>JAEUYN010001053.1:0-58212 GCA_018257835.1 Euura lappo | reverse complement strand
ATTTAATTCAATTTAATTCGACTCAATTCAACCTCAGTCAACTTCAATTCAACTTCAATTCAATTTCGATTCAACTTCAATTCAATTTCGATTCAACTTCAATTTAATCTCAATTCAACTTCAATTCAGTTTCGATTCAACTTCAATTCAACTCAATTTCGATTTAACTTCACTTCAATTGCGATTAAACTTCAATTCGATTTCGATTCAACTTCAATTCAACTCAATTTCGATTCAACTTCACTTCACTTCAACTTCAACTTCAATTCAATTGCGATTCAACTTCAATTCAATTTCGATTCAACTTCAATTCAGTTTCGATTCAACTCAATTTCGATTCAACTTCACTTCAGTTGCGATTCAATTTCAATTCGATTTCGATTCAACTTCAATTCAATTTCAATTCAACTTCAATTCGATTGCAATTCAACTTCAATTCAACTCAATTTCTATTCAACTTCACTTCAATTGCGATTCAACTTCAATTCAATTTCGATTCAACTTCAATTCAGTTTCGATTCAACTCAATTTCGATTCAACTTCATTTCAATTGCGATTCAACTTCAATTCGATTTCGATTTAACTTCAATTCAATTTCAATTCAACTTCAATTCGATTTCAATTCAACTTCAATTCAACTCAATTTCGATTCAACTTCACTTCAATTGCGATTCAACTTCAATGCGATTTCGATTCAACTTCAATTCAGCTTCAATTCAACTTCAATTCAGCTTCAATTCAACTTCAATTCAGTTTCGATTCAACTTCAATTCAGTTTCGATTCAACTTGGATTCAGTTTCGATTCAACTTCAATTCAACTCAATTACGATTCAACTTGAATTTGATTTCAATTCAACTTCAATTCGATTTCAATTCAACTTCAATTCAGTTTCGATTCAACGTCAATTCAGTTTCGATTCAACTTCGATTCAGTTTCGATTCAACTTCGATTCAGTTTCGATTCAACTTCAATTCAACTCAATTTCGATTCAACTTCACTTCAATGGCGATTCAACTTCAATTTGATTTCAATTCAACGTCAATTCAGTTTCGATTCAACTTCGATTCAACTCAATTTCGATTCAACTTCACTTTAATTGCGATTCAACTTCAATTCAATTTCGATTCAACTTGGTGCAAGCTAGGTAATTAAAATTTAAATCTATCAATTCAGGTAATTTTAACTAATTCAGGTGAATTGCAAATTAATACATGGACTATTGACACGTCAATTTAACGAGTCATTTCAAGTGATTTTCAAAAACCTTTCAAATGATGAATAACAAAAAACCAAAATAAAAAAAGGTGACATAGAAATAGACAAAGAAAAGTTTCATAACTTTAATTAGTATTTAATCGATATCAGGGTGACAGAATTTGACTGTATAAAATTTGATAATGAATAATGAAGAAAGTAAATTAACAAAGCCCTGAAATCACGTCCCCACGTACCGAATCGTGTGTAATCAACAATTTCCAACTCTGTATGTAAATACAAAAAGTTGAGATTACGCTCTTCATATTAAACCAGTGTACCTACGTACACGTCCATATACAGCGAAAAAGTTTCTCCCATCTCGATTATTTATTATGCAATAATCTGCCGTGTTGCTCCGATGATAAGGTACCCTGCCAAAAGTTTCCTCAATGATACGAAAATATCCCTTGTCTATATAACCGCTTGTATACACTCAGTAATTAATAGGTAAACGAGGAAAACTCCGTGAGAAGAGGAGGAGAGGATGAGGAGGCTGTGCAGTATAACTTTTCCGTATTATATGTATATCTGATACGTGGCGTTCAATTCTCACAACCCTCGTCTCGTTCTTCGGGTGAAACTTATATCACATTATCGATGTTATCACATAATTTTAGGTCTATATATTTCAAGTTCAATCTAATTCTACAAGTGATTTGATTTGAAACGATTTGCTAGTAGTAACTTTAAGTAATCGAAGCAGGTTCAGGTAATTTTATAGTAATGTTGAGCGATTTTGGATGGATTTTCAGTGGTTTGATTTGAACTAAAACGATTATCAGCGATGTTATAGCAATATTTAGTAATCAATCTTGAGCCATCCGAAGTAATTCAACGCGATCACGTAGTAATTCCGAGCAGTTTTGAATACCGATACTTTGGGCACTTGAAGTAATTTTTTTCTCCAAATTAGATGCAATTCGAACTCACCATATAGTAATTTTAAGTAATCTGGAGTAATTATAGTAATTTAATAAAATTCACAGTCATCACAAGTTATCACTACCTGTTTCTAACAATTTAATCTAACCTGAACAGTTTTGACTGATTCGATAGCAATTTCCAGAACATCTGACCTTATTTCCGTTTTTTTTTGTGCACAAATTTTTCTGCGATGAATAGGTGAATAAAGTTTCTAGTTCCAGCTAATAATAATAATCCTTTGATATAGATAATAGAAGATTCGTTTTCTTAAATTTTTACAATATTTTCTCTTTTTTTTTCAAGTACTTTACACCTTGTCAGAAAATTAATAATCAAACGTCGTGTTATGTCGTCATCAAAGTTCAGCCGACCCCGCGGGGTTCTACGTTTGAAAATTTAACTCATGCTGTTAGTGACAGGATTAATCTCTCGGGACACATGTCCCTCTCTCCCTCTCTCTGGATATTGTACTACCTAGCAAAATATTATGCTCTACGAGATTCCCCCCCTACCTTTTCGCATTTAGCCCACTGGTGGTAAGGGGTAGGTCGGGTAGGTATAGTATATACCTACCTACTTGTCACACGGGAATAAATTGGTAGGTGCTAAACAGCTTCCGCCACCCTACCTTGTGAAACAGGGACTACACCATAATAACTGGAGAGTTCATGAGACGATTTTGGTGTTTTTTTTTTTTTTTATACTACTTCCTGCTGAAATTTTTCTGTTACGAAAATTAGCAGTAATTAGGACACTTTTTTCCTAACGAAAGGAGCCGAAGATCGTTCTTAGTTGCTTAATTAGTGCAAACTTGTTTAAATGTGTGAAATTAGTTTCAAATTATTCATATTATTTATTTAAATTCATTCGGTTGAAATTATTACAGAGTCATTCAAAGATGTATTATGTCACTAGAGTCGCTACCAAATTCGCTTCAGATCAGTTTGCATTACTTAAAATTACTCAGAATTATTTATAATCGCTTAATATGAAGACGAACTTACTTAAAATTCTGTCAAATTACTTAGAATGGCTATTTAACTACTAAAATTATTTGAAGTTACTTGAAATTGCTATCGCCTTACTGTAAATGAGTAAATAAATGAAAAATTACTCGAAGTTCTAATCCGTTGGAATTACTTTTCATCGTTGCCAAATTACTTGAAGTTACTGGTGAAATTCTGTATCGATTGGTCATAAATTACTTATGAAGTTACTGGAATTTTTTTTTCACAAATTAATCGGAATTTTCATCAAATAAATTTGAATTCTCAAAATTTACCTGATATTCTCAAAAAAAAAAATATATCTCGAAATTCCATCAGATTACTTAGAATTGTTAGAAATCGCTCAAATATTACCATAATACACGCTAGTTACGTTCCTATACATTTTTTTTCCTCCTTCTCTTTTTTTTATCTCCCTCTTTTTTTCTACGGTACTCAAAGTCAGCTGAGGCTGTGAGTAACACGTCGAACGCATCGATGAGGAGTTGGCAAATGTTAGTTCGGCTAACCAGGTTTACCAAACGAAAATAGTATTGGTTAGTAGACCAGGACGAAAGTGGTTTGGGGTGGATCGTTTTGTTGGTCAATTTATCCAAAAACTTCAACCACCAAACACACAGTTCGTACAGATACCGTGGGTATACTCTTACACCACACCCTTCCTCGTTCAATTCATTTTTTTTTCTTTTTTCGAAGTAAGGGATGACAAGAAAAAGGCGGTCTGAAATTTTTAGTAGTAGCAGACATGTGTACGGATTGAAAATCGATGCGGATGCAGAGGGTGCAATGCGGCGGGTGGCTGCTCAGTCCGACCTTCTTATCTGAATCTTTATCAGCGTCCATCTTTCCCGGGGTTTGTATATCTTGTAGTCCAGGAATTCCTGGGTAAAATATAGCCACAGCTTCCAAGTTTCTCTACTCTCTCTCTCTCTCTCTCTCATCTCACAGTTTAATCAGTGGTTTTAGCCAGGAATCTCATTACCCGAAAGTAAGAGACTGCCAACGGTGAGACAGTGAGACTATAACCCATGTTACTAGGGGATTTAAGGTGTACAGTATCACTCTATGTCTTGTATCTATCTGGTACTGTACGTGAGGATGAAATTATGTTGTGTATATGGTGTCGTTTGAAACGATTTAAAGATACCTTGGAGATGATTCTGTGCGATGCGGATGATCAGCATTGGAGATCAATCACATGAGACGACATAATTATATGTGTTGGTATATATGGAATCCATAGGAAAAAATAGGTAAGTAGTGTAAAAGACGACGTATTTAATGACGTAAAGTCATGAGAAAACATATTATGAGACGAGGCAACATAAAAAAACGTGTTGGGACACAAAACAACACGAGAAAACGCATTATGACACAAGACAACATGAGAAAACGCATTGTGACACCAGACAACATTTTTATGACAGAGGACAACTGGACAAAACATATTACCACTTGAGAATATATGAGAAAACACATTATGACATAATACTACATAAAAGAAACATGTCATGACACAAGACAACATTTTTATGACACAAGACAACGTGAAAAAACACATTATGACATCAGACAACATTTTTATGACACAAGACAACTTGAGGAAACATATTATGACTTGAGATAACATGAGAAAACACATTATGACATAAGACAACATAAAAGAAACATTTTTATGGCACAAGACAACGTGAGAAAACACATTATGACATCAGACAACATTTTATGACACAAGACAACTTGAGGAAACATATTATGACTTGAGACAACATGAGAAAACACATTATGACATATATAAGACAACATAAAAGAAACATAGTTATGATACAAGACAACATTTATATGACACCAGACAACATAAGAGAAACATATTATCACACAAGACACAACAAAAAAAAAATATCTCATGACTCAAGACAACAAAATAAAACAGAATATGATGGAATAATGTGACATAAGCAGAGGCAGGATTTAGGGCTCTTTCCGCCCTAGGCTGGAAAATTCCTGCTACCCCAAAAATGGAATTTTCTAAACCCATAATTACGTTTTTTGGCAACGTTTTCTAAAAATTGATGTATGCTTGGAGCTGTTTTCCTATCTTAATATTGTACCACGAAGATAATGAGCATTCAACTTCTTTTCTACTCATTTAACACGAGGTTGTCGAGTAGCTTCCGGGAATATATGTATTTCAAAACAACGTAGATCGAATGGAATTCAGAAAAAAACGAACCTACGTAGAATTGAGTCCGGGTAAATTCTAAATTTACATATACGGTAAACTTCAGGTCATATCAGAAAGTTCAGTCAACCGTATGTTCATTTACTCAGTTGCGACTGAAACTGCAGAAGATAAAAACATAGTATGCGTTCATTTTTTTTTCTCTTTGATTCACGAGTACACTGGAAAAAAAGTTCGCTGTTTCCAGCGGAATGAAGTTTCGCCGAGAACGATCAGCTACTGTAGCGACACGTTTGACACTGACAGGAAACTTTCGGTCAGCATAGAGAACTATCTTTGGTTTAGCTGTGACACGTTTGTTTCTCGCTGAGGGAGCGATACACTCTGCCGAGAGCGCGATGATACGGCTACCGCAGCTATATTTCTCGCTGTATGCACGATACTTACTCTCGCGGCAGACACAGAATTTATTTAGGGTTAGGTTGCCGTCCCGTACGGAAGTATATATATTTTGTGAAGTATATGAAAAATATATTTCAACCTAAATATATGTCCTTTATAAGTAATTTATAATATATTTACATGTTTCATATATGTAAAATATATTTGATATTTCTCGCGATTCCGACACCAACTCTAATGCTTCGTATATATAATGATTATATTTTTAATATATTTATTATATATTCGCGTTTTATATGTGACACATATATGGTCGATATGCGTTGCGAAATGCATGCAAAATATAAATATTATATATTTCGATGCTCATATTTCCTGCTTATATTTTCGAAGCAATAGCACATGTATTTCATATATATTACACAAGGTATACCCCAATATATGTCACTACATCATCATTGAATATAGGTGACAGATATATGCTACATATATGTTGAGTTTTATATCTGACACATATATGGTCGATATGCGTTGGGAAATGCATGCAAAATATATACATTATATATTTGAATGCTTATATCTCCTGCTTATATTTTTGCAGCATATAGCACATATATTTCATATATATAATACGAGGTACATCACAATATATGTTACTATCATAGGGAAGTATATATATTTTGTGAAATATATAAAAAATATATTTGAACCTAATTAAATGTCGTTTAAAAGTCATCTATAATTTATTTACACTTTGCATATATGTAAAATATATTAGAAATTTCTTGCGATTCCGACACCAACTCTAATGCTTCGTATATATGATAACTATATTTTTAATATATTAATTATGTATTCGATTTTTTTATGTGACACATATATGGTCGATAAGATCCTCACTCTGCATTTCTACAACCAAACAGATTATCACTATTTATACATCAGAAAATATGAAGCTCTAACTATAAATCACTAAAAGATGGACCAACATTCAATAGCTGGTTTGGTGCAGTGGCTAGAGCGGGCGATTCGTAAGACAAAGTGACTGAGAAGATCGTGGTTCGAATCCCGGTTAAGCCTCGCGTTTTTTTTTTTTTCTCGAAAAATACGTGACAGCGGCGGTGTACAATCAATTATGAGTACTCCATCTCTGTCGAACCACGTAAATTTGCTTTTTATTATTAATATTTAATTTCCGTACGGGCATACCTCTTCCATATATTTGTCGCATGTATTTCGATTATAAAAAAAATATATCGAATATATATATCAAATATAAAAAAAGCGGCAAAAAGTTGTCTATTTATTATATATTCGAAAATGTTGAGAATATATATGTCTCATTTGTATATTATTTATATTCTTGGACATATATATATTTCCGTACGGGGTAGCTGGGAAGTGGCGCTGCTATCCGTGCGAACCACGTGACAGCTAAGGCAACCAGAATTCTTGCTGTCGGAGACAGAATTTTTTTTCATTGTAACATCTGATTAAATCCACGTGTGGCTGAGTTCATCTGAGTTCAACGTGCCGATGAATATTGGATCTTAATAAAAAAAAAAAAAAAAAAAATTGCATAAGACAGCATAAAAAGAAGAAAACAAGAAATCGTATATTCCAGAAATTAAATACCGTTCGACAGTATCTAGTCTACAACGTCTGATTGAGAAGTTGATATTCTGTAGAAAAATATGAATGGAAAAAAATAAAAATAAAATGATTGGATTCTGAGACGTAGAATAATTTCTGTTTTTTTTTTCTTATCATTCTTATTTTATCGCGAACCAAGGAAAATGGTATCAAATAATTTGCATACCTTCCCTACACTTTTATCGATATAGCATACCTATACTTGGCTCATAATGTACTCTATAACCTGCAGGGAGCTGCTCTGCGGATGCCGATTTTCTTTAAAACCTTTAAAACCGCTCATTTCAAACCTATTATCTAGATTCATAATCTGATTGTCGATAATTCACACAACTTTATTTTCTCCGCAAACTATACATATACAGGTATAGCTGTAAATCTCTAGTCACTTCTGTATCCACTAGCAGGTTCTGATGACAAAAAAATAAAAAAATATAATACACTGTCATTACTGTTGGATTGGATAAAAAATTTTTTTGGAAAACTTATGAATACACTTCCGTAGAATATACATATTGACGAAAAAGAAAATCAGTCGATTTTTGTAGTTCTAGTAGTTTTTGTGAAAAAGTATAGTTTTCACAGCTTTCTTTCTCTAATTTTTGTCTTTGAATGCAGTTTTGGAATCGCGAATAGTATATTTATTAGAAAATCGTAGCTTTCGTAGTTTTTTTTCATTTGTAGCTTTTATAAATAGACGTAGTTTATTTTTCAGATAATTGTAGTTATATGGAAGAGAATCGTAGTTTTCTGTCACTGAAAAAAGAACCGTAGTTCCGTTGAAAAATTGTAGCTTCCGTAGTTTTTACGGTGTTTTTTTTTTTTTGTAGTTTGGGTAGAAAATTGTCGTTTTTTTGCACATTGTCGTCCATTTTCTTTTCAAATCGCATGTAAATTCGGTCTCAATATTTCGAGAATCCTAAATTTCCTATTATTTTGTATGAATTTGTAAACATTCCCATTAAATTATGTTCACTTGGTGTACAAACTTGACTCAAGTTGTTGTTTGAACTTGTCTCGTTGACGTTACCGGGTCGCTTATCGCCAGATGCATAAGCGATTCGGTTTTAGAGCCCCGAGGGTCAACGATTGGATTAATTAAACCCAGGTAGGTACGATCCAGTCGCCGAACTACAGTTCGAAGACAATCAAATCGAGTGAGAGCCCGGATGTACGGTGAATTGGAGGCATTCGAGGCATTTCAGACATCAGAGTCGTTACCACGCGGAACGTTCCTCGGGTACGATATTAGATGCACCTGAATCCAATTGCGCCCGTCCACACCGACCGGGATCAGGACCCTCGAGTCCTTCCCACTCCAGCACTAGCTGGTGCAACTTGGGCCGTTTGATTTTACGATCCAAGTTTCAACTGCGTCCATAAATGACGGACGCCTGATACGGGAGGACAGGAGGAATATCACGGTTACGAAGTTGGTCAGAATCTAGTTTATTTGAACAACACTCAAATACAGAATTGAAGACTTGAAAAACGAAGATAGTATGTACATCGCGTCAGGATGATTAGGATAGATTCTGAGTAGTTGAAGTTGTGAAAGCTTCATCACATTCGAAGAGTCGGTCGAGCTCATGAGCTGCCCCAAGCAGCTTTGATCATCGACGAAGCACGTTCTGCGATCATCACGGTCACTGATCCAGGGGTGCCAGAAGTGTCTGTGGAGTGATAAGGAGTGGTTAGGAATTTGGTGAAGTGGCCCAACATTTATTGAAATGACATGCCAGGGTCGTGAAATGGTCGGAAAATCTTGGATGTTCTACGAAACGTTACGAAAAGCCTGTGAAATGTGGTTGGACAGTCGTTTAACGAACTACTCACCGTCCTTATAACGGAAGCATCGATGACGCGCAGCGCCTGAAGACCATGCACCTTGAGGTCCATGTTGACAACGGCTAGACTGTCGCTGGATGGTCCCATCTTGTTCGAGCCGACCTGGCGATTCTCTGGGTACGTGTTCTGCTTAACGGCACAAGCCCAGTACTTGTCGGTCCTGAACTTGTACTTCGAGCAGGCCGGCAGTGGCGTGTCGATCGCAGTGAAATTCTTGGCTTGAAGGGCCTTCGTGGCGACCAATTTCTCGATCACCTTTATGGCAGCGACCAGTCCTGCCACATCATCAGGGTTGCTCAGCTGGTTGCCCCAGATTACCGGAAGGTCCAGTGGATTCTTTGACCTTAGGGTGATCCGTCCTGGATAAGACGAACAGATGAGGTCTGATTCTGGTACATTCTCGAATGTGGTATGGTGTCTGCTTACCTTTGCTCTTGGTGTGTGTGAACGTGGCGAACATCGGAATAATGCGTTTTCCCGTGCTGCGGAGAGCGTTAACTTCACCGGGTCCGCATGTCGCGAGATATCCAACCGGACAGATGAGCATATCCGGATATTTCGCAGTCGTAGCGTTCGAGGCAAGAAGACCAATCACGTTGGACAGACCAATCGTCGACAAGACTCCGGTTTGGAAGCCGACGTACTCGGTGAGCGACGCCCAGTTCATGTCGTAGGTATCGGGTTCGTTGACGGTATAGTTCAGAATGTAGCTGACATGGTTACCGACGTTCTCACCGACCCCTGGCAAGTCCTTGACAACATTGATGCCCAACTTCTTCAGATCGGCTTTGGGCCCGACGCCGGAGTTCAATAGGACACGTGGAGACCCCACCACCCCAGCCGACACGATCACTTCCTTATTCGCGCTCACCCTCTTCAAGCTACCATTCTGGAGCAGAAGTTTCAGATTGTACAGAATATTTTCGTCGAGTCGATACTCCCACGCTCGTAATACCCTCGACGCTGCTCATTCTTACCTTGTAGTATTCGACGGCGACGGCCTTGAGGCCGTCAAAGATGATCCTGGTGACTTCTGAGTTGAGAGATATCGCGAGATTGGAACGATTCCTAACCGGCCACAGGTACGCCCTGGCACTGCTGTGTCTGACTCCATTTTCGACCATGTATTGAGCTCTGGAGAACCCTGCGGGTTTAACTCCGTTGAAGTCCTCGGTGACACCGAAGCCCGACTGATTGGCGGCCTCGAGAATGGCGTCGTCCAACGGTGGGTACCACGCGAATCTCTCGACCGGCTGGGGCCCGCCGGTTCCGTGGTACGTGGACCCGACTCTTTGGATTTCCAGGTTGTTCTCCGCTTTCTTGAACCAGGGCAGAACGTCGTCGTAAGCCCATCCGGTGGCTCCGGAGGCGTTCCAGTTGTTGTAGTCCGTTGGGTTTCCTCTTGCGTAGAGCATACCGTGGTGGGCCGTGCTGCCACCTAGATTTTTACCCGCAGGCCACCAGCACGAACCTCCATACGCCAGACAGGCGTTGCTCTCGTTCGTAGTTCTGTAGTTCCAGCCGACCTCCGAACCTTCGAAAATTCCGGTGTTAGAATGTTGATGTTATTGACTTACTTGCTCAGCCTCATGGTTTATACGCTTACCCAAAAGTCTTGACGCCAAACTCGGGATCTGAGCTGCTGCTGGCTCGTCGTGACCGGCTTCGAGGCAAAGCACATTCCATTTCGTATTCTCGGTCAGTCTCGAAGCCAACACGGCTCCCGCTCCGCCACCTGTTCAATCCAAACATGTCGCGTGTCTAATGGCATAAGGACGTAAGCGCCATTATACGACTTTTTGCTGTTCGTAATGGCAAAAGGTCATATTTTTTGGGATAAAAACCGAAGATTCGTTCATAAACGTCAAAATTTAATATTGAGTCAATTAAAAGCCGAAGGTCGTAACCACCATTTTTTTTTTATTTGGAATTTACGTCCTTCTGCTTTCAAGTACCCATATTTTTTATTGAATTTTTTAAAATGGTTGTTGTTTCAATTTATCTTTGCGTTTTACGAGTTTTTACAGCTATTTGAAAAAATCATGAAAAATGCAAAAAAATAAAAATGGCGCTTACGACCTTCTGCTTTTATCTTAGTATTTTTTTTCATAAATTTTCGAAACGGTCGTTTTTCCAATTTATTTTTGCGTTTCACCAGTTTTGATAGCTATTTGGAAAAATCATTAAAAATCATGAAAAAAAAAATTATACTACCTTTTGCTACAAAAATCGCGTTTTTGGCGTTTACGACCTTATGCCATCAGACACGCGATGTTCTTTCAGGATGGCGTAAAAAAGAATTACTTTTCGCACTAGGGCTTTCTTCGGAATGGGTCGCTGCAGGTGTAACTCGTCTAAGAAATACTCACAGCCAATTATAACGAAGTCGTACGAGCTCGCCGGAGTCTCGACCGGTTGGACGCGGCTCTTCGCGCCAGAAATCGATTCCTTGGACAGTATGAACTTGTCGACCATCGACATGAAGAAGACGAAGCTCGTTACGTTGCAGACGTCGCTGAGGCTCGGCCCCAGGTACGGTGCGTACGGTGTCGGATGAATGGACATCTCCATTGCAGGGTTGGTCCACGTTCGGTAGAAGTCGAAGGTAGACTGACTCCTGGGTGTCTGTCGTCGGTATTTATATCATGTGCCTTGGAACCCTTCCGCTGAAGGGAGCTCGTTAATTTCAGCGTTCCTCCATCCCCGCTTCCACCAGTGGTTCATCATACTTACAAACTGCGAAAAAAATGTTTGTGCACACATTTTATATTTATTAATTATTGTCGCTTCATGTCACCGATATTGTGAAGGAAATTTGCGGGTAATTAAGACTTCAGGTGGTCGAAAAATTCGGCGTTGTGTCACCTGACTCAAGATCCCGGTATCAAGCAGTGGATCTATCGTTTCATGATTGTCCGGAGATAATGAACATCGGTTTATTTTCTGGTACAGTAGAATCACTATACAGAAACAATGAGTGTAAATATCAAAGTGACAAAAAATTATTTAACCTATAAATACACAGTATCAGCAATTCTGTACCGTCGTCTTTTTAACAGACTCAGGATAACATTTCCAAATATTCCAATCGACTGATGTTGAGACGAGACGTCGAGGTATGGTGATAATAACATCACGGCATGGATCGACTTGGAAACAGGCGATTGAATTTTCTAGTTTGCAGTTTTCAACCAATTTTAAATAGGTTTTATCAATCAGAGACAAGATAAGACAGTTATTATTAATTTCGGTTCAATTTAGTCAACTTTTGGAATCAATTTTTTTACTTGGAGCCGTTTTGGAAACCAAATATCATTTTTACGCTCAGTTTTAGACTTCATTTCAACGTTGACAATGATTCCTGCGCTTCTAATCTTCGAACGATCAGACAGGACGCCAAGTTCTTCTCGATGATGTGATTGAAACGTGCGTCAACTGGTCAGGTTGTAGGTCCTCATGCTAGATAGCTTCCCCAGTTGATTGGGGAGTCCAGTTTGTTGTTGGAAGATAGACTGACTCTTCGTAGAACGACAAATATAGCTCTCGTTGATGTCGAACCCGGAAGAATGAAATGGATTGTGACTCGTTCAAGCATGTCACATACCTGATTAGAATCATGATCACGTATTATATAAGACGTGACTGTGAAAAATCGAACGTCGGGATGATCGAAATTACCTGATATTAGAACCAATATTGACAGCCGCCATCATTATTTGTCATTATCATCATTATCAATGTTATCATTGTTTCGACATTCCTTTCACTATTTTCAGTATTCCGTCATTTCTTCTGCTGTTATTGATAGGTCTTTCACTTTTGCTACTGTCATCTATATTTCTACCATCATCCCCGTCGAAAATGGAGTGTGAAACGGAACGTGCACAAAGTGTGCCTGACTTTTGGAGGAGGAATCGGTCACACATCTAGGTACAGTTGCCTGGACTAGCCTCACGAACCATAGTGGGCGACCATACTGAGGCGACAAACTGTGACAGAATGTTTCATGGAACGTGTAGAAACTTCCCGAACACCTCTCGAATGTATCCTTGCGGGAAACACTTCCTTCGTTCCCCAAAATACGTTTAGAAGGAAAGGAGGAACATCAGGGTTTCGAAATTTCTCTGAATCAATTTTATTTGTACATGTTCCGAAGGCGGACTTGGAAGCTTAAAGAATATTGAAATTATATCGTATGGATGTGGGGATAGTTAGGATATATTCTAGAAAGTTAGATTTGAGACAGCCTTATATCAACACGTTAATTATAATTATTTTCGAGTTTATCAGTTGAGTTTACGAGCTGCGCCAAGTAGCGTCGATCATCGATGCACAACGTTCTGCTATCATAGTGGTCACTGATCCTGGACTGCCAGAATCAGTCTGAGGTGTACAAAGTAGTGGTTAAGGGCTTGGTAAAGTAGCCCAGCATACAAATGATCGTATGTATGTTGAATATCAAGAACAGTGATTGAAATAATAATAATAATAATAATACTTTATTTAATGTCCATGACAATGTTCGACAATATAGGTGCAAGAATACAATTTGATGATACAAAAAGAATGGAAAACACAAGCGCAAACAGAGTAATAGAAGATATTAAAATTAAACAAAAAATGTATAAGTAAGTCATGATAAGTTATAAATATAAAAATAAAAAATAAGGTAATAATAATAACGTATAAATAATTTAGAGCAGGCAAGGAATGAATTATGAAATGAGAAACTAAGATCTAGGTCAAAATATAAGGATAAAACAAAATAAGAATTCAGACAAACAATAATAATAATGATAATACAACAAGACTATTAGGTAAAAATTAACAAAGATAAGTGATAAGTGACGCTACAGTTAAAGCCCACCCCGACGCACATGCTCAGTGGCAAAAAGGTGCCTATAGAGACCACGTTTAAAGCTCGGCAAGGTAGGAGCTGCCCTAAGTCTATCCGGTAAAGAGTTTCAGAAATACAGACCTGCCACAGCGAAAGACCTCCGGTACGCTTCAGTGGCAAAACGCGGAATGAGAAAATCGCCTCTAACCAACCTGGCCGACCCAAAAACCGCATCCCCCCGGTCAACGAAAAGGCTTCTCAAATAGGACGGCTTGCCAGTGCCAGAATAAATGGTCGTGAAATGTGATGACACATCCATGCAAGGGTCGTGAAATGGTCTGGAATGCTCCGATGATCTATGAAACGTTACGAAAAGCCTGTGAAATGTGATTGGGGAGTCGGAACACCGCCCTCGCAATGTCCGTATCGTTGTTTTACGAACTACTAACCATTGGCATGCTGGAAGCATCGATGACGCGTAGCGCCTGAAGACCATGCACCTTGAGGTTCATGTCGACAACGGAATTGTTCGTTTGCCGTTGCTACGAAGAGCGTTCACTTCGCCGGTGCCGCATGTGCCGAGATATACGACCGACACATCCTCCGAGGTCGTTGCGTTCGAGGCCATGTGACCAACGACGTTTGACATACCAATTGAGGACAAGGGTCCGGTTCGCAAGCCGAAGTACTGGGTAAACGACGTCCAGTTGTTTTCGTAGTAGTCAGAATCGTTGATTGTATAGTTCAGAATGTAGGCGATGTGCACCAGAAATTGATTCCTTGGAGCGTATGAACCATTCGATCATAGTCACGGAAAAGACAAAGCTCGAGGCACTGCAGACCTCATCGAGGCGCGGCCCCGGAAGTGTGGGTTGGTACGGTGCTGGATGGACGGACATCTCGTCTGCAGGGTTCGGCAACTTCGAATATAAATTGAAGGTATACTAATTCGCGAGCGCCAGTCGTCGGTATTCGTGTTCTATGCCTCGGACTCCTCCCACTAAACGAAATAGGTATTGAAGTTATTACAGTTTCTGAAAGCTGAAAAGGAGTCCTTTTTTATGCGCAGTCTTATTTTTAAAATAATAGTTCGGTATTGCGTTATCAATGCTTACATTTTTATCACCGTTTTGTATCAGTCTAATAGAAATGTGCTAGAACATAACTCAATATAGAATTTTGTTTTTCTTGTAATTTATTATTACCTAACTGCAAAGAAGAACATGAAAAACAAGAATGATAACTTCGATGTTCGCGTATTTGAGCGCCACAGGTGGCAAGGTGATATAAGGTGAACGTTTTATGTAACATAGAATGATCAGGTGTTCAAATAATTTTTTTATCAGTTTCCACCTGAGTGAAGATCCTCATGTCTGAAAGTAAATATAACAATTTGAGGTTGTCAATAGGTAAAGGGAGTCGATATTTATCCAGGTGCAGTCAAATACCAGCAGAGACGATCACAAGTGTCAAAATTCACGGGATATTTCGACTAATTCGAACCAAAGTTATTTCCAGTGAAATGAGTAAGATTCTCCCAGAAAAATTGTCGGTTGAAATGAAATGCCCTCAATCAATCCGTAATCTAGTTATTTTTCTGTTCTGAAAGGTTGGTTGGTGGCACGTAGGACACGGTCAACTCATCGATAGTCACTGAGATGGCCCCGTGAAGAAATTAAAGAAGAGCAGAATGCCAACGGACAATGAGTCTAATTGATCATTCCCATGTGGAGCGTTTCATGCAGTTTCAAGATATCAGATGTAATTCAATTGATCAACAGCGATACCACTAATGAGGAGACGAATAACGTCCGGATATTGGAGAGGATTGTTTCATGACTTTATTTAACACGTTCGGTTCACAGAGATTCACATCAGGATACGGGACCGCAGCTACTTGAGGTGATCGGCTTTGATAAAATCCGCGGCCCTCTCGCCGATCATCATCGTCGGTGCCGCAGTGTTGCCCGAAGGAACCTGCAACGAAAAGACAAACGTCTGACTCTAATATCTATTCCGGATTCCGTCGTAGTTTTTCCGGGTATATTCACCTGAGGCATGATGGAAGCATCCGCAACGCGGAGTCCCTTGATTCCATAGACTCGTAGCCGATTATCGACGACTGCCATGCAGTCATTTTTCGGTCCCATTTTGCAAGACCCACAGAAGTGGAGATCGGGTCTTGCGCTTTGATGAACCGCGCAAGACCAGTATTCTGGGGTAGCAAAAGTGTGATCTGAACATGCTTTTCCCAGTGTGGGAGACACCGTGAAGTTGTAGGCCTTCATGACCTCCGTCTCCGCTATCGCCATGGCCATCATAATGCCTTCGACGAGACGCTCAACGTCGATGGCTTCGCCCAGATAGTTTCCCCAGACTATCGGAAGGTCCAGATAGTTTTTCGAAGCCAGAGTGATTCTTCCTAAAACACCGGATACCACGAAATGCAAGATTACTACATGATCTTGTTCGTCAAGTTGAGAATGATACCTCTGCTCTTGGGGTGAAGAACTGACGTGGATATGCTCTGGGTTCGTTTTCCGTCAGCAAGACCGGCGTTTGCTGCGTACGTCAGGCAGAACGCCGATATGACGTTGCTCTGACTCTGGATGTCCGGATAGTCGGGTGTCGTCAGACTGGTTGCCAATTTACCCACTACCGCAGACGTGCCAAGAGCAGACAGGGGCCCAGTTTGGTCGGCGATATATTCGGCGAATGAATCCCGGTTGAATTCATTTGTGTCGTTTCCGTTCATGGTGTAGAAGACATCGAACGTGAAATGGTCGTGATAGTTCTCCCCGACTCCAGGCAAGTCCTTGACCACATCGACGCCCACCGATTCCAGGTGCTTCTTGGGTCCGATTCCGGAAAGCATCAGGAGTTTCGGGGTCTCGATGGCTCCGGCGGACACTATGACCTCCTTGGTGACCTTGACCGTGTGCAGCTTGCCATTCTGCGAGGGAAATTGTTTGAGTCACATCATCTGCCTCGATGAACGATCGAGACGTGGGATTACGAACCTTGTAGTATTCGACGCCCACCGCGACTCCGTTCTGAACGATCACCCTGGAAGCTGTGGAGTTTACAGACACGTCGAGATTCTTGCGGTTCCTGATCGGCCGCAGGTAGCCCGCCGCACTGCTGCGTCTGACTCCGCGTTTGTTCGCGGTCTGTGCCCACGAATAGCCGGTGATGTTGTCCCCGTTGAGGTCTTCGCTGATGGCGAAACCTGCCTCTGCGGCTGCGTCAAGGAGCGCATGTCCGATTGGATCCAGGTATGGGAATCTTTCCACCGCGAGTGGTCCCTTCGTTCCGTGATATTTGGTTCCGACTCTTTTGATTTCACCGTTGCGTTCGCTCTTCTTGAAGTACGGAAGCACGTCTTTCCACGACCAGCCCTCGTTACCCAAGGCCTTCCAGTTGTCGTAGTCCTTCGGGACTCCCCGCATGTACGTCATCCCGTTGTGCGAGGTGCTGCCACCGAGCATCCTTCCCGTCGTGATCCGACAGGAACCGTTCGATGATAGACAAGCCGAGCTTTCATTCCCCGTGGAGTATCTCCAGCCCAGTGACTGCGAGGCTATGAACAGACTCTCCTGAATCGATACACAATTCTGAATAATTCGTACACAATATAACGTCATGTATTACATATGATATTCGAATATAAGCGTGGAACTTCTCCGAAGGCAGGTTCATCCTGACCAGCTTCGAGCACCAGGACCGTCCAGTTGGCGACTTCGCTGAGTCTCGCAGCAACGGGGGAACCACCGGCTCCACCTGCGATTTCACGCAATGAAACGATCCTTCCTTATCGTCGGATCTTATCGGATAGCAAATATTCAACTTACTTCCAATCACGACGAAGTCGTACACGTCTCTTGGTTTCTCGATGGGCACAATGCGTTCGCACATGCCAGAAATCACGGGATTGGATCGTAGAAGAGAGTTCCAAATGGTCGCCAACGTGACAAACGTACTGACGCTGCAACTATCAGCCAGATTTGGTCCCAAGGGGTCCTGGCTGCAGTTCATCCAAGTAGTATTGTACGTCATGCTTCCCAATTTCCAATTCTACGTCTGCGGCGACGAGGTCTGATGTAGAATAAGTTCGTATGAGCAAACAAATTTTCTTACTTTTGTCAAAGAGAATCTGTTCAAATAGTTGAATTCGTGAAATGTTTAATCAAACTGGATGACGTCATCCCATGTGAAAAGAAACACTGTTTAGTACATGTGTCAACATAGATATAAAAATGTGTTAATTTTCAAATATGACTGATTGTGAAACGAAATTCCGAAATACATAATTAAATTTCGTATGTTCAGAAAAAAATAGAGGATCAACTTTCATGGACACACATACAGAAATCTTTTCGCATGATGCAAGCAAAAATGATCTAAATTGCGAATAGTTAGATTTTTGATTCCATTCCAAATAGCCGAATGATAACACGAAAGAGAACAAAAGTTGTCGCAGCAGTTCAACTCTACCTGCAGTTTTTTAATCAGCGCTAATATCCTACGCTCTCGTATCACAGACTGAAACTCAAATGCAGTGGACGGAAAATACTGAACTGGCAAATCGACCATTCGTGGAACTTGTGGACGCACACCCAAGACGATCAATTTTTCAAGTGTCGTGTCACGTGACATTCAACGGCATACTTATTTCATGCACACAATAGACACAAAATACTCTGAAACTAGGGAATATCCAACGTTTGTTCAGGTGTTTGAATGAAGGTCGTTCAGATACCTACGATGTGGATATTTAGCGTGTTTTCGTAAATTAGACAAACTTTGTTAAAAAATGTCGAACCTTCTTCTACTTCTTCTTCTTGAAAAAAAATGTCTGATCATTTCCGATCGATCGATAAAAATTCACGAACAAGAAGATCGACTCGTGGACTCATTTTCCGTCCGCTTCACCAGTTTTGATAGCTATTTGGAAAAATCATTAAAAATCATGAAACAAAAAATATACGACCTTTTGCCACTAAAATCGCGTTTTTACTTTCGCTCTTACGCTCTTACGACCTTACGCGCTTACGACCTGATGCCATTAGACACGCGATGTTCTTTCAGGATGGCGTAAAAAAGAATTACTTTCCGCACTAGGGCCTCCTTGGTAGTGTTGCCGCGAGACGAGAAGAGACGAGATTTTGTCATTTCTCGTCTCGTCTCGACAGTTTCGAGACGACGGATCATACCGTCTCGTCTCGAATTTCGAGAGAAAATTTGTTTCTCGTCTCGAATTTTTCTCGACCTTGGGATTCATTTCTCGTCTCGTCTCGAAATTTCTCGACTGACCAGGATGAAATTGAAAGCATCGGCATAAAATCCTATTATTGCCATGAGTCACGAGTGGCAAAAAAACCGACTTCAAAACCAAACTACTCAACCAATTTCGATGAAATTTATATGGGACCAATCTGGAAGTATACCCTTTCAAATTGCGAAAGAATTTTTGGAAACGGTTGATAAATGACGGAGTTATGAGGTAACAACTGGGCTCGTTATTCGAAAACATAGGAACCGATTGAGCAACAACAAGCGTCACGAGTGACAAAAAAACCGACTTCAAAGCCAAACTACTGAACCGATTTTGATGAAATTTATATGGGACCAATCTGAAAGTATACCCTTTCGAATAAAAACAGAAATTTCCAAATCGGTTCATAAATAACGGAGTTCTGAGGTAACAAACATAAAAAAAAAAAAATACAGCCGAATTGAGAACCTCCTCCTTTTTTGAAGTCGGTTAAAAATGCAGAATACCTTTTGTGCCTAAACTCATGGTTCCAGTGTTCACTGTCGTCAAAGATAAAAGATGAACTGCAGTAATCTGTGAATACTATATTACTATGGTAACAACATGTGATATCCTGATGTCCTAATATCGTAGTATCAAAGAAAAAAAAAAACGAAGTGCTGTGCCCGATACTAATTTTTATAATTTCATGTTTCTCTTTTATAAATAAATGTTTATTACCTTCGATTTTCGAGTAATTACCCATTTTTATTTCATCTATAATACCAAAAATAGGCCGAGATTCTCGAGATTCTCGAGACTCTCGCGGCAACAGCAACACTAACTTCTTCGGAATGGGTCGCTGGTGTGACTCGTTTAAGAAATACTCACAGCCAATTATAACGAAATCGTACGAGCTCCCCGGAGTCTCGACAGGTTTGACGCGGCTCTTTGCGCCAGAAATCGATTCCTTGGACAGTATGAACTTGTCGACCATCGACATGAAGAAAACGAAGCTCGTTACGTTGCAGACGTCGCTGAGGCTCGGCCCCAGGTACGGTGCCGGATGCATGGACATCTCCATTGCAGGGTTGGTCCACGATCGGTAGAAGTCGAAGGTAGACTGACTCCTGGGTGTCGGTCGTCGGTATTTATATCATGTGCCTTGGAACCCTTCCGCTGAACGGAGCTCGTTAATTTCAGCATTCCTCCGTCCCCGCTTCCACCAGTAGTTCATCGTACTTGCAAACTGCGAAAAAAATGTTTGTCCACACATTTTATATTTAAACTTATTGTCGCTTCATGTCACCGATATTATGATGGAAATTTGCGGATAATTAAGACTCTTCAGGTGGTCGAAAAATTCGGCGTTGTGTCACCTGAGTCAAGATCCTATTACTAAGCAGTGGATCTATTGTTTCATGATTGAAACAATGAGTGTAAATATCAAACCCAGGAAAAAATCGGGTAGATCAATGTAGATCTAAATGCTTTAGATCTACGTAGATCTAAATTTTGGCATAGATCTAATGAGTTCTACGCAGATCTTATGAGATCTCAAGAGATCTACGTAGATCTAATTTTTATGTCAATGTCAATTCCGGAAATGAATTGAAAAAACATTGATTAATTGCATAACTATAATGAAAAATACTCACTATCGTCATAAAATAAGAAATCGTGAATACGAGTAAGGAAAAAAAATGAAAAAAAAAAAATTGTGAAAATCGAACAAATCGGAATCGAACCCTCGAACTTCGGATTACGAAACCGGTACCGTACTAGATGAGCTAAGGCGTCTTCTGAAAATACGTGCGCTTCTGGCATACTTATGGTCCAATCAGTCTAGACAGACTTGAAATATTTCCAAATACGGTACCAGAACTACTCAGATCCGAGTAGATCTACTTGGCTTCAATGAGCATAACAACGTTTTGCTGCAATTATTCCATCTTCTCATCTCAGATCTACCTAGATCTACAGTAGATCTACCTAGATCTACAATAGATCTACCTAGATCTACAGTAGATCTACCTAGATATAAAGTAGATCTACCTAGATCTAAAGTAGATCTACCTAGATCTAAAGTAGACCTAAAGATATCTGGGTGGATATACATAGATCTAACAAGCATGAGCATTCGAACATGGCAGTAGATCAATTCGAAGCTACGTAGATCTACGAAAATCCTCGGAGATCTGGGTAGATCTAGGTAGATCTACGATTTCCCAAAATTTAGATCTACTTAGATCTATTTAGATCTAAATTAGATCTCCGGAGATGCGAATTAGATCCAAACCATTTTTTCCCGGGAAGTTACATCAAGATTCGCGGCAGCGAATCGCCGCCAAGTACCCGAAGGCGGGAGAGCTAGCCCGAAGTTATTTTCTCGGCCGAACTACAGTCCGACCTCTCTATAAGGCCCCTCCCAATAGAGCCGGTTCCCCTATTTCTCGCTCGCAGCGTTCCCCCACTCTACCATGTAACGTGAGCTCGAGAAAGAGACGAAAGACGAGTCGTGCGACTAGCGAAGATGGCAAAGTGGGGGTACCTCAGTTCCTGGAAAAACTCTTCCCCTTGGGGGCCTGGGCGGCCCTATAGAGAGGTTGGACTGTAGTTATACCTGTAAGCACGGTGTCATATCTCCGGAACGCGTGAATATTGTTCGATAAAATTTACAGGATCGAAAGTCCCCCACCATATGACCTTGCTGTATAAATTTGATCAAAATCGATCCACTGGTTTCCGAGATATTAGTCACGAAAGTTGATGAAAAAACATCTTCTTCTTCGTCTTCTCCGCCCAATTTTTCGCTAGATGCTGGCTTTGCCAATCGATTCCGGTCGAACGGCTACACGGATCGACTTGGGATTTGAATCCTGGTTAGGTTCCGTGGAAATCTCGACCCCTATTGATTTTGAGCCGAATCCGATCTCTTACTCGGTCGGTATAAATAAGTTAGATCGCGAAGTGCGTTCACAACATGGCCGCCCGTCAGCGCGGCTCGCGGCTAGGGATGAGCATCGAAAGAAAAATATCGATATTAATATCAAATGATATATCAAAAGACAAGTATCGATATTGCGATTATATTGGAAACAAAATATCGATATTTGTTAATATCGATATTTTTGCTAATATCGACATTTTTCACCACCAATTTGAATAAAATTACACAACCCATGAAAATTATTAGTCATACTGGAAAAATAAAGGTACAAACAGTCATTGAATTTCATTATCGACATCCTAAAAGATAATTGTACAAAAGACTATTTCAAAAAAGGAATTATTCTCGACGCGCATCGTAATATAACCCCAAAAAATTCACGTTGTCATACCGGTACAATTACACTCGAACTCCCTCTAGTTGACCGAGTTGGGACCGAGCTATTTCCGCTCGTTGACGAAAGTAGGGGCCCGCACTCCGGTCGCCGCGGGCTGCCTCTCCTCTCCCTAAGGTGTGAGTGAGAGCAGCCATTGACAACGGGTGCGATCTTTACAGGACATCTAATCTTTACAGGACAACGAAAGTCACACATCATCCGAATGACCAACGTTCCAAGATGGAATACTTATCTACCGCGTCTGACGCCTCACGGCCCTCCGGCTATCTGCGATCGACGTTACATTACGACCTAAGCCGTTTCTTGCATTAACACCGAGCCAATCATAATTCGCAATACCTGGGAAACAATGGTATGATCAATATATTCAAATGAGGATAAATGATGGCGCTCCGTAAACGCAACTCGATATTCGATATAAATGATTAGTGGTATTCAACACTTACCGCTATTTGATCTACCAAAAACCTGAGCGACCATTACTCGTGTCCGAGTGAGTTCAATATTCGTCATAAACGTATGTCAAGTTACTTGTTAGGTTGAACATGGTTAGGTTAGGTTCATGTGTAGTCAGCACTTCTTTTAGACCTCATAACGAATCTGGTTGAAAGAGCTCTGATAAATGACCTCATATAGAGATCTATACTTCGACTTCGGAATATTGACTTCTAAAAGACTTCGAAAAGAACACTATCATGAGACTCTTTTTCCTGTCTTGAGCAAGAGCTCTTACAAGAACTCTTTTCGTTGCAATGGGTGTAAAATGCAATTTTACGACCATGGGAGGTTTTTTAAAACTGCATTTACGTCCACCTGCAACGAAAAATATCGTATGCAACACGGGAGTTGAATGTAAAACCCTAGTGTGCTAAAAAAACAGGAGGGCTTGGCTTCGCCAGCCCTCCTGTTTTCTGAGCACACACGTGTTTTACATTTGACTCCCTTGTTACATAATATACTATTTCGCCACAGTGGGCGTAAAATGCGATTTTACACCTCGATATTCCGGGCGTAAAATGCTACTTTTTTCAACACTGTGCGTAAAAATCAATTTTACACCTTGTGGGCGTAAAATAAAAAAATCGTTTTTTTACGTTTGAACGTCCGACTGATACACAGGAACGAAAACGAGAGGGCCCTAAAATGCGGGCGTAAAATGAAAAATGAAAATTTTTACACCCGCATTTCAAAATTTATTTCAAAATCAAATAGACGCCTCAAATTTTTTTATACCCAATATACCTGTAATTATATTTCCCTAGTAGCGAACACAGAGGGGTCTGTTCAACGAAGCTGAAGCTAGTAGGCATAGTTAGCAGCCAAACGTTTCAAAGTTTCTGAATAAAGTCATCACATAGTACGGATTCATTTCTATGATTTCATGGGAGTATTTCTTCCCATAATATTTCACAAACTTCAAATTCTGTGGCCTGGGTGTCTCATTTCAATTGAATTCACCACTTTTGAGTGCTTATTATAGCTGCTAGCCTCAGCTTCATGTCTGTCAAGATTCGTGGCACCGATTCGCCGCCAATTTATATTGTCCGGAGATAAATAAATTGGGTTCATAGTCCTCAAAACAGGACTGTAAAGGGATCAGCGACGAAAACCGGCGTATGTGCTTTACACCTCTTCAAACCAATGTTAGAATACAAATTCGTAGCGTAGAGACGGTGAAATGCGGAGTACGAATGCTAGAAATGGTGAAATACAACTGCTAGAAACACTGAAACGGTAGAAACAGTTCAGGTCAAGTAATTTATGGATATTATTTCTTTAGCGCGGTTGTTCAAGAAGATTCCTATAACATTGATGTGTAATTTTGCTTGAAGAAATTTGACGTCAGATTATGTTTTGAGTCGGGGGGGCTTCGCCCCTGGACCCCGCCGTCACGCACAGTGGTCTGTCAAAATTTCGGTCCCGTCTATCTTTATATGTATAATTATATGATGTTTTTGAGGGGACTACATTACTGAGATGCGGTACGCATTTTACGCACACTGTGGCGAAAAATAGCGTATGTATCACGGGCGTACGATTTACCCCCTTGTGTGATCGGCGCAAACCTCGGGCCGGCTCCGCCGGCCCTCGGGCGCGGCGATCAACACGCGGGTGTAAAATCGCGTTTTACGCCCTAGATACATAATATACTAATTTAGACAGGTGTGTTGACTGGGAAAGGAGTCCTTTTTTATGCGCAGTCTTATTTTTAAAATAATAGTTCGGTATTGCGTTATCAATGCTTACATTTTTATCACCGTTTTGTATCAGTCTAATAGAAATGTGCTAGAACATAACTCAATATAGAATTTTGTTTTTCTTGTAATTTATTATTACCTAACTGCAAAGAAGAACATGAAAAACAAGAATGATAACTTCGATGTTCGCGTATTTGAGCGCCACAGGTGGCAAGGTGATATAAGGTGAACGTTTTATGTAACATAGAATGATCAGGTGTTCAAATAATTTTTTTATCAGTTTCCACCTGAGTGAAGATCCTCATGTCTGAAAGTAAATATAACAATTTGAGGTTGTCAATAGGTAAAGGGAGTCGATATTTATCCAGGTGCAGTCAAATACCAGCAGAGACGATCACAAGTGTCAAAATTCACGGGATATTTCGACTAATTCGAACCAAAGTTATTTCCAGTGAAATGAGTAAGATTCTCCCAGAAAAATTGTCGGTTGAAATGAAATGCCCTCAATCAATCCGTAATCTAGTTATTTTTCTGTTCTGAAAGGTTGGTTGGTGGCACGTAGGACACGGTCAACTCATCGATAGTCACTGAGATGGCCCCGTGAAGAAATTAAAGAAGAGCAGAATGCCAACGGACAATGAGTCTAATTGATCATTCCCATGTGGAGCGTTTCATGCAGTTTCAAGATATCAGATGTAATTCAATTGATCAACAGCGATACCACTAATGAGGAGACGAATAACGTCCGGATATTGGAGAGGATTGTTTCATGACTTTATTTAACACGTTCGGTTCACAGAGATTCACATCAGGATACGGGACCGCAGCTACTTGAGGTGATCGGCTTTGATAAAATCCGCGGCCCTCTCGCCGATCATCATCGTCGGTGCCGCAGTGTTGCCCGAAGGAACCTGCAACGAAAAGACAAACGTCTGACTCTAATATCTATTCCGGATTCCGTCGTAGTTTTTCCGGGTATATTCACCTGAGGCATGATGGAAGCATCCGCAACGCGGAGTCCCTTGATTCCATAGACTCGTAGCCGATTATCGACGACTGCCATGCAGTCATTTTTCGGTCCCATTTTGCAAGACCCACAGAAGTGGAGATCGGGTCTTGCGCTTTGATGAACCGCGCAAGACCAGTATTCTGGGGTAGCAAAAGTGTGATCTGAACATGCTTTTCCCAGTGTGGGAGACACCGTGAAGTTGTAGGCCTTCATGACCTCCGTCTCCGCTATCGCCATGGCCATCATAATGCCTTCGACGAGACGCTCAACGTCGATGGCTTCGCCCAGATAGTTTCCCCAGACTATCGGAAGGTCCAGATAGTTTTTCGAAGCCAGAGTGATTCTTCCTAAAACACCGGATACCACGAAATGCAAGATTACTACATGATCTTGTTCGTCAAGTTGAGAATGATACCTCTGCTCTTGGGGTGAAGAACTGACGTGGATATGCTCTGGGTTCGTTTTCCGTCAGCAAGACCGGCGTTTGCTGCGTACGTCAGGCAGAACGCCGATATGACGTTGCTCTGACTCTGGATGTCCGGATAGTCGGGTGTCGTCAGACTGGTTGCCAATTTACCCACTACCGCAGACGTGCCAAGAGCAGACAGGGGCCCAGTTTGGTCGGCGATATATTCGGCGAATGAATCCCGGTTGAATTCATTTGTGTCGTTTCCGTTCATGGTGTAGAAGACATCGAACGTGAAATGGTCGTGATAGTTCTCCCCGACTCCAGGCAAGTCCTTGACCACATCGACGCCCACCGATTCCAGGTGCTTCTTGGGTCCGATTCCGGAAAGCATCAGGAGTTTCGGGGTCTCGATGGCTCCGGCGGACACTATGACCTCCTTGGTGACCTTGACCGTGTGCAGCTTGCCATTCTGCGAGGGAAATTGTTTGAGTCACATCATCTGCCTCGATGAACGATCGAGACGTGGGATTACGAACCTTGTAGTATTCGACGCCCACCGCGACTCCGTTCTGAACGATCACCCTGGAAGCTGTGGAGTTTACAGACACGTCGAGATTCTTGCGGTTCCTGATCGGCCGCAGGTAGCCCGCCGCACTGCTGCGTCTGACTCCGCGTTTGTTCGCGGTCTGTGCCCACGAATAGCCGGTGATGTTGTCCCCGTTGAGGTCTTCGCTGATGGCGAAACCTGCCTCTGCGGCTGCGTCAAGGAGCGCATGTCCGATTGGATCCAGGTATGGGAATCTTTCCACCGCGAGTGGTCCCTTCGTTCCGTGATATTTGGTTCCGACTCTTTTGATTTCACCGTTGCGTTCGCTCTTCTTGAAGTACGGAAGCACGTCTTTCCACGACCAGCCCTCGTTACCCAAGGCCTTCCAGTTGTCGTAGTCCTTCGGGACTCCCCGCATGTACGTCATCCCGTTGTGCGAGGTGCTGCCACCGAGCATCCTTCCCGTCGTGATCCGACAGGAACCGTTCGATGATAGACAAGCCGAGCTTTCATTCCCCGTGGAGTATCTCCAGCCCAGTGACTGCGAGGCTATGAACAGACTCTCCTGAATCGATACACAATTCTGAATAATTCGTACACAATATAACGTCATGTATTACATATGATATTCGAATATAAGCGTGGAACTTCTCCGAAGGCAGGTTCATCCTGACCAGCTTCGAGCACCAGGACCGTCCAGTTGGCGACTTCGCTGAGTCTCGCAGCAACGGGGGAACCACCGGCTCCACCTGCGATTTCACGCAATGAAACGATCCTTCCTTATCGTCGGATCTTATCGGATAGCAAATATTCAACTTACTTCCAATCACGACGAAGTCGTACACGTCTCTTGGTTTCTCGATGGGCACAATGCGTTCGCACATGCCAGAAATCACGGGATTGGATCGTAGAAGAGAGTTCCAAATGGTCGCCAACGTGACAAACGTACTGACGCTGCAACTATCAGCCAGATTTGGTCCCAAGGGGTCCTGGCTGCAGTTCATCCAAGTAGTATTGTACGTCATGCTTCCCAATTTCCAATTCTACGTCTGCGGCGACGAGGTCTGATGTAGAATAAGTTCGTATGAGCAAACAAATTTTCTTACTTTTGTCAAAGAGAATCTGTTCAAATAGTTGAATTCGTGAAATGTTTAATCAAACTGGATGACGTCATCCCATGTGAAAAGAAACACTGTTTAGTACATGTGTCAACATAGATATAAAAATGTGTTAATTTTCAAATATGACTGATTGTGAAACGAAATTCCGAAATACATAATTAAATTTCGTATGTTCAGAAAAAAATAGAGGATCAACTTTCATGGACACACATACAGAAATCTTTTCGCATGATGCAAGCAAAAATGATCTAAATTGCGAATAGTTAGATTTTTGATTCCATTCCAAATAGCCGAATGATAACACGAAAGAGAACAAAAGTTGTCGCAGCAGTTCAACTCTACCTGCAGTTTTTTAATCAGCGCTAATATCCTACGCTCTCGTATCACAGACTGAAACTCAAATGCAGTGGACGGAAAATACTGAACTGGCAAATCGACCATTCGTGGAACTTGTGGACGCACACCCAAGACGATCAATTTTTCAAGTGTCGTGTCACGTGACATTCAACGGCATACTTATTTCATGCACACAATAGACACAAAATACTCTGAAACTAGGGAATATCCAACGTTTGTTCAGGTGTTTGAATGAAGGTCGTTCAGATACCTACGATGTGGATATTTAGCGTGTTTTCGTAAATTAGACAAACTTTGTTAAAAAATGTCGAACCTTCTTCTACTTCTTCTTCTTGAAAAAAAATGTCTGATCATTTCCGATCGATCGATAAAAATTCACGAACAAGAAGATCGACTCGTGGACTCATTTTCCGTCCGCTTCACCAGTTTTGATAGCTATTTGGAAAAATCATTAAAAATCATGAAACAAAAAATATACGACCTTTTGCCACTAAAATCGCGTTTTTACTTTCGCTCTTACGCTCTTACGACCTTACGCGCTTACGACCTGATGCCATTAGACACGCGATGTTCTTTCAGGATGGCGTAAAAAAGAATTACTTTCCGCACTAGGGCCTCCTTGGTAGTGTTGCCGCGAGACGAGAAGAGACGAGATTTTGTCATTTCTCGTCTCGTCTCGACAGTTTCGAGACGACGGATCATACCGTCTCGTCTCGAATTTCGAGAGAAAATTTGTTTCTCGTCTCGAATTTTTCTCGACCTTGGGATTCATTTCTCGTCTCGTCTCGAAATTTCTCGACTGACCAGGATGAAATTGAAAGCATCGGCATAAAATCCTATTATTGCCATGAGTCACGAGTGGCAAAAAAACCGACTTCAAAACCAAACTACTCAACCAATTTCGATGAAATTTATATGGGACCAATCTGGAAGTATACCCTTTCAAATTGCGAAAGAATTTTTGGAAACGGTTGATAAATGACGGAGTTATGAGGTAACAACTGGGCTCGTTATTCGAAAACATAGGAACCGATTGAGCAACAACAAGCGTCACGAGTGACAAAAAAACCGACTTCAAAGCCAAACTACTGAACCGATTTTGATGAAATTTATATGGGACCAATCTGAAAGTATACCCTTTCGAATAAAAACAGAAATTTCCAAATCGGTTCATAAATAACGGAGTTCTGAGGTAACAAACATAAAAAAAAAAAAATACAGCCGAATTGAGAACCTCCTCCTTTTTTGAAGTCGGTTAAAAATGCAGAATACCTTTTGTGCCTAAACTCATGGTTCCAGTGTTCACTGTCGTCAAAGATAAAAGATGAACTGCAGTAATCTGTGAATACTATATTACTATGGTAACAACATGTGATATTCTGATGTCCTAATATCGTAGTATCAAAGAAAAAAAAAAACGAAGTGCTGTGCCCGATACTAATTTTTATAATTTCATGTTTCTCTTTTATAAATAAATGTTTATTACCTTCGATTTTCGAGTAATTACCCATTTTTATTTCATCTATAATACCAAAAATAGGCCGAGATTCTCGAGATTCTCGAGACTCTCGCGGCAACAGCAACACTAACTTCTTCGGAATGGGTCGCTGGTGTGACTCGTTTAAGAAATACTCACAGCCAATTATAACGAAATCGTACGAGCTCCCCGGAGTCTCGACAGGTTTGACGCGGCTCTTTGCGCCAGAAATCGATTCCTTGGACAGTATGAACTTGTCGACCATCGACATGAAGAAAACGAAGCTCGTTACGTTGCAGACGTCGCTGAGGCTCGGCCCCAGGTACGGTGCCGGATGGATGGACATCTCCATTGCAGGGTTGGTCCACGATCGGTAGAAGTCGAAGGTAGACTGACTCCTGGGTGTCGGTCGTCGGTATTTATATCATGTGCCTTGGAACCCTTCCGCTGAACGGAGCTTGTTAATTTCAGCATTCCTCCGTCCCCGCTTCCACCAGTAGTTCATCGTACTTGCAAACTGCGAAAAAAATGTTTGTCCACACATTTTATATTTAAACTTATTGTCGCTTCATGTCACCGATATTATGATGGAAATTTGCGGATAATTAAGACTCTTCAGGTGGTCGAAAAATTCGGCGTTGTGTCACCTGAGTCAAGATCCTATTACTAAGCAGTGGATCTATTGTTTCATGATTGAAACAATGAGTGTAAATATCAAACCCAGGAAAAAATCGGGTAGATCAATGTAGATCTAAATGCTTTAGATCTACGTAGATCTAAATTTTGGCATAGATCTAATGAGTTCTACGCAGATCTTATGAGATCTCAAGAGATCTACGTAGATCTAATTTTTATGTCAATGTCAATTCCGGAAATGAATTGAAAAAACATTGATTAATTGCATAACTATAATGAAAAAATACTCACTATCGTCATAAAATAAGAAATCGTGAATACGAGTAAGGAAAAAAAATGAAAAAAAAAAAATTGTGAAAATCGAACAAATCGGAATCGAACCCTCGAACTTCGGATTACGAAACCGGTACCGTACTAGATGAGCTAAGGCGTCTTCTGAAAATACGTGCGCTTCTGGCATACTTATGGTCCAATCAGTCTAGACAGACTTGAAATATTTCCAAATACGGTACCAGAACTACTCAGATCCGAGTAGATCTACTTGGCTTCAATGAGCATAACAACGTTTTGCTGCAATTATTCCATCTTCTCATCTCAGATCTACCTAGATCTACAGTAGATCTACCCGTGTAGAAAATTGTTTAGGCATCCCAAATTAAAAGAGGCCCCTGTTAGGCATCAATATGGCATCCACTATAAGGGATTCCCATCTGTTACCAAACTAGGGCCAAGTTAGGGCTTATCAAGGCATCCAGATTGATTGTGCCCTGGCGTGCCCAACTACTACCAAACTTGGACCAACTTAGGGCTTATTCAGGCATCCAAGTTACTTGCTAGTCTTGGCGTGGTCAACTTGTGCCAAACTTGGGCCAATTCGGGCTTACTCAAGTTAATTTTGTCCAGACTTTCCTAACCTTTGCCAAACTTGGGCCAAGTTCCGGTTTATCTGGACTTTCAAGTTAATTTCGTCCAGGCTTTCCTAACCTTTGCCAAACTTGGGCCAAGTTCCGGTTTATCTAGATTTTCAAGTTATTTTTGTCCAGACTTTCCTAACCTTTGCCAAGCTTGGGCCGAGTTGGGGCTCATCCAGGCATTACAATTGATTTTGTCCGGAGTTTCCTAGCCTGTGCCCAGCTTGGACCTAATTCGGGCTAGTTGGGTTGTAAGGAAAAGTACATGATCATGACATTGCGACATTCTCTGCTCGTCTTAATAACTATAATCGTCAGTCTTTTAAGTTAGTGTCCACTGTTCCTCCCAATACTATGAATTTTTGATTCGTAGCCCTCTGTTAACAAAGACCTGGTGGTCGTGCGGACAGTGTACTGGATTCATAACTGGAAGATCGGAGGGTCGCAGGTTCGAGACCGGTGGCGGACGTGAAAATTTTCATTTGATGAAACTCAGCGATTCATTAGAAGAAAAGTGAATCGTCATTACTTGATTGAAATCGGATCACTTCAAAGCGATACCGGAAGAAAAGCTTCCAAAATAATTTTTTTTGAAATATTTTTATAATTGATAGGGCATCGGCCAAGACAGCCAATAAAGGCCCAAGGTTACCGAATATTATAGGTCCAAGTTTATCGGCCAATTTGTGCCCAAGTTTGTCAACCTATACAGGCCCAATTTTGACATCCAAAGTTGGCCCTTGTTTGGCTACCAATTTTGGCCGAAGCTTGAGCGCCCGTGCAGGGCCAAATGGAAAAAGCGTGACATTTGGACACTGGCCCAATACGGATAACCAAACTTGGGCCTAGAGTATATCAAGGAAAAATAACTAGGCCCCTGTTAGCGCCCGGAAAAAATTTCTACACGGGTACCTAGATATAAAGTAGATCTACCTAGATCTAAAGTAGATCTACCTAGATCTAAAGTAGACCTAAAGATATCTGGGTGGATAAACAAGCATGAGCATTCGAACATGGCAGTAGATCAATTCGAAGCTACGTAGATCTACGAAAATCCTCGGAGATCTGGGTAGATCTAGGTAGATCTACGATTTCCCAAAATTTAGATCTACTTAGATCTATTTAGATCTAAATTAGATCTCCGGAGATGCGAATTAGATCCAAACCATTTTTTCCCGGGAAGTTACATCAAGATTCGCGGCAGCGAATCGCCGCCAAGTACCCGAAGGCGGGAGAGCTAGCCCGAAGTTATTTTCTCGGCCGAACTACAGTCCGACCTCTCTATAAGGCCCCTCCCAATAGAGCCGGTTCCCCTATTTCTCGCTCGCAGCGTTCCCCCACTCTACCATGTAACGTGAGCTCGAGAAAGAGACGAAAGACGAGTCGTGCGACTAGCGAAGATGGCAAAGTGGGGGTACCTCAGTTCCTGGAAAAACTCTTCCCCTTGGGGGCCTGGGCGGCCCTATAGAGAGGTTGGACTGTAGTTATACCTGTAAGCACGGTGTCATATCTCCGGAACGCGTGAATATTGTTCGATAAAATTTACAGGATCGAAAGTCCCCCACCATATGACCTTGCTGTATAAATTTGATCAAAATCGATCCACTGGTTTCCGAGATATTAGTCACGAAAGTTGATGAAAAAACATCTTCTTCTTCGTCTTCTCCGCCCAATTTTTCGCTAGATGCTGGCTTTGCCAATCGATTCCGGTCGAACGGCTACACGGATCGACTTGGGATTTGAATCCTGGTTAGGTTCCGTGGAAATCTCGACCCCTATTGATTTTGAGCCGAATCCGATCTCTTACTCGGTCGGTATAAATAAGTTAGATCGCGAAGTGCGTTCACAACATGGCCGCCCGTCAGCGCGGCTCGCGGCTAGGGATGAGCATCGAAAGAAAAATATCGATATTAATATCAAATGATATATCAAAAGACAAGTATCGATATTGCGATTATATTGGAAACAAAATATCGATATTTGTTAATATCGATATTTTTGCTAATATCGACATTTTTCACCACCAATTTGAATAAAATTACACAACCCATGAAAATTATTAGTCATACTGGAAAAATAAAGGTACAAACAGTCATTGAATTTCATTATCGACATCCTAAAAGATAATTGTACAAAAGACTATTTCAAAAAAGGAATTATTCTCGACGCGCATCGTAATATAACCCCAAAAAATTCACGTTGTCATACCGGTACAATTACACTCGAACTCCCTCTAGTTGACCGAGTTGGGACCGAGCTATTTCCGCTCGTTGACGAAAGTAGGGGCCCCCACTCCGGTCGCCGCGGGCTGCCTCTCCTCTCCCTAAGGTGTGAGTGAGAGCAGCCATTGACAACGGATGCGATCTTTACAGGACATCTAATCTTTACAGGACAACGAAAGTCACACATCATCCGAATGACCAACGTTCCAAGATGGAATACTTATCTACCGCGTCTGACGCCTCACGGCCCTCCGGCTATCTGCGATCGACGTTACATTACGACCTAAGCCGTTTCTTGCATTAACACCGAGCCAATCATAATTCGCAATACCTGGGAAACAATCGATGGGATAATCAACTGCACGGACGGATACACTATACAGACCAGGTTGTCAAATGCATTTTACGCCGATCATCACGCCCGGCACAACTCTATACTCAAGAACTAAGTAAGTAAATTTATTATCTCAAAGGTGAAACGAGAAGTTTCTAACTGCAATATGTCTAATAATTGGTTATTTGTGAAACAGATCTATCAGAGTACTCCAGATCAAAACACGGGTACGCAGAGTCAGATCAGATCAGAGTAGCCGGCATTTCAAGACGGACGTTACAATTCTCACATCACAAGAAACAATGATTACTACAACAATCGTGTCGAGTACGAGAACAAAGCTGATAAAACTGAACAAATTGATCACAACTCAGCTGTAAGTGAATACTTGAGTAGATATTCAATAAAAATATGAGATACTCTCGCTTTTAGAATATAAAAGGTAAACTAGTACATTGCGATAAAATGATTTTTCATCGTTGCTCATGTTATTTGGTCTGTTCTTGTAGAACATTTCCTGGATTCGGACAATCATACATTGATTGCGTAGAACGAATATCATTGCTCGTTGGAAGAAACAACGTTCCTGACTGAAGGTGTGCCTGCGGATGTTCGGAACTAATGATCCAAGTATTCTTCGTGACCTCAAGATCTCGGTTCATTGGAGATGTACTTCTTACTCCAATGAACCAGTCCGATTTCTCGCAAACATCATACAAACTCGCAATCAGTTATTTGAACACGGCGACATACTTCTTGTATATCAACAAATAATCACAGAGACCATATTTCGATGCTCAATCTAAAATCCATTTCATGATAAATTTAATAATCAAGAATATCGATAACAGAAAAGCCTTATTCACCGTCTATGGTGCTTGAATTATTCAACAGATTGTTTATCATTACCATATTATTTATTCTCACTTTGTAATTGAGCAGTAGGTGTACAGGTTTGGAACAAGCTGTGCCAAACAAAATTGAGTTCCGAGCAGTGGATATGACAAGGTTATGATGTCACAATGAGAAAAGTATAATCCTATTGTTACGCTACTTCGCTACATGCGAAGCAGAAAAGCCTAAGAAAAAGAAGAGAGTGCTGATCACTCAAGCAGTCTTTGGTCAGTCAGTACATACATATTAAGTCAAGCCCTTATTACAATCGTGCCAAGTTTCCAAAATTCTTTCATTATTTCCATAAATTTTCAACATGAAACAGAGAATCCATACAAAGCCTGTTGGCAATTCAAAGATGTAAAGAAATCGACAAGACCTGTTTAGAACAAAAATTTGACTGATTTAACTGGTTATGAGAAGAACTTAGAATAGAACATGGTGTGACCTGAGGACGGATCAGGAAATAAACATGCAAGCCTATTCATGAATGTTAGGATTTTTATCTGTACAGATAAATAATGTATTGTCAACTTTTATCTTCATACATATTTCATTAAATAATTGAGAAGTGAATAATGATGAATGTGTAAGCTTCACAAGAGGAATAGAAAATTATTCACTGAATAAGATCAGGTTTTTCATGCCGGTGAATATATCAGACTAAACGAACCAGATCAATTCATTCATCTTCAATTCCTTTCTTTATTCGAGTGTGCACGCCTCACAAAAATCGAAAATAGAACCTGACAAATTTTATTCATTCTATAGGCTTTTTTCGGCCTCAGCAAGGTTTGCACGCTCAAATAGAGGAACAATCTCTCCTGGGTAAGGACCAATGATTAATTGATTCAGTTCACCTGGTCCGATGAACTCAAAATTAAGAAAAACTCATATAATTTATCCAGTTCGATATATTCGCCTGTATAATGTAAAGTCTAAAAACAATCAAGTCACCACAAAAAAATCAGCCTTAGGCAGTGTAGCAAGAACGCTACACTAGCTACGTGTTCTTGCATGAGGCACTTCCCACTCACTCTCGTATTCAACAAAAAAGGTTTAGAGGTGTTCACGTCATTTGGTTCATAGCGATTAGATAAATCAATTATAAGCGAAATTTTACGAATAATATGCAGTATTCCATCATTTTTTATTGTGAGCGTTTAGTTTTTAGCGATATTCACTCGTTGATCAGTTTATTGACTCGGAGTATTGGATTTTTACATCAGAAATAAGTATCGATTTGAGTTCTAGTTATATTTATTCCAACGATCAGCTGATTCTATCGGGGTCTTGGGTTTTCATAATCAGCAATCGGTATTGGAGCAATTTCAGGATATTCGATTCGACGAAGACTTTATTTAACCCAACCTAATGCATTTTTTCGTTTCCTAATTTTGTGTTAGTTTTTTTTTCTCGTTCCCATTATAGTCTGCAATTATCATCAAGCCGATTGAAACCTATGTTCACTTCTTCTATGACTAGATTCGATAATGTTCCACTACAAATCTGTGCGGAGCGATGAATATTTTCTGAAGTTCTTTTCTGGCGGTGTCTCTCGCCAGACAACTGTGAAATTTTCGATCGGTCGGGTGATCCAAAGGTCAAGTTACATCCTCGTTTGGATCCTGAGGATCTGGGCAGAGTTTTGACAGTCTCGACGTGTTGAAGTCAACCATTTTCTATCCAAAGACCTACCTGCGGACCAATTTTGGTCCAGCGGTTCATGACATATGGGTCCAAACGGACATGAAATATGACAAATATCCAGAAATACCTATTGTGGATGTTAAAAGTTGGGGTTTTTTCGCTCTGTGCTTACAGAGCTTCTCACTAGCTAACAAATGAGCGCTTGACGACCCAGTTAGGTCCTGCGATTGAGAAGATATAGCTCCGGATAGGAATTTTATAGGATGGCAAACACATAAGGCTTCGTAGCTGGGCATATTTACCACATCGAATACGCTGTTCAATCACACATTGTTTTTTCTTCTATTTTATCATCGGAAGTGAGTCTTTGATGTATTATATATGTAAAGTATTCAACACAGAATTTTGTAGTATGGCAAACACATAAGGCTTCCCCCTGGTATATTTCATATGCCTAGGCAGTGCATAAAAAGGTTTACGTTAAAAGGAATTTACCGAATTCGATTATTCATATGATATATCGTAGGGCGATCAAATTGAATCAAGCTAATTATACTTGACTCGATCTGATAGCCGTTCCAAACGAATTCACCAATCATTTATGTGATTATTCTTGCATTTTGAAATTATCAATTATAGTTCTAAGCTAGCACATGTTACAAGCTATGGCTGAAGAATTATTGAAGCGCTGAATTTAATTGAAGACTGTGTGAAACAATATAAAGTTCTACGTCTTGAATTATATCTATGTGTGTCACAGTTAACGATTAAAGTGAATGTATTTTTCTTCCACTGAATGTTTTTTCCTTTGCCCAAATTCCGAACGTATTTCTTGAGATAATCACACTACCCTATTGAAAATATGGACGTCGTTGAATACGTGATTTGAGACGTCGATTCGACGTCCGAAACGACGTCCGAAACTACGTGCAAGTTCCTACGTCTGAAACGACGTCAGCTACTAGGTGTGAATTTGGGATAGGAAATGACGTCTTTCGCGACGTCGTTTCTGACGTCTTTTACGACGTCCATTTATACATCACGATTCCCTATTGAAAATGTAGACGTCGTCACGACGTCGAAGTTACGTCAAAATCGCATTCCGAAACTACGCTAAGTCCCACGTATAAAACGACGTCGTATACTAGATATGAATTTGGGACCGTAAATTACGTCCTATGCTACGTAAGTTTCGACGTCGTTTACTACATCGTTTACGACGTCGCTTACGATGTATGTATGATCGTACGTTTAATCAGCTATTTAGCTCGAATCATCAGCTCGTTAGCTGGTAAAATTTACGAAATAAGTTTACTCATTATTTATAATCAATTTATTGTTTTCAGGAATATATATTCAATATTGATATTGATAATTCATATGAGTGTCATAACTGGAACTAAATTTGTTCCCGCTGACCTCCGTCCACTATGCGAAGTGGAGGAGGATTCCGACTCTGTGGTAACACGTAAGTGTATAAGCCAACACGGTGCAAATTTACTCGCGAGAACCCGAAAGTCTGCCAACCATCTATCGGCGCGTTACGGTACCACACAACGGCTTACCGATCAGCTAGGGTATCCGCGATATTCCTATACCCGCTACATACATATCGGGTACCGTGACGCGCCGATAGATGGTTGGCAGTCTTTCGGGTTCTCGCGAGTAAATTTGCACCGTGTTGGCTTATACACTTACGTGTTACCACAGAGTCGGAATCCTCCTCCACTTCGCATAGTAGTGGAACGGAGGTCATGCGTGGGGAACAAATTTAGTTCCAGTCACCAACAGGCATGCGCACTTCAAGCAATCTACATTTCTTCACTATCACGCATCAGTCAGTCGTTCAGTAATTCCAAGCGTCCGCGAAGTGGCGCCCCCAGGCGGCAGCGATGTGTCAACCTAGATTATCGCCTAACTTCGGGTTGGTTATGGTCGGCCATTTGCTCATCTGTCAGATGTTATTCGTCTGTATCTCAAATCAAGCTTTCCCGCAGGAGTTATAAAAAATATGGTGTGCGATAAGTGCGGATAGGCGACATCTGCCTCGTGTGAAATTTGAATCACTCGCTCGGCTCGCACAGCATTCACACTCGTTTCGTGTCATCCCACACTCGCCTGCGGCTCGTGAGTGAACGACACTCAACTCGCCTGAATGCTGGTTGCTCGCCTTCGCTCGTGTTACAAACTTCACACTCATCGGATATCGCCTTCTTTCCGCACTTATCACACAATATATATATATTGGTACATCGGCAGTGCCGAATAATTGTGGGAGGAGGTTCGGGACATGGACTAACGTCCGATACCTGTTGGAACAAAAAAAAACTGTGGGAGGAAATTAATATCAATATTGAATATATATTCCTGAAAACAATAAATTGATTATAAATAATGAGTAAACTTATTTCGTAAATTTTACCAGCTAACGAGCTGATGATTCGAGCTAAATAGCTGATTAAACGTACGATCATACATACATCGTAAGCGACGTCGTAAACGATGTAGTAAACGACGTCGAAACTTACGTAGCATAGGACGTAATTTACGGTCCCAAATTCATATCTAGTATACGACGTCGTTTTATACGTGGGACTTGGCGTAGTTTCGGAATGCGATTTTGACGTAACTTACGACGTCGTGACGACGTCGTCACGACGTCTACATTTTCAATAGGGTCGTGATGTATAAATGGACGTCGTAAAAGACGTCAGAAACGACGTCGCGAAAGACGTCATTTCCTATCCCAAATTCACACCTAGTATCTGACGTCGTTTCAGACGTAGGAGCTTGCACGTAGTTTCAGACGTCGTTTCGGACGTCGAATCGACGTCTCAAATCACGTATTCAACGACGTCCATATTTTCAATAGGGTATGATAACGTAACAACCCCGCTGAAATTGAATGAGCAATTCTTCATGTGAAGAACGTTCACCTACATATACGTATACACATATATACTCAGCCGCGTGGCAATTGTGCGAAAATTGAGATATGTAGTTGGTACGTAAGTCTGATTGGAATCATTCCTGTAGGCCGCATAGTTATGACCCAGGGACAACCATTGTGCCACGCCTAGGACTCGTGGAATAGGGCACCGACCATACACCCATAAAAAATAGCATGAGGTACATCGTCGGTCGCCTATTTCGCGCATCCTGGACGCGGCAGAATAACCCTGGGCAGAAATACATAATTTCTGATATCAATGCTGTGTACTTGCAAAAAGTAGTGAAATCCCACGCAAAAACATCAAAGATGTAAAAAAAAGCCGCCAAGTACCCACACAAAAATAATACATGCGGCATAAGCAAAACGCTTTGCCAGTATCTGTCGTGAAATCAAGAAAAGAGCCAAGCACCGAACGTATCCCTACAATCTATCAGCAAGTCTACGTCGTGAAGTCGGAGTTTTGTGTGAGGATATCGGAACATCATTCCAAGAGCTACGTACTTGGCGGGCACATTCGGTTCCGTAGAGCTGTACGGACAACCCGCTACGTTTCACGTAGAAATTGAGTTTTTAATGCGACAGCAATGGAATATACTCGAAAACTAGTCATCATTCCAACCAATAATGGTATCATAAATGACTTCTACATATCATTAATCATGCGGATCACTTTACAGAGGTCAATCCCTTGGACAATAAACAATAATCCTGGTCCTTCTGATGTCATTAGATCAGACTCAGAACTTTGGAGTCACGTACTTTATACTCTGGAGCTGATGAGCCATGTAAAGTAGGTTCTCCTATGACAGGTGACTTACCGTGAAGCTCAACTATGTTTTCAATAATTATGAGGTAATAAACTTATCCAATTGCAAAAGGGTTGAATCAAGAAAACTCTACTTCGTATTTCCCCATAAAACCTAAAACTCGCAGCTACGGATATACGTGAATGCTATGAGTAGTACAGAGCATGACAGTTTGATGGAATGATGAATATAAAATCATTCGCAGTTAAACATTACTGCGGAAAGTAACTGCCCCCACAGTCGTCCAAAAGTTCGGAATATGTATTTTGAACGAGTGTGTATGGAATCAATGTTATCTGCAAATCGGACATTCGTCAGTCGATGCGAGATTCATGACGTATATATTATATCCAGTGACCGGAAACATTGTACTTTGAAACATCCATCAGCCGCCAAGTGCCGATACCAGCAACTCTTCACAGTCGAAAGAACAAACAACCAAACACACAAGAAAACTGCAAGCAATCGTGTTCTATTGATCTATAGTTTTGAAATGAAAGATTTGATGGATAAACAATACAGAAAACAGTTGAAGATAAAAATCGGTCGCAAGATACGTGAAAGTATTATGTCAATCTGGAGCGTAAACAAAAAATACAAAAAAAAAAGAATGTGCCCGCCAAGTACGTAGCTCTTGGAATGATGTTCCGATATCCTCACACAAAACTCCGACTTCACGACGTAGACTTGCTGATAGATTGTAGGGATACGTTCGGTGCTTGGCTCTTTTCTTGATTTCACGACAGATACTGGCGAAGCGTTTTGCTTATAACGCAAGTCTTATTTTTGTGTGGGTACTTGGCGGCTTTTTTTACATCTTTGATGTTTTTGCGTGGGATTTTGATCAATCCATACGAGAATTATTTGACGTACAAGTACACAGTATCAGCAATTCTTTACCGGTGTCTTTTTAACAGACTCAGGCTAACATTTTCAATCGACTGACGTTGAGATGAGACGTCGAGGCATGGTGATAATAACATCACGTCATGGATCGACTTGGAAACAGGCGATTGAATTTTCTAGTTTGCAGTTTTCAACCAATTTTAAATAGGTTTTATCGATCAGAGACAAGATAAGACAGTTATTATCAATTTCGGTTCAATTTAGTCAACTTTTGAAATCAATTTTTTCACTTGAAGCCGTTTTGGAAACCAAATATCATTTTTACGCGCAGTTTTAGACTTCATTTCAACGTGGATAATGACGTTCAGACAGGACGCCAAGTTCTTCTCGATGATGTGGTTGAAACGTGCGTCAACTGGTCAGGTTGTAGGTCCTCATGCTAGATAGTTTTCCCAGTTGATTGGGGAGTCCAGTTTGTTGTTGGAAGATAGACTGACTTCGTAGAATGACAAATATAGCTCTCGTTGATGTCGAACCCGGAAGAATGAAATGGATTGTGACTCGTTCAAGCACGTCACATACCTGATAAGAATCATGATCACGTATTATATAAGACGTGAATGTGAAAAATCGAACGTCTGGATGATCGAAATTACCTGATAGTCGAACCAATATTGACAGCCGCCATCATTATTTGTCATTATCATCATTATCAATGTTATCGTTGTTTCGACATTTCTTTCACTATTTTCAGTATTTCGTAATTTCTTCTACTGTTATTGATACGTCCTTCACTTTTGCTACTGTCATCTACATTTCTACCACCATCCCTGTCGAAAATGGAGTGTGAAACGGAACGTGTACGAAGTGTGCCTGACTTTTGGAGGAGGAATCGGTCACACATCTAGGTACAGTTTCCTGGACTAGCCTCATGAACCATAGTGGACGATCATACTGGGAAACACTTCCTTCGTTCCCCAAAATACGTATAGAAGGAAAGGAGGAACATCAGGGTTTCGAAACTTCTCTGAATCAATTTAATTTTTACATCTTCCGCAGGCGGACTTGGAAGCTTGAAGAATAAAGAAATTATATCGTGTGGATGTGGGGATAATTAGGATATATTCTAAAAAGTTAGATTTGAGACAGCCTTATATCAACACGTTAATTATAATTATTGTCGAGTTTATCAGTCGAGTTTACGAGCTGCGCCAAGCAGCGTCGATCATCGATGCACAACGTTCTGCTTTCATCGTGGTCACTGATCCTGGACTGCCAGAATTAATGTGAGGAGTAGTGAGTAGTGGTCAAGGGCTTGACAAAGTAGCCCAGCAAACAAATGATCGTATGTATGTTGAATATCAAGAACAGTGATTGAAATGGTTGTGAAATATGATGACACATCCATGCGTGGGTCGTGAAATGGTCTGAAATGCTCCGATGATCTATGAAACGTTACGAAAAACCTGTGAAATGTGATTGGAGAGTCGGAAGACCGCCCTCGCAATGATGTCCGTACCGTCGTTTTACGAACTACTAACCGTTGGCATGCTGGAAGCATCGATGACGCATAGCGCCTGAAGACCATGCACCTTCAGGTTCATGTCGACAACGGAATTGTTCGTTTGCCATTGCTACGAAGAGCGTTCACTTCGCCGGTGCCGCATGTGCCGAGATATCCGACCGACACGATCAGATCCGGATAGTCCGAAGTCGTTGCGTTCGAGGCCATGTGACCAACGACGTTTGAAATACCAATTGAGGACAAGGGTCCGGTTCGCAAGCCGAAGTACTGGGTAAACGACGTCCAGTTGTTTTCGTAGTAGTCAGAATCGTTGATTGTATAGTTCAGAATGTAGGCGATGTGCACCAGAAATTGCTTCCTTGGAGCATATGAACGATTCGATCATAGTCACGAAGAAGATAAAGCTCGAGGCACTGCAAACCTCATCGAGGCGTGGCCCCGGAAGTGTGGATTGGTACGGTGCTGGATGGACGGACATCTCGTCTGCAGGGTTCGGCTACTTCGAATAGAAACTGAAGGTATACTAATTCGCGAGCGCCAGTCGTCGGTATTCGTGTTCTATGCCTCGGACCCCTCCTACTAAACGAAATAGGTATTGAAGTTATTACAGTTTCTGAAAGCTGAAAAGGAGTCCTTTTTTATGCGCAGTCTTATTTTTATGTCCGTTAGAAAATAATAGTTCGGTATCGCGTTATCAATGCTTACATTTTTATCACCGGGTCACCATAGAAATGATTGTCTCCATTTTGTATCAGTTTAATAGAAATGTGCCAGAACATAACTCAATATTGAATTTTGTTATTCTCGTAATTTATTATTACCTAACTGCATAGAAGAACATGAAAAACAAGAATGAGAACTTCGTTATTTGCGTATTTTAGCGCCACACGTGGCAAGGTGATATGAGGTGAACGTTTTATGTAACATAGATTGATCAGGCGTTCGAATAATTTTCTTATTAGTTTCCACCTGAGTGAAGATCCTCATGTCTAAAAGTAAATATAACGATTTTAGGTTGTCAATAGGTAATGGAAGTCGGTATTTATCCAGGTGCAGTCGAATGCCAGCAGAGACGATCACAAGTGTCAATATTCACGGGATAAGGTCTTTGAGGCTTCCGCGGTTTGATTCTGGATGAGTCTTGGCTTCCGGGTTGGAGCCGTGTTTACGAAACGTCGGCAACAAGCCGTTCATCAACGCGGCTCCAACCTGGAAGCCAAGACTCATCCATTCACAAGATATTTCGATCAATTCGAACCAAAGTTATTTCCAGTGAAATAAGTAAGATTCTCCCACAAAAATTGTCGGTTGAAATGAAATACCTTCAATCAATCTGTAATCTAGTTCCTTTTCTGTTCTGAATGGTCGGTTGGTGGCACGTAGGACACGGTCAACTCATCGATAGACACTGAGATGGACCCGTGAAGAAATGAAAGAAGAGCAGAATGCCAACTGACAATGAGTCTAATTGATCATTCCCATGTGGAGCGTTTCATGCAGTTTCAAGATCTCAGATGTCATTCAATTGATAAACAGCGGTACCACTAATGAGGAGGCGAATAAAGTCCGGATATTGCAGAGGATTGTTTCATGACTTTATTTAACACCTTCGGTTCACAGAGATTCACATCAGGATACGGGACCGCAGCTACTTGAGGTGATCGGCTTTGATAAAGTCCGCGGCCCTCTCGCCGATCATCATCGTCGGTGCCGCAGTGTTCCCCGAAGGAAGCTGCAACGAAAAGACAAATGTCTGACTCTGATATCTATTCCGCATTCCGTCGTAGTTTTTCCGGCTATATTCACCTGAGGCATGATGGAAGCATCCGCGACGCGGAGTCCCTTGATTCCATAGACTCGTAGCCGATTATCGACGACTGCCATGCAGTCATTTTTCGGTCCCATTTTGCAAGACCCACCCGAGTGGAGATCAGATCCTCCGCTTTGACGAACCGCGCAAGACCAGTATTCCGAGGTAGCAAGAGTATGATTTGAACATGCTTTTTCCAGTGTGGGAGACATCGTGAAGTTGTAGGCCTTCATGACCTCCGTCTCCGCTATCGCTATGGCCATCATGGTGCCTTCGACGAGACGCTCAACGTCGATGGCTTCGCCCAGATAGTTTCCCCAGACTATCGGAAGGTCCAGATAGTTTTTCGAAGCCAGAGTGATTCTTCCTAAAACACCGGATACCACGAAATGCAAGATTACTACATGATCTTGTTCGTCAAGTTGAGAATGATACCTTTGCTCTTGGGGTGAAGAAGTGACGTGGATATGCTTTGGGTTCGTTTCCCGTCAGCAAGACCGGCGTTGTCTGCTAACGTCAGGCAGAACGCCGATTTGACGTGGCTCTCACTCTGGATGTCCGGATGGTCGGGTGTCGTCAGACTGGTTGCTAATTTACCCACTACCGCAGACGTGCCAAGAGCAGACAGGGGCCCAGTTTGGTTGGCGATATATTCGGCGAATGAATTCTGGTCGAACACATTGGTGTCGTTTCCGTTCACGGTGTAGAAGACATCGAACTTGAAATGGTCGTGATAGTTCTCCCCGACTCCAGGCAAGTCCTTGACCACATCGACTCCCACCGATTCCAGGTGTTTCTTGGGTCCGATTCCGGAAAGCATCAGGAGTTTCGGGGTCTCGATTGCTCCAGCGGACACTATGACCTCCTTGGTGACCTTGACCGTGTGCAGCTTGCCATTCTGCGAGGGAAATGGTTTGAGTCACATCATCTGCCTCGATGAACGATCGAGGCGTGGGATTACAAACCTTGTAGTATTCGACGCCCACCGCGACTCCGTTCTGAACGATCACCCTGGAGGCTGTGGAGTTTACAGACACGTGGAGATTCTTGCGGTTCCTGATTGGCCGCAGGTAGCCCGCCGCACTGCTGCGTCTGACTCCGCGTTTGTTCGTGGTCTGTCCCCACGAAAAGCCGGTGATGTTGTCCCCGTTGAGGTCTTCGCTGATGGCGAAACCTGCCTCTGCGGCTGCGTCAAGGAGCGCATGTCCGATTGGATCCAGGTATGGGAATCTTTCCACCGAGATTGGTCCCTTCGTTCCGTGATATTTGGTTCCGACTCTTTTGATTTCACCGTTGCGTTCGCTCTTCTTGAAGTACGGAAGCACGTCTTTCCACGACCAGCCCTCGTTACCCAAGGCCTTCCAGTTGTCGTAGTCCTTCGGGACTCCCCGCATGTACAACATCCCGTGGTGCGAGGTGCTGCCACCGAGCATCCTGCCCGTCGTGATCTGACAGGAACCGTTCGACGATAGACAAGCTGAGCTTTCATTCTCCGTGAAGTATCTCCAGCCCAGTGACTGCGAGGCTATGAAGAGACTCTCCTGAATCGATACACAATTCTAAATAATTCGCACACAATGTGTCATGCATTACCTATGATATTCAAAAATAAGCGTGGAACTTCTCCGAAGGCTGGTTCATCGTGACCAGCTTCGAGCACCAGGACCGTCCAGTTGGCGACTTCGCTGAGTCTCGCAGCAACGGGGGAACCACCGGCTCCACCTGCGATTTCACGCAATGAAACGATCCTTCCTTATCGTCGGATCTTATCGGATAGCAAATATTCAACTCACTTCCAATCACGACGAAGTCGTACACGTCTCTTGGTTTCTCGACGGGCACAACGCGTTCGCAAATGCCAGAAATCACGGGATTGGATCGTAGAAGAGAGTTCCAAATGGTTGCCAACGTGACCAACGTACTGACGCTGCAACTATCAGCCAGATTTGGTCCCAAGGGCTGCTGGCTGCAGTTCATCCAAGTAGTATTGTACGTCATCCTTCCCAATTTCTAATTCTACGTCTTCAGCGACGAGGTCTGATGTAAATCAAATAGTGGAATTCGTGAAATGTTTAATCAAACTGGATGACGTCATCCCATGTGAAAAGAAACACTGTTTAATACATGTGTCAACATAGATAATATAAAAATATGTTAATTTTCAAATAAGACTGAAGCGAAATTCCGAAATACATAATTAAATTTCGTATGTTCAAAAAAAAATAGAGGATCAACTTTCATGGACACACATACAGAAATCTTTTCGCATGATGCAAGCAAAAATGATCTAAATTGCGAATAGTTAGATTCTTGATTCCATTCCAAATAGCCGAATGATAACACGAAAGAGAACAAAAGTTGTCGCAGCAGTTCAATTCTACCTGCAGTTTTTTAATCAGCGCTAAAATCCTACGCTCTCGTATCACAGAGACTGAAACTCAAATGCAGTGGACGCAAAATACTGAACTGGCAAATCGACCATTCGTGGAACTTGTGGGACGGACATCCAAGGCGATCAATTTTTCAAGTGTCGTGTCACGTGACATTCAACGGCATACTTATTTTATACACACAATACACACAACACCGCACAAAATACTCTGAAACTAGGTAATATCCAACGTTTGTTCAGGTGTTTGAATTTAGGTCGTTCAGATACCCAGGATATGGATATTTAGCGTGTTTTCGTAAATTAGACAAACTTCGTTAAAAAATGTCGAACCTTCTTCTTCTTCTTCTTCTTCTTCTTGAAAAAAAATGTCTGATCATTTCCGATCGATCAATAAAAATTCACGAACAAGAAGATCGACTCGTGGACTCATTTTCCGTTCGCGGTATCCTTTCTACTTGGTTTCGCGAACGATCCGCGGTCGCACCGCACACCTATGGGTTGGGGTACGACGTGTTCGGAGATAAGCTAGATTTATGTCGACGGTGTAGCAGCCGCGAGTTTCAGGGGTTGGTGCTCCTCCCCTGAACGGTGGCCGGTTATTCCTTAACCAGGCCGCACTGACCACGGAGGAGACGACGGTGCGGCCGGACATTGGCTAGTTTATCGCCAGGCCTCAGACGCGATTGCATTCCCGAAGCTCGGTTTGATTTTCCTGTGAAATCGAGACGCTATCGCTTTTTTTGCTTGTCCTGGTTTTATCAGAGCCAGCTCTGATGCTGTATTAGCTTCGTCAATTTTGAAGAATTTTTCTCGAGGAAAATACACGGATTTACAGACTTTCGAGGAATTCTTATGCTATACCGTTTGCTCTGAGCTGTTGTGAACACAGTAAGCCCGTAAGCTCCGCTTTTCCTGCTTCCAATTTAACCAACTCCCTTGTTACACGTATTTTCAACAAAATCCACTCTTCCACGGTACACTTTGTACTTTTCTTCCTAGTTTGCTACGTAGATTTCTCCGTCTATTTTCCATATCTGAAACGGTCCGTCGTTTTTTCAATTGTACCTTGAGTAGTTTTCTACGTAGTTCGATTTTCAGTTTTTTTCCATAGTCCATTTTGTAGTTTTCTCCTCAGTTTTTCCTGTAGTTTCTTCTCCAGTCCATGTTCTAGTTTCATTCTCAGTTTCTTCTATCGTTAGTTTCATAGCTTCCTGTTCATTTCGATTCGCAGTTTTCTCTTTGTAGTCGTTTGGCCGTTTTCGATCGTTTCAACGCGTTGCGTCCGGGTCACGGAAGCAGTATTATCGAATTCTGTAGCAGCAGACCCTGAAAACACCTTCAATTCATTAAAAAGAAATGACAAAATAAAAAAAAAATACCATGCATACCGTGCATGCAGAGTGAAACACGTCAGATCCTGTTACACGCTTTTCAGGGGTGACCCCTCGACCCAACCCCGTAGCAAACGTCGTTGCCACTTGCCTCGCGTCCCCAAAACGCGACGTCGAAGAGGCTAACGATGACGGACCGCTGAACTCTGCTTCTAATTTTTTCCCAATCTCTGCTAACCGGTACCAACGTCGTCCGGCCTGCTGCGAGACGCAGAGTGACCAGTGGACGATGACCCACGAAGACCGAACCGGAGCTGATCAAATGCTCGTGTTTGCTAGTCACAAACTTGAGATATAAGAGTAGAATCTGGATCTGGATCCCTGGAGTCCGAAGTGTGGCTGCACCGCCTCATCCTGTTCCTCCGGCCCCGGAGGGACGCAGCGATGCACGAGTTCGCCGTTCGCGACATCCGTCACCACAACCGCGTCACTCGTGGGGGGAGACCTTCCGCACGGCCATATTGATATCGACTAGAATCCTTTGAAGCCAATCAGTATCCGCATTGGTGCACTTCAATCAGCCCTTCAATACGGCAGCACTGCAGTTATTTACTCATTCGTGGATGAAACGTACGACGAACGCGCGGCTTGTGCATCATGGAGGACAATTTGAACCCTTGAACAATTTTTTGACCTCGTTTCTCTGTTCTCAGAGAGAAAAAGGATTTGACGGGGTCACCACGAAAATTAGAAGTTGAGGTTTCAGCAGATTTACACGTTTTGAGGTTATGTAGCCATCACATCGAATTTTTGACGGACGATATCTCGAGAACGAGGGCACGGATTTCGGCCGAATTGGTCTCAATCGATGCGGATTTCCGGAACCTAGATCTGAATAGATTTTCGCTTTGATCGGTTCAGTGCTTTTCGAATTATTGGAACAATAAAATTCTCAAAATTACACAAAAAATGACAAAGTCTTGAGAACGGATCAACGGATTTGAACCAAATTTGGTACCACACTATTTTTTGGGTCGCTGATTACGAATCTGAAGTCAGATTAGCAACATTCAGAATAGCTAGAAACAAAATGATTAACGAGTTCAGAGGGTGGCTCATAGTCAGCCTAAACCCGCGTGTTTTCCTGGTTCGTCCGATCAAACCAAAATTTCTGGTCCGGAATTCCGGCCCCTGGTTGAAAAAAGGCGGGGTTTAATTGTGTCCGTTCCGTCCGATCGAATCGCTTCTGCTCCGATGCGCATTGATTTTCGGAATTCGCTTCAAGAATTGCCAATTTTCGTAATCGCAAGGTCGAATTAAACTATATCCAGGCGTATCCCTCGCGTTCGAGAAAACAAAATCCGGGTTCGGTCGGACCCCGGGCAAAACCCTCGTCATGGTACAACGTTGGCATAAGCCGGACTACGGACGGATAGTCTGACCCCGGGATCCCAAATATTAATCACAAACATCGAAGGGATTGGTCGAGCCCTGATTGCGCGGGGCTACTTTTCTCATACTGATTAGACGATCATCTTACTTGCACACGGCCTTTTTTTGTCACGATTAGGGGTTCGAAAATCGATTATCATCGAATTACGGTTTAAGATCATCGATTTCGAAGGAATTTGATACGATTTTGAAGTCATTTTCACTTATTCTTATCGTTTTATGCAATTTAATCTGATTTCTTGTACATGAAATGTGAAAAAAAAACCGGAAACAGTGTCTCGTCTATGAAAGTAATCCAAAAAAGGAATGAAAAAGTGTTTTCTGTTGTTTCTGTTTGAAACTCATATAATATACACAATATATAATATAATTCATATACTATCTAAGAAAATTAAAGCTGACCTATAACGTTATACAAACTCTTATTCAAAGTACTATACCTATAATTACGAGATACAACAGTCTCCAAAGTTTTCCCCAGAATTACAATGTTTGCCTGAATTTACTTCCTCTGTATTACGTAGTACAGTAAACTCTCTCTCTCTCCTCTCCTCTCCTCTCCTTACTATACTTTGACTCGCAGAAACTTTAGTGCAACTCCTAAGCTGATATCATCAAACGAACCTTCACCAAGTTCAGGTCAAACACTACCCTCCATCTCACTTCACAAAATTCTAATTGTTACATATTCAACTTCCCCCAGCTTCTTGAAATTATATGTAGCGAAAATTGTCCAGTGTCCGAAAAGCTACTGTATATGTATATATGGGGGATTCCACGTCAAATCGAATGGTCGATTTCCCTGACCCCTTTGGATCTGTTTGCCCTTCTACACAGTGGAGGTACACGTTGAAAGGATCAACTGTGAATTTTTTCAGATTTTTCTGACCAAGTATTTTTTTACTACAGCTGGTCAAATAATCAGCTTTTAGCGTTTTTTCGATTTTTCAAACCAACATAGCGTGAAATCCAGATGAGCAATGAAAAAAGTTCTTGTACAAAAGCTTCGCGTCTTTCTTTGAAATTTGTGAAAATAATTTTTTGCAATTTTTTTTGCCTCGCAAAACTGCAGCTTTGGTGAAAAATCTTCGAAAATCTTCAGTAACAAAAAAGTGCCCAGATCGAATTGACTGAAATTTTTACACAGCATGTCTTTTTCAATGCCAAAAGTTGTCTGAAAACTTCATAGTGGGCCGAGTAGTGGCTCAAAAGATACATCAACAAATATTCGCACAGTGGCGAGAATTCGGCGATTATGAGGTCGCAAAAAAGTTTTTTCGGCCGCAGTTCGAAAATTCAAGGGCGATCGCGAGTACGCAAACAAGAATAATCAATACTGATCTTGAATTTTCGAACGGTGGCCAAAAAACTTTTTTGCGACCTCGTAATCGCCGAATTCTCGCCACTGTGCGAATATTTGTTACTGCATTTTCTGAACCACTGCTCGGGCCACTTGGAAATTTTCAGACAACCTTTGGCATTGAAAAAGACAAGCTGTGTAGAAATTTCAGCCAATTCGATTCGCGCACTTCTGAGTTATGAATGATTTACACTGATTTTGTATTAATACTACACTTGAACGGGGTATTAAAAATCTGATGAAAATACTCTCGAAAAGTTCACAAAAAAACCCAAAATTTTTGTATGGGAACTTTTTTCATACATCGTTCACGTTTTGAGCTATGTAGGCGCGAAAAATATAAATAATTGAAAATCAATTTGTTCGATGATTTTTCGAGATAGAATGATGAGTCAAAAAAATCTGAAAAAAATCACAGTTCATCCTTTTAACGTGTAGTTTGACTGTGCAAAAGGAGACAAGCAGATCAAAAGTGGTCAGGGAAAAAATCTCGTTTTTTCGGTCGATTTGACGCGTAATCCCCCATATATATGTATGTAATACAGAAAGTTTGAGCTAAGGACAAGCTCACAATCTAACCTACGGAGACCCTACGGGGGGTTTATACCCCCGTATTCAATGAACTTGTTACTTTGTTTGCCATAGCTATTACACTAACGTTTAAAATAACTCATGCGTAACTAACGCGTTCTCACCTTCTCTCTCTTCTCCACATAGTGGCGTCTGTGAGAAGGTGTATGGGCGGGAGGGGGTGGCATTCTATACCCAACATGAAAGTCATTAACGGTTTTTCCACCCCTTCCGTTAAACTCTCCAAGAACTCATTTCACCCGCCACCCCCACTAGCTTGCAGGGAATTTTGGGTGGAATTTAACGCCTAGCTGCTGCGCGGTCATTTTATGGGGGTCGTTTAAAAGTTTTTAACCCTATGTATGCATGGTGGTGGCGTACAGGGGAAAAAGTTGAAGCGAAACAAAGAAAAAAAATACGATAATCGTAATTTGAATGAGCAAAAAATTGGTAATTATGATGATCTTGAACAAGATTCAAGATAAATGGATCCAAATTTCACTTTCTTGAACACAGAAGGGGAAAAAATTGATTACATATTATAGAAAACTGAAAAATTGAGTTGACAAAATTTTATCAAAGTTACGAAAACGTGAATGAAACAGATAAAATTCTTGACAAAACAAAAATTAAGGTCTTTGAGGCTTCCGCGGGTAGATTCTGGATGAGTCTTGGCTTCCGGGTTGGAGCCGCGTTGATGATTGGCAACAAACCGTTCATCAACGCGGCTCCAACCCGGAAGCCAAGACTCATCCAAAACAAAAATTCATGAAACTTCTGAATGAAAAACATGAAATTTATGACGAAATAAGATCCTAGAATGATTATAAAGATTTATATATATGGAAAATTAATCGATGTTTGAGAAGAATAGGAAAAAATTGAAATTGTTGATGAAACAAAACGGTGTGATCGAGTACACGAAGCCTTGTCCCTTTTCTCCACCGACTCGCGAATCCCTCTGAGTGGTAGATGTACTCTAATTAGGTTAAACTTTCGCAAAAGGTAACTGTATACCGGTAGCTCCCGATGGACAGAAGACAGAGAGAAGGGAATAAATCTCTTTGAAGCATAGTCGCACGTTGACGATCTCCTCCCGTTACACACCGAGCTAATTAGTCTTCTACGATTTCCTCGGTACCTGATATCGAATGAATGGAAGTGAACCAAAAAAAAGAAGAAAAAATTGAACGAAAGAAGGAAAAATCTCGAGGCAAACAATTTTCGGTACACCTACGCGTACTAATTAAGCTCAATTATCGACGCTACCCGATAATGCATCGCTGCACACCGCATAGCCGCGCCTCGGATTCTGTTTCACCGACCCTAATGCGAGGGTCGAAACAAGGATGCATATGCTCAGGCGATAATTAGCCCGCGAACGAAGACAAATGGCTCGGCACAGCTACCCTCTCCATCGTATCTCTTCTCCATTCCAAATGAAACTTCAATTTATGAAGAAGAGTTTTGAGCTCGTGTATCTTCTGAACGGTTGATTTCATGTTGAAGACTGTGGAAAGCTTTTTGTAGAAAATTTTATCAGCTTCAAAATCAGTAATAAGGATATTTTACCTAGAAACAACCGGAAGTAAGATATCGACGAAAAAAGAAAAGTTTGAAAAAAAAAACACCAATTACTTATCACTCCCTTGATGCCTCGAATTTAGGCTTGTATATCTTTCAAACCGTCGATCAAACGAAAGAAACTGCCGGAATCTTTTTTGTAGAGAATTTTATTAGCTTCAAAATTTGTTATTAGGATATTTGATCTAGGAGTAACCGGAAGTGAGATATAGATGGTACAAAAAAAGTTGGGAAAAACACCAGCTACTTCGCTCCCTTAATGCTTCGAATTTAGGCTTTTATATCTTTCAACCCGTCTGTCAGACAAAAGAAACTGTAGGAATCTTTTTTGTAGATAATTTCTTCATCTTCAAAATCAGTCCCAAGGATATTGGACCTAGGAGCAACCGGAAGTGAGATATCGATGAAAAAAGAAAGGTTTGACAAAACACCAGATACTCATCGCTCCTTGATGCCCCGAATCTAGGCTCGTATATCTGTCAAACCGTCTGTCAAACAAAAGAAACTGTAGGAATCTTTTTTGTAGAGAATTTAATCAGCTTCAAAATCAATTTCAGCAATATTTAACCTAGGATCAACACTAGGTGAGATATCTCCGAAACACTATGGGGATGATTAATTTGTCTCGTGGCCCGCAAAGTGATTCGAGTGTGAAATCGTAGTGAAATGATTTGATTATGAATGAACACTCGGTGGCACTTGTTTAAGGGTGTTGGTATAAACAGTGTACATACAATCGGGTTTGAGGGCGCCCTCGGGTCAGTCAGTCCTGTTGGAAGACCGCGTAATAACGATGCGCGGTTCTTAATTACGCGGTAGAGCGAACCTGGGGAAACAATTTGAGGCTAAATGCGATTAGAGAATCGCGCACTGCCGCTTAATATCGATAGCCTCTGGCTGCTCAAGCCTAACTCTTGCACCCACACCACAGCTCGCACAGTATGCAAACCTCTGAACTAAACTCTCGAACCCACCCTTGAATTACGCCCGGCATTAATCCTCTGCAACAATTAAGATCGAGTTATCTGATGTGGCTGTGTTATAGGTGTACCGTAAATACCGCTGTCCTATATTATACAACCGAGAGGGTAATTCAATCGACCAATTTCATATATTGCACAAGAAATTAGACACTTCGACCATCACTATACGCGTTGTTCTTACAAGACTTTCACCCTAGCATCATGTGAAAGCCAGATTTTTCGTGACTTTTTTCATGACTTTTTGCCATTTTTTTCGTGACTTTTTTTTATTAATCTCCGTGATTTTTTGCCAATTTGTCATTCTTCACGATTTTTCGCTACCTTTGGTAAATATTCCGTGACTTTATGCGTTTTTTTTTTTTAGAGATTTATGTGATTCTGTGATTTTTCGTGACCTTAGCTGATTATTTCGTGACTTTTTTTAGATTGTTCATGAGTTTTGGTCCATATTTCGTGACTTTTTGCGATACAATGAATATTTCGTGACTTTTAGCTGATATTGCGAATTTGTGTGACTCTTGGCTGCCTCTGCGATATTTGAGGACGTTTTCCATTTGACTATTCACGATTATTCGTGACTTTGCAATCATTATTATTATAATTATATTTTTTTGCGACCTTTTCTTATCTTCTATACGTAAGTTTTTGCCATCTCTTGACCCTGCAGCAATGTGAACGTGATGAGGACGGTAATTAAGGGATTCTTCAGGAAGAGACGCAGAGGCGTTACAGTTCAGAGTTTAAAATTGATTAATAACTTTGGCCAAAGGCCGTACCATCGCGTACCCACGACCCACCCACCCACTGCCCCATTACTGATACAATCGATACTAACTGCTTTGTTGATATAAGTCGCTAGAAGGTTTTGTCTAATGGCTATTCGGCCCGCCTTTTCCATTTTCTGAAGGGCTAATCGCTGAGAAAAATGTCGTACCTGCTAGCTCGCAGACTTCAAGAATTCGGGAGACTCAATTCACAGAATTTTATGAGACTTTTTCACATTTCGTGAAATTTTTTCATCTCAGAATTTTTCATGAGACTTCATGCAACGTCTACATGGATTCTGAATTCTCAAATATTTCGGAACACCTCACAGGGATTCTTCAAAGAATCGGAAGAATTCTCCGTTTTTTTTATTCGACTTTGTAATTTCTCATGAACTTTTAGGATCTCATGAGTCTTTTTGGTACTTCTTGGGGCTCTTAGATCGGCATCTTCTGAGATGTAATTATTTTGATGAGACTTTATGAGAATTATTGATTTTCTAAGACCACATGAGAATTCGTGATATTTTATGAGTTTTTCAAGGACCTCATGAGACTTTGTTAAACTTTTAAGAACCTCATGAGGTGTCATTAATTTTGTTCTTCTGACCTCATGAGACTTTATTCGACTTTTAGGACCTCATGAAATTTCATTAAACTTTCCGTCGGACCTCATGACAATTTATTCAACTTTTAGGACCTCATAATTCTTCTCCGGACTTCATCAGACTCTAAGGCTCTTCTGAGGCGTCGTTTAAATTCGTAAGACCTCGTAAGATTTCACAAAATTTCTCAGGATTCATGAGACTTCCTTAAGGGACTTGGTAAGATATAATGAAAATTCGCGTATTCCTACAAGACAAGCTTCTATAAGATTCAGTGAGACTTCAAGACCCTCATGAGGCTTTCAATGACTTCAAGACAAAAATATGTCAAACTTGATAGAATCTCATAAAACTTTGTCACACTCTTGTCTCCATAGGGTCTCACAGACTTGAGAAAAGACTTAAAATTAGAGTGATAAGAATAGTTAAGGTCGATCCATTTCAGTTCCTACGGAACCGAGATCACAGGGGGGGGATTTTCTTTATCCATGAATTCCCGAGTGAGCCTTGAGACCGAGTTTTGTTGTGCTTACTAGACGCTGGGTTCTCGGCCCAGATCCACCACCACCACCACCACCACCACCACCGCATCGTTCGAGAGGAATCCCCCAGGCGTCGTTCTTCCGCACCGCCTATTTCAAATTATTATAAACATCCCAGGCTCATCCAGAAGCCCGGTACATATATACTCGTCCCACTCTCCGTCACACGCATGACTGCTCGTTGTAGCTGTTTCCCTTCTAGCTATCGAGAGCTGAACCGCGGGGGATGCGGCGAGGTTATTCTACACCACGACTCTGAAACCACGTATTTTCATGGCTTTGTTTTAATTATGTTACTCGCTAATTTGCCTCATTAGAATATCAAACACGGAGTACCGCGAGTATCGAATATAGTTACGTAATTTGGCCTATTGATCAGGAAGCGATAAACGGAGAGGGTGGGGGATTGTTCCCAGAAAACTGTCACGGAATATCCCTCCGCAATTAATTTGAAGTCATTATTCTCTTTGTTTTCCATGATTCTCAGTCTATCATCAAATCGGATGAGGTAAACGCCCCGGTTTCTGACCCCCTGGACTTTTTTTCACTTTATATTCTGCAATATCACGAACGGATAATGGAGTTACAATCAACAGCTGCTTCACTCCTCTGATGCCTCGAATATAGGCTTGGATATCTTTCAAACCGTTCGTCAAACGAAAAAAACTGTCGGAATCTTTTTTGTAGAGAATTTTAAAAGCTTCAAAATCGGTCCCGAGGACGTTTGACCTTAGAGCAACCGAAAGTGAGATATAAATGAAAGAAGAAAAGTTTGAAAAAACACCAATTGCTTATCGCTCCCTCGATGCCACGAATCTAGGCTTGTATATCTTTCAAACCGTTCATCAGGCTAAAAAAAACTGTAACTATCTTTTTTGTAGAGAATTTCATCATCTTCAAAATCAGTCCTGAGGATATTTGACCTAGGATCAACCGTAAGTGAGATATCTTGGAAAAAATATCTTCTGTCAGCGACTCGATTAAAAATTGGCAAAAGCGATTTTAAAGAATAAAAAATCGTCCAATATTGAATATTTTTGCGAAAATGAAAGAAGTGAACCTGATCACGTCATGAAAATTCTGCGTTAGTCAAATACGACTGGGAACCCTCGAATATTTGCGCAATTAAATTACGGGCGAGCGGATTTCGTTCATGTTTGTTTGAACAGTAGGCGGTGGTTGCTACCGCCGTAGCCACAGGGTATTACCAAACACGTTACACGCGGGACCCTAAAACCCGTGGCCTAATCAATTAATAAATCAATCCGTGACCTATACGTACATCGGATGATACTCCGCACCTTCACTGGACAGAAAAAGAAAACACGAATTTGCACTTGGAATTGAGCGGTGAACCTAGTAATCGCACGATTTTTTGTTTTCTTTTTTTCACACCTCGCGGCTCTTCTCTCCACCTGTGTCAATATACTCATCGCCTTTCGAATTCACGTTCGATTGACCTAAAGACGCTGATTCAATCTGGTATTGAATTTTTCGGGGTTTTAGACAGGCTCGAATAATTATTCAGCAATTAATTGTAACCTTTTGTAACTTTTGGAATTCTTTGTTACTTTTTAATCGTGACTTTTGGCAAATATTTCGAGAGATTATATAAATTTTCGTGACATTTCGCGATATCTCAGAATTTTAGTTGATTAATTCGTGATTATACTTGTCTTATTTGTGTCGCGTGATTTTTTAGACTTTTTATTCCCGTGACTTTCTGCATTTAATTATTTTTTCCTGTATATTCAGAAACTTTTTCGTGGTTTCTGGCAATATTCTACGAGATTGAATAAATTCTCGCAACATTTCGTCACAGTTTACAATTTTATATGACTAATTCGTGCATTTAGGCAATATTCCGTGACTTTTGGTGGGTCATTCCATCGATGATTTGCCAGCACCGTCCACATTCCGCAAGATTCGTGTAGAATCATCGTGACTTCTACGACTTTTAGGAATATTTCGTGATTTTAGGTCACTAATTCGTGACATTCCGTGACTTCCTGTCACCTTGGGCAAGCCTTTCTAACAGGATGAAGAAGCACGACAAAAAAGGAACAGTTAGAAACGGTTATTCGTGACTCTTTGAAAGAATATTCCGTGATTTCATGCTACTAATTCGTGATATTAAGTGACTTTCTGTAACCTAAGTCACGCTTTTCTAACGGAACAAAGAACGAAAAAAAATGTTGAAAAAGGATAGTT
>JAEUYN010001052.1:0-184549 GCA_018257835.1 Euura lappo | reverse complement strand
ATTGAGGATCTGCATGTTTGCGTTATGTTCAGCAGAATTCTTCGGATTTCGACCGACCGGCTTTTGTCTGACCGTCTGTACCAACAATAAAATTAACAGCATTATCACTTGAGTTCTAATAAAATGAATCAGTGTGTACAAAAAAAAAAAAAAGATGAAAAATCGAGACAGGAAGTGTTCATGACTCAATTAGGTCACTTTTTCATGAAATTAATACGTGGGAGGATACATTCCAGCATAATAGGGTGAACATCATACTTGTCGTACATTTTTTGCTGGCTTGACCATGGCCTGTTTTTTTTTCTTCCCAACAGACGCGCTTGCGTCAAGACTGATTTTGCGTTTGTTAGGGATTCTGAGCCGAGCCCTGTCTCGTTGTCGTTCAACAGCAGATTCACTATCTGTAATGAACGAATTTTTTTAATATTATTTGTCAGATGTGATGTGATCAAACTAACGATTTATGTACAGGTCTTATTTATCCTACACCTCAACCTGACACAGCAGCTTCACACCTTGGTATTGTATTTCTATATTGGAAGCACTTATCTGAATGTTGTGTACTATTTGGAAGTAACTCTTTATTTTTTGAACTTATTTTTTTGTCTCCAACCATTGTGCAGTGTATTTCCCTTGAGCTGATGAAGGCCAAACCTATTGTGGGCCAAGTAGTTTATTATTGTGAGTAGTGTAGGATACAAGCACTATTGGAATACTCTATGCATATGATTTATATAGACGGGTCCTAAGGAAAGAGAGGAACTCGTCGTGCAGGATAGAACAGACGTAACTTAATAAACACTATTGTAATTCTTTTGTTATCTTCTCAGTTACGTCTGTTCTATTCTGCACGGCGAGTCACGTCACTATTCTTGGGACCCGTTGATATAATAGTATATTATGCTACAAGGGAGGAAAGAGCGCGATTTTCGCCGAGTGCGAGGTTTGCTGCCCGAGGCACGAGCGAAGCGAGTGCAGCGAGGGCAGCACGAACACGAGGTGAAAATTGCGTTCCTCCCGTGTGGCATATGCTATTTTTCACCCGACTTCGATAAAATGACCTTATTCCGTCGCTGTAACGCGAGTGGAAAGTAGGTAGTCAATTTTTGACCAGAAGGAAGAGAAGTGATTAACCGGGCAGAAAAGTAAATTGCCGGGCAAAAAAGTCCACTTTTTTTCCCGGCAATTTACTTTTCTGCCCGGCTATTTACTTTTTTGCCCGGCAATCTACTTTTTTGCCCGGCAATCGACTTTTCTTCCCTCTGGTCCGAAATTGACGACTTTCGACCCGCGTTTCAGGGGCGAAATACGGTCATTTTGTCGCAGTCGGGTGAAATAGTTATTTGTGTATCAAGGGCGCAAAAGGCTATTTTGCGAGTATGCAATTTGCGGCACGAGCCGAAGGCGAGTTGCTGTAAAAGCAGACTCGCATAATAGCTTTGCGCCCATGATGCACACGATGTTTTTCTTAACACCTGGTCTGCAAAAATGCCTCTTTTCAGACCGAGTGAGCGGGCGGAAACGACTTTTTCTTTACACATGCATGCAAAATCCTCGTTTGCCCACCGCTTACAGACGCCCAAAATGGCCGATTGCCGCACTGTGCACGGGGCGATGCGCAAAATCCCTTCACCGGTGGGCAAAGTACTTTGCCCACCGGTGAAAGGATACCGCGCATCGCCCCCGTGCACAGTGCTGCCATCCGCCATTCCGGACGTCCGTAAACGGTGGGCAAGATCTCGGATCTTGCATTACATTCATAAAGAAAAACAGTGTTCGATACGCGAGGCCAAACTCGCTTCTTGCGCACTACTCGTCTGAAGACCGCACGAAGCCTCGGCTCCGCCTCGGCTTGTGCCTTCAGACTCGCAGTGCGCAAAAACGCTCGTTTGGCCTCTTGTATCGAAATATACTATTTCCGCCCTAGGGTGAAAAGAGCTGTTTTCCGCCCGCTCAAGAGGTATGAAAAGTGGCATTTTGCGACCAGGTGTGAGAAAACATAATTTTCACCCGACTACGATAAAATGACCATATTTCGCTCCTGAAACGCGGGTCGAAAGTAGTCAATTTTGGAACAGAGGGAAGAAAAGTAGATTGCCGGGCAAAAAAGTAGATTGCCGGGCAAAAAAGAAGATTGCCGGCAAAAAAGTAAATAGCCGGGCAAAAAAGTGGACTTTTTTGCCCGGCTATTTACTTTTCTGCCCGGTTAATTACTTATTTTCCTTCCGGTCAAAAATTGACTACCTACTTTCCACTCGCGTTACAGCGACGGAATAAGGTCATTTTATCGAAGTCGGGTGAAAAATAGCATATGCCACACGGGAGGAACGCAATTTTCACCTCTTGTTCGTGCTGCCCTCGCTGCACTCGCTTCGCTCGTGCCTCGGGCAGCAAACCTCGCACTCGGCGAAAATCGCGCTCTTTCCTCCCTTGTAGCATAATATACTATTTCACCACACCTGCACGGAAAGTACGACTTTCGGCCTGCTGCGTGAACGGGAAGTCGTGCTTTCCGATGCAGGGGGTGGTGAAAAATAGTATACTACCCACGGGAGTGAAAAAGGCCATTCCAAACTGCGTTCTTGCCAATCTCACATGCAGTTTGGAATAGCCGACTTTCCCTTCCTAGGTGTGTAATATACTATTAATTGTGACAGTTTGTATGAATAGCAGATCCTATTGCAGCGATGATTTTTTCCACGAGGTCCGAGAAGTTTGCTAGAAGCTCTGCTAAAGCTCTCAGTAGAGACTCATCGCGGCTACCCAACTACAAGATTCAGTATGCGTGGAAGCTGCGAAAAGGCTTGCGGAGCCCCGGTGAGTGATGAAAGCTTATCCCTGTTAAGCCAGTTACTGCCCATCCAACGTAAGGAGGGAGTCGACATGAACGATGCCGCAAGTGGACCGCGAGCTTTTCAGAAAGAAGGACGCACGGTATCGGTGGCGTTAGATAACAAGCTTTAAACTTTGCGTAGGCCGGTCTGAGGCGCAGATTAGGTAGGAAGAATAAAAAGAATTTATAAAGGCACCGACCCGACCAGTGACCCAATTAGAAAGCCGCAGTAATATAGTTGACCTCTCAAATCTTCCACGCAGCCAAAAGTTTCAAAGTTGATTTCTGAAGAATGAATATTTTGACTGCTCCTTGTGAGGATTCAGGAGTACCGTTGGACTGATCCAAGCCATCTTGGTCTTCAATTGTTCATAATCGATGCCTCTATGGAGTGAAAGGAGGATTTGTATATTTTTATTTTTAGTGGAGATAGTGGAAAAACAAGGAGAAAGAAATAATAAATACGGGAAGAAGATCAATATTTCGGGTTATTTTTGCAACATCAAAAATTCCTCCACTTCATCCATAACGGCATCTCTTCTGAACAATTTGAGACCAAGACAGCTAGAATCCGTTCACCGATGCTCTTCATTCCTTAAACGAGGACCGGGAGAATCGGTATTTTGTCTATATTTAAAGTAACTCTTATATGACCGAAGGTAGTATACCTATGATGTAAAATATTGATACTGAGGGTAAAACCCCCCTCGAACATCATGATTATTTTAGATTTTAGCCAGAAAAAAAATATCTCTTGAGAGATTTTTACCCATTCAACGGTGTATGTACCCCCTTAAATCAGTAAAATTCTGTCCACGTTCTTGAAGGTGGGATATGCTGCTTCACATTGCACAAAATATCGGGTAAGTGTTTCAGACGTAAGACTAGAACATCGACAGCCACATGGAAAAACCGGCTACCTTGGGACTAATCAGCCTGTATTATTTTATAATGCTTGAGATGGCCAAATTTTCCACGTGGCCGCCGACATGTAAAACAGAGAGAAGAAATCCGTGATTACATGGTCTGGAACTGTGTCAAGTTGCAGAAAATAGACCCATATTTAGATGCATACCATGAAAATAATCATAAATTATGTACTTACCGCCCAGCAAGAGCACGTGTGCCTTGAGTAGAAAATCGCCGTTCGCCGCGCCAGTCCCGTTTCGCCAAACTCTGTAGATTCTATTTCTTACGAAATCGGATTCGTTTTCGGGATGGAAGTCTTGCACGGACGACAGTGGCACAATTTTGTGAAAATTCTCTGCTATAAAATGAACACATGCGTGTGTGATTTGTGATCCGGACATGATGCAACAGGTGCAATCCGTTCGTCTCGACACGTGTTGATGGACGTAGGAAGTGAACTCGGAGAAGGGACTAGGGAGAACTGGGTTGTGAGAACGTGGGTTGAGGCTGCGCATGCGCGCTTCCAAAACCGTTGAGTTCACTATGGCGAGTCCACATTCGATGGTCAACGAATACGCTCGACGTCACCTATCGGCTGCCTATGCGTGACATCAGAGCACAGCGTTCTTGACGCCCAATGTAGACTCGCCACTAACCATCCGCACGTGGTGATCGGCTTTGTTTTCAAGTGTGTTAATAGGGTGCGTTCGTAAAGTCTACTCAGTCCGCGGTTCGCATTGGCAATTGGTTCATTCTTTTGAACTCAATGTCACAATTGGTTATCAAGGTACGGTCCGCGAACTGAGTAGACTTTACGAACGCACTCATAGAGACACTGAATAGAGAGTTGCGCATGCGTGCACCCAACTCCCAAGCCATTGGATTCAGGAGGCATGTCAACAAGTATCCGCGCTTTCCAACGGTCTTTGTCTTCGTGCTTATAACCCGAACGTTCTACATACTTTTGGTGACAATACATGGTGTCAAGACCGTTGGCTACGGTCAATACAGGTGGGATAAATGCAGTGATCGTGTGACGATCCTGTTATTATATTCAACCGAAAACCGTTGGCTAGATGGTGAAAACCAGGAACCACAGACAACAGAAAAAGAAGAACCGAAAACCGCGCGGGCTTTGATCCATGATAGTGAAAATTGCATCGTCGGTGTGTAGATAGAATAAAGTGTCGTGATAGATAGAGTGTGTAGATAGAGTATAGTACCACTCGTCCACATATATTTGAATTTCAGTGGAAAATTAACGGTGATAGCCGTTCGAAGAAAGTGAAGAATTCCAGTAGACTGTCACCGGTTCATCTCAGACCGGTGTAACGTGCGAGTCATCTGCGACTACTTGCAGCGTGAACCTGGATTTTTTTTAACATCGAAGGAGACGTAAGTATCTACACACTTGTTTGTAATTGGATGTTGTGAAAATTCCGATTCTTCACGCGAGAATGAAATGAATATCGTTAGGTTCGTTCGCAAAAAATCAACATTTTCGAGTTCAAAATGTTCACAAATTTTCCTGAAAATCAAATAAATTGCAACGTCAATTGTTGAATGAATACAGTGATTGAAGCGCTTGGTGAATCGTGTAAATGAATGAACATACGGGAAAATTAAAGCAACTAAGGACGGTTACTGCGAAGAATTTATTGACAGAAACTTATTTTAAGAATATTGAGGATGCGCAGAGAGCAAAGGAATTTCTAACAAATGAATTATTTTCAGAAATCACTTGGAATACATTTTTGATCTTGAAATGAAGATGATTCGTTTTGATTGATCAGTTACGAATCATTGATTGATAGTTGACGTGAGAGTTTCTCCTATGGACGACCCTGGTCATATGAAAACTAGTGGCTCAAGCTCGGCTCTGACGTTAGTGTTTGACTTGCTTTGAGGGATCTGACGCCAAACCGAAAATCTGTGGCCTGATATAAAATCATCCACGGCTTTGGAGTTTCACATCCCCCAATGAACTTGACGCTGGTCAAACAGAGCCTGTGTGGGTGAAGACAGCTCTGTCGTTCGTGTTTCAGTGTCTTTGAGGTGTTTAACGTCAAGCGGAGTCCCTGCGGCTCAAAACCATCTCCGACGTTGGCATTTCACCATGCTCTGTTATGACTTAGCAACAGGGGCTCTGTTTGACCAGTGCCAAGTCTTTTAAAGCGAGTGAAATGATAACACTGCGGATGAATTTGAACCATATGTACTTTGTTCGCTGTCAGATTCCTTGGCGACACTGATTGTGAAACACTAACATCGGAGCTGACTTCTAGCCACGTAGCCTTCATACGACCAGCGTCAAGTCAATAGGAGAAACTCTGAGGTATGGAGACTACTCTGAGGTCAACTATCAATCAATGATTCGTAACTGATGATCAATTGAAGCGACTCATCTGTATTTGAAGATTAAAAATGTAATCCAAGTGAATTTCGACCATAGTTTATTGGTTCAAAATATTTTTGCTCCCTGCATTTTTTTTGCTCTTACATTTTTATTTTTACTTTTCTGTAACCATGATATGCTCTCTTGTCCTACGACCGCTAGGTTACGGCATAATAAACGATTTCTATTCTATTCTATTCTATTCTATTTATCTCAAACAGTCTCGCGTCACTTTATAACATAGATAAGCACATTTATTTTTACCATCAATCATTGTACTACAACAAATATCAAATATATTGTTTTAGTGTTATATGAACTTTATCGTCTCATTCAAAATATACCTGCAACCCTCTAATTAGTGCTGAGTACACGCCGTACTTGTACTGAGTACAATCATCAGGCAATGCTAGTACTCAGTACACGTCGTACTAGTACTCACAACAGTACACGTCGTACTAGTACTCACAACAGTATACGAAGTACTAGTACTCAGTACATGAAGTACTGCTGCTTCGTGTACTATAAGTATTGCAAATTAAGTACTCAGTACTCGGATCCCGTGTATTAAGTACTGAGATCGGTACGGTACTTTTTCTACACGAGGGTTGATTCGATAATGTTCAAGTGACCGATTTCTTGAGTCAAAAACATTTTTTTCACCTTCTACTCAGCATCAAAATACTCATTGACGGTCGTAAAAAAAAACACGGCTGGCTCTCTCACTCTTAAATTTACACAGCACTGAGAGGATACACATATTCGCGCCTGTGATTTTTTTTTCAGAAAAAAAAATTCATTTTTCCGCAATCTCGAATTGTTTCGGAAAATATATAAAATTTTAAGATTTTATGGTAAGCGGTCAAAAGTCCCGATGACCTATTTCTTAATCAAAATTATATTCTTTTGCCAGCAGAATGAGCCTAAGCCGATGTCCCTACGACCAACGTAGCCGGAGTTATAATTTTTCGAATAAAAAATGTGCCAAAAAGAAGAGGTTGAATAATTTTGCAAATATTAGGAATATCGAAGAAAAGCTCTGGCAGATATTTTTTATTCACCGTAAACTACTGATTTTGAGATCGACGTCAAGATTAGAAAAATATGCCCGAAACGCATTGATCACTTGACATGAGATTGCCCATAACCGTCCTCGATTGCTGCAATTTTCCTGTAAAAATACTGCTCCCAAAAAATAGTAAATGATAATAATAAATATAGTTGACGAAGAATTCATGCCTATAATATGAATTATGAATTACTGCGTCAATTACAATTTGCGAAAATTGATAAATAACATCAGCATTTGGCAATACCATGTCTATGAAGTGTAACATGACAGTTTTTAACTGTAGTTACAAAGAACCCCGAACCCCAGCGAACCCAAATGAATTGATTCCCTTGAGAAAATGCGACCGAATGTCTGAAACTCAGTTTAAATCCCGCGCCAGAACAGACCCTTATACCTGGTGGCCGTGACGAGACAAGCGAACTAGAATCGATACTAATTCCTGTTTTATTTGAACTCTCCTTACATGTAAACGGGGCATTCCATGTCAACTCAACCGATGATTTTCCCTCAGCATTTTTGATTCGCTTCATAATTTTCTATACTATTCTCCGAACACAAAAAAGCTGTTCTGAATTTTTTTCAGATTTTTTCCGCCAACCCTTATTTTTTATGATTCTTCAAACCTATCTCAAAAATGCATTTTTTTTTTTTAATCTAAAAAAATTCTCAAAAATCTCATTTTCTATCCCGATCATTTTGACACCTGTCCGATGATGGGTCGATTTTTTTTCGATTTTTTTTTTTTTAGAACTTTAAACATATTGAACGAACAAAACGCCGTATTTCAACGATATAAAAATTCTCAAAAAATTCTCAAATACCCTGTAGTCAATTTGGAATCTGACCACAGGGTATTTGAGAATTTTTTGAGAATTTTTCGTTCAAAATATTTAAAGTGCTAAAAATAAAATCCAAAAAAAATCGACCCATTATCGGACAGGTGTCAAAATGATCGGGATGTAAAATGAGATTTTTGAGAATTTTTTTAGATTTAAAAAAAATGAGTTTTTGAGATAGGTTTTGAAGAATCATAAAAAAATAAGGAATGGTGGAAAAAATCAGAAAAAAATCAGAAGAGCTTTTTAGTGTTCGGAGAAAAGTATAAAAAATTATGAAGCGAATCAAAAATGGTGAGGGAAAATCATTGGTCGAGTTGACATGGAATCAACGTTGCATGGAATGCCCCAAACGCACGACGCTACGACCCACGGACAAGACACAGTAACCGACTAGAGACGGCCAGGGGTTCACAAACGACTAGCGGGGGAATAGCCTCAGATCCTCGTCAGAAATACCAGCCAGCGAGGGACGAGTGGTCGGCGGATGAGATTCCCGCACCTGAAGAGCCCGCATACGAGACGCGCTCCGCCAAGGATACCCAAGAGCCCCGGATCGAGAACCCCTGCGGGACTCGAGCAAGCACACCGAACGTAGCGGGGACTGACGGCTGCGTCATTCCTCAGACGTTAAGTTAGGCACACGTTGCGTCACCCAATAGCAGGACGTAGATCCTGGGTCGATTGCGAGTCGATAACCCTAGGAGTGGAGATACGCTCAAGAGCCGGCGACACGCTGTCTGGTCGCTTGCGATTAGGACCTGGCCTAGTACAGGCGTTGTGAGAGAGTGATTGCTTTGCCCTTTTGTCCTTTCTGGAAACTTAAACTGAACCGAAAACGAACTGTACTGTTCCTTCCACCCGTCGAGGTATTAAATTATCGAGTCAAGACTATTAAACTTCTGTGTGTGGGAGAAACGATCTGGCGGGACGAGATCCCCAAGCAGAGACCCAGAAATCGATCGACGGTGAGTCCAAGCCCTTACCTCGCACTAGAAACGACCAGCGGCCATCTTGATTTTTGAATGTAACGGCCTCGTGTCGAAATAATTGCCCTGGCTGTGTCTCGACGGACCCTGCCTGAGTGGTCGGCCGTAGCCAGCGTCTTCTACAAAACGTAATTAAAGTCCGTAAAACAGAATCTTGTGTCTTAAACTGTAAACTTGCCCCAGCGGGGAATTATTGAGTCGTGGATCGTCACGGTCTGCCTCGTGGGCGACGTGCGAGGCGAGAGTCGTGTATGAATGCGTAGTTTAGTAGCTTTTCTTGAATCCCAGCCTCTGAGAGGCCTAGTCATTATTAAATATTGTTCTGTTAGCTTCGCGAGTCAATTATTGTAGGAAAATCACCCTGCGTAAGGCTAGGGATAGCTTCGAGTGGGGTCAGGACCTCGCGTCGAGCCTTAGAATTAAGCCAGACCTCGTGTCGAAGCTGTACCGATTCCATTTGCTGTGTGGCTCACTCTTCGGCGAGCTTGCTGGGGAATAATCCCCCGTAACTTAGTAACTTCACGGATGACTTTATCAGGTCGATCGGTACAGGCTCGCCGGGCGTCCTATAACCTAGCTGAAGCTCATGGGCCTCCGCCTTAGCCCCCTACGCGGGCCAAGTCTCCTATAATCAGCTCAGTGTATCACTTATTTTGTAGAATTAAGAATCTTGCATTATCTTCGAGTCAGACCCGAGCGGGTCATTGTTATTAATTTTAAGTGAGAATTTATCTCTTGTTGCTTTGGTCTAATAACTCGTTTTCACCCTTGAGGGACCTCCGTACCCAGAGTGGGGTGGAAATGAATTGATTTGCTATTATTGTTTATACTCAACACGCTTGTACTTGCTTTTGCCTGTTCGCACTGCTTTCCTCAGTCCCTTCTTCCCCCTACCTCTAAGCTGCAACCCCACCCATGCCACTCTCCGCGGGTTGATGCTTGCTGGTGCAACCTGACCTTTGATATTCATTTATTCTTATCAGTCAATTCGTTTATTGTTGGGATAACTACCCAGCTGGCGCCCAAACCCGAGCTTTGTATGGGAAATTGTTATGTTAATTGGTCGTGGGTTCAGGCCCGTTGCTGATCCGGAGTAGCGGGTCGGAAGAGTTCCCCGTCACAGAAGTTTATTATGCAATTGATGGCATTGGAAATTTTCTAATCTTTGTTTATGACTCAACAGATCATCATGGACCCTGGCGAACGTAAGGGTTACAAAAATTATTTACATCCTGAGTCAGATGATCCAGTGCCACCGTCTTCCTGGTATAGATACAAGAAGAGGCGAACACAGGTGAAGGATATGATTTCTTGAATATGTTGCATTGCACTATTATTCAACAAAAACAATTAACGTAAAAAACTCTTTTATCTGTAGGAGGAAGCCGATACCTGTTCTGGTACTGTCGCATGCAATGAAGAATCGCCGATCGGAACTGAGAATTCAGCAAACGAAGAGCAATTATCTGCTCTGCACATCGCACAAAGAGAGCCAAACGAAGTATTGGAGGTAATGCAATTTTCCCGATTATTCATATCAGTTATAGTTCAGTTTCACCGATTGAACTCTTGAAAATATAATTTAAACAATTTCCACAGACAAACGTACGTGATGAAGGTCCATTTCAAGAAAATCATCTTGTTTCTAACGTCAGCCGGTCGTTGGCGGAGGACATTGACGATCTTGAAAATAGCACCAATAACTGGGATAAGGTAATAATGATGCACAATGTAATTCCACTTTTATTATAGATAAATACTTGACCACCATATCACTTCAGAATTACTCTGATTTCCAAAGATAAATGATTGAAAGACTCCTTGACCGTCAATTCAAAAAGAATTCCGTACAACGGATAGGTTATATTACACCGTTCACTTGATATAAACTTTTATTGAAGTTTTGATGACTCAGAAAGGTTTAAACGTAGTCCGTTTGACACATTTGATCAAAATTATGTAAATTCATTGAGGAATAACTGAAAAATTGGTCAAATAATTAACAAAACACCTGAGGTGGCTCCATCAATGTGAATTGAGTTAAATAAATTTTGATTAGTTTGAATACGCGCCTGAATTATCGAGTGTTTCTTTTTCTTCTTTTTTTTTTATCGATTTCATGAAATTGGATAGAATCACCTTGCGTCAAAGTAAATTAAATGAATAATAAATAGGACGTTGAATCGAACAAATTTATTAGAGTCGAAAGGAAATAGAATGAATCAATTGAAATATTTATAAGAATAGAAAATATAAAAAAATTCGAGTCAACAGAATATTCTGAATTACTATGAAATAAATCTGAATTGAAAAAATTGAGTACGCTATTCACCCCGATTCTAACCTCACATGATGCTTTTGGTGGGGTATAAAGTCAATTTACCTAGCCCCTAGACATCACATTCTCCGATTTGGTTCGTAATTTTTTTATGTTGTCTAGGCTCATTTTTCCGATTGTTTTGTGTTTTATTGGTTTCACTCTTCCTAAAGTTATATTTTTTTCAAACACGAAAATTGAGACCATTTCAGAAAACCTGAACAGGTTCACAAAATTGTGTGAGTGATGTGGAACAACCCTTCCGCTTTGAAAAATATACACAATTTTCCGTTCATTTTTTCACTCTCTTTCCGTAGTAATACTTGCGCAGTTGCCTCGTGGCTCATGTCTTCAGAAGTGTGCATTACCCGTCATATTGCCCTCGCAACAATGTATATACAGTAGAACCGCGATTATCCAATCCTGTATCATCCGAACCCTCCGTTACTCGAACAGCGATCGTTTCAATCAAACCGTCCATTATCCGAACCTCAACTTGCTTTTTTTTTCTGTTATGTGCGCGTTTTTCGTGTTTCATTTTGTGTTCGGTACGAAATTTTTACCAGTAGTCTTTATTGAACTTCAGGAAAACTCAGTTGAATAAATAGTCGACGTTCTTTCATATACGTATGTATCATAAGATATATCGCGTGTCTAATGACATAAGGTCGTAAGCGCCAATATACGACTTTTTGCTTTTTGTAACGGCAAAAGGTCGTATTTTTTTTTTTTAAACCGTATTTAGACTAAACACCCGAAGTTTCGTTCATAAACGTTGAAATTTGATACTAGGTCGATTAAAGGCAGAAGGTCGTATGTACTGGTGGATACGACCTTTCAGTCCTAACTTCACAAAAAAAAAAAATGGTTCTCCTTAATTGCATAAGGTCGTATCCGCCAAAAAGAAATGAAAAAATTGGCGCTTACGACCTTCTGGTTTTATCTGCGAATATTTTTCATCGAATTTTTCGAAACGGTCGTTTTTTCAATTTATCTTTGCGTTTCATGAGTTTTCACAACTATTTGAAAAAATCATGGAAAATAAAAATAAAAAAAAAATGGCGGATACGACCTTCTGCTTTTATCTGCGAATATTTTCCATCGAATTTTTCGAAACGGTCGTTTTTTCAATTCATCTTTGCGTTTCACGAGTTTTTACACCGATTTGGAAAAATCATGAAGAATGAAAAAAAAAAAAAATTGGAGATATACGCCCTTCTGCTTTTAGCTCCGAATATTTTTTGTCAAATTTTTCGAAACGATCGTTTTTTTCGATTTATCTTTGCGTTTCACGAGTTTTTACACCGATTTGGAAAAATCATGAAAAATGAAAAAAAAAAAATTGGAGATACGCCCTCCTGCTCTTAACATTCATTTTTTATTTTTCTAACGAATTGTAATGAAAGAACGACGTATCCGCCCAACTTACGACCCTTTGCACTTACATTTCTCGATCTCGTTATTTGAATTGTTTCAATACGTTTTGATCACTTTTAGAGCGAATGGCGAAAAAAAAAAATTATACGCCCTTTTGCCACCAAAATCGTGTTTTTGGCGCTTACGACCTTATGTCATTAGGCACGCGATATGTTTGTTACATATTTCCTGAATATTTCCCAGCACTAACATTACTGTTCGATCATCTGAATTTTTGATTATCCGAATTCGGCCCGGTCCCAATTGGTTCGGATAATCGAGGTTCCACTGTAGCTACGACAGCCGGAACTAACGCGCCATAGTTATACCAAGGATAGATACTTACTGCATCAGCTCTGTTAATTGAAAATATCCTGCCTGTAGCGATACAGTTCAGTGCTGTAGTGTAGTGCAACGTCCTAAGTGTGACTCTTCGCCACGCACGCGATACTTTTTTTTACTTTACGAATATTCAGGAAAGCATTCGAGTTGGACGGTCGCATATCAAATCGGAGATGATAAGGTTTGGAGACTCGGTGAATTGACGTAACCCCACGCGGTCTAGATCTTTAAAGCTTGATTCGAGGGTTCAATTCTGTGCGTATGATTCTGTTTTGCAGGGAGAAAATGATGACCTTCCGGATTTTTTTATCAACAACATCGACAATGAGTATTTTCCTATGGATGACAACACAGATCCTACGGATGAAGATATTATCGGAGAACATTTGTTACGAGATTACAACTCGCTTCAAGAAGCGATTGATAACAAAGCTTTCAGAAAGCCAATTACTACACCTGTCCACAAAAACATTGGCGACGTAGTATTGATGATTTTGAAATTTGTACTGGTACACGCACTTTCCTTAACTCAGACAACTGATTTATTTTGTCTGATAAATTCTATGTTTGCCGAACCGTTCTTACCAAATACCAGGTATTTACTGGATAAACTATTTTATCCGAAAAACAACATCAAATTGTATGCGACGTGTTCGGCATGCGGTGCAAACATGGGTAGATTCGAACGAAAAGATCATTACGTGAAATGCAAAATTTGTGAAACGGTGGTCGATGTTAAGAATTACGCGTATAAGGATTTCTTTGTCACCATGGATGTTGCATCGCCGATATCAGAACTAATAGAATCCAACCAGGAATATTACGATAACGTTGTCAATCATAGAGTTTGTGAAGAAGGTTATCTACGCGACGTTTATGATGGTAGAAGATATCGGGAGTTCGTTCGAAAATTGAACCCAACAGACAGACGTAGCTACGCAACGGTAACTTTTAACACCGATGGAGCCCCTTTATTTGAAAGTTCGAGTTATTCCATTTGGCCTATATTTTTAATGGTGAATGAAGTACCATTTCAGGTGCGAAGTAAGGAGCTAATATTAGCGGGTCTCTGGTTTGGGAAAGATAAGCCGAATATGAACGTTTTCCTCGAACCGTTTGTAGAATCTATGAATGAGCTTTCAAGCAAAGGAGTTGAATGTATTGTCAAGGGTAGTAAATTGTGTATAAAGTTATTTACTCTTATTTGCTGTGTCGATGCAGTCGCTCGCGCACCGGTGCAAGGTTTTACACAATTCAATGGATCATATGGTTGCGGTCAGTGTCTCCATCCTGGGGAGTGGGTTCGAACTAATCCAAACAATCCACGGTCTGGAAACATCAAATATCCGCTCCAGGATAGTGTTCCGAAAGATAGAAACACGAAAGAGACAATAGAGCACATGAAGAAAGCGGTTGAATCTAATAAACCTATTTTTGGTGTGAAATGTCCATCGCAATTGATAAATTTATTGCATTATGACATTATCTATGGTTGTGTGGTCGATTCCCTGCACTGCGGATCCGGAATCGCAAAACAATTCGCGACTTTGTGGTTTGGCAATAAGCAAAAGGCTGGCTTACTGTCTCGGAGAACTGTAACGAAAATTGATTCAATTATGAATAGTATCAAAGCGCCACATCAGGTTGGCAGACTCGCTCGTTCACTGTCGGATAAAGAGTTTTGGAAAGCTCGCGAGTGGGAGAACTGGACGTTTTTTTATAGTATGGTGGTTCTTCAAGACGTATTGCCAGCCAATTTGTTGATGCACTGGGCTTTGTTTGTAGAAGCTTTTTACATATTGTCCAAAGGAGAACTGACAATTCGTGAAGCGGATTTTGCAGATGAGATGTTACGCGAATTCGTTGGCAAAACTGAAATTTTGTACGGTCGAACAGCTATGACCTTCAATGTACATTCCCTTGTACACTTAGCGAGAAGTGTTGCAGATTGGGGACCACTGTGGTCTCACAATGCTTACGCGTTTGAATCCGGGAATGGGGATTTGTTGAAAGTGATACACGCAGCTAAGGGTGTACATCACCAAATATGTCGCCGCATTAGCTTGAAATACAGTTTCCTAACTCTGAAAGACCACGTTTATCCATATTCTTCGTTTACTGTGAAGCGATACTGTGATACACTTGGATCAACACTGGCTAAACAAACGTTTCGACCTAATGACATTAGATATTTAGGTTCGGTCTCCCGAGTAAGTGCATTATGGTCATACAGATTAAACCTTGGAGAGCATAGTGTTTCCTATAAGAAAATGATTAAAAACTCGTGCTTGTACATGTCTGCACTGCGGAGCAATCAACGTTCTGACAACTCTTTCGCTCTCTTGGTAGACAATTCACATGTCAAGATGATCAATTTTATCGTGGACTCTACGACTCAACAAGAGTATACAATTGTGCATAAAGTACGTACAACAAACGCTCATAACGGCAAATATGGTGTGTTACAAAAAATGTTAATCACAAGTAACGAAGAATCAGCCATACCAACTACCGATATTGCGAAGATATGTGTGCATATGACAATTAACGAAAATGAATACTTATGTGCTGTACCAAACTTGTACTATTATTAGATAGTAGGGCTGTGCGATCAATCGAAATCGAAATAAAAAATTAATCAATTAATCGAAATTCGTGATCGATCGATTAATTGAGAAGACAATTAATCGGAATCGTTGATTGATCAATGAACCGGAGAAACGAATCGAAGCGTACAGCGTAGATAGACAAACAACAACGGAGCAGGAAATTACCTGAGTGCTATCGATTTAGGAAAAAATGGTACACATAAGTCGTACAAATCGGCAGTATGTTGAAATGTCATATTATTTTAAGTATTTTTATTATAATGATAACTTGTACAGGGCTGGTTACTAGTCAAATTACTCTTTTTTTTTTCCAGTGGCGTAACATTTGTGCCACTTTTTTCCGCAATATTTATTTATTTATTCATTTATTGGTTCTACGGGGTAAGCCCCTTTTGTACATAGAATAACCTAATTTAAAGAAAAAGTACATGCAGAAAGTACAAGAAAAAGACACCGTAAATTATAGCGGATACAGAAATAGAAGCTAAAACATAAAAATAATTGCTTAGACGATATCGTCACCGTGATCATGTATTTTGTAAAGGCAGGACATTTTTCTGTAATAATAGAGCAGGATTCTGACGAGGGGGTATCCACTCGTGAAATAGTTGGGACAGTCATCTCATGAAATACTTATGGAATGCCATGAAAGACCCATGAAATACCCATGAAATACCTTTGAAATGCCTATGAAATGCTTGTGAAATGCTTGTGAAATGTGAAATGTGAAATGGTTGGGACACCTCATTTTGAAGTGGTTACCCCCTCGGATTCTGAACACCGATTCTATAATTACCTCAGGTGTAACGTATTTAATATTTTGGTTTTGCGCAAGATTCGAAAAAAAAATATTGAAAATAGTCCGACAAAAAATCAGACAGCTTTCAAATTTCATTTCGAGAAATCAATCTTATGGATTTCACGATATTTGAATTTTTTCACTGAAACCAAACGAATATGGTTTTTCAATCTTTGCAATTGTTTCCGCACAATTTTTCAAAATATGTTTTCTTGCGTAAGAAATAAACTCTGAAGGTAGTCCAATCTTCCAATTTCTGGTCTTGAACAATTAATTCGACATGCTTATATGAATTACATAACAATGGAAGCAACCAATCATTCTCGACTCTACTGACAAAAGGTCTCAAGCATCATAAAACGACTTTTTGCCGTTTTTTATTATAGCTAATTGCGGAGGGGCGTGTGTACGTATGTGAAAGTAATAGAGTATGTAACGAAACAGTATTTTTTAATCATGTGATAACTCGTTGAGTAATTTTGAATGTAATTGAGAATAAATTGCCAATTTCACTACTTGATGAAACAAAATGAATAAAGGCTGTTCAACAACCACAAAATGTCTATTAATTTGTTTTATGTATAATGTACCGGGTGTCTCATTACAATCTTACTATACTCAATACTTAATCGGAACAGTATTTTTCGAGATGAATCAGGTGTGAGATTGAAATGGGACACCCAGTATATCGAAAACATATACGTGAAATAATGATGATAATAATAATAATCATGATGCATAATGAATAATAAGAAAAGAATGATGATTATAGTATACATGTATTATTTTTATCATTGTTTGTTTATGTATATTCGTTCATTAATTTCCCCTCGAATTTTGAAACCTTCCGATCTTTAGCTTTATTTCATTTTTTCGTTTATTTTATTCGATAATATTCATGATGTATAAAAGGACGTCGTAAATGACGTCAAGAATGACGTCGCAAAAGACGTCATTTCCTATCCCAAATTCACACTTAATATCTGACGTCGTTTCGGACGTCGTTTCGGACGTCATTTCGGACGTCATTTCGGACGTCATTTCGGACGTCGAATCGACGTCTCAAATGACGTCGATTCGACGTCCATATTTTCAATAGGGAATGGATCCGCGTTCGACTTCCGGTCAATTTTACCCAACTTTTTGCCAAGCTCGATCTGCGTACGCGGCGGTACAAAGACTGTCATTAGCAGCTAAACTCCGCAGGGTTAGAGACGACGGAGTTAATTCGAGTTGAGATATTCATCGGGTTGATCCCGGCTCTTGTCTCAGTCTCGGTCCTCAAACAGAACGAAATAAGCTTCGGTAATATTCGGCGTCTAGATAAGCCGGGGCAATTGTCAGCCAATGTTTGCGAGCCGTATGCTCGAGGAGTGTGCGTGCATATGGTTACGTGCCGTACGCAGTGAGCGCGTGTATGTACACGCAACATTATGATGCCCGCGTGGCGGTAGCTCTACCCGGCGTAATACCTCCTTGTCGCAGTAGAGGAAATAGACAACTAACACAACTTCTCATGGTCGGGTTGTGGAATTAGCAGGGGAAACACGAACAACCGCCCCCCAAGACCAGCTTAAAGTGTTGAATCATAACAGGGACTTACGCCAAAAGCCCGAACAAGAAGCCTTCCCGGTCTTTGCTCTGGCAGGGGTGGCATTAGTTTACTTCTACATATTCATGCGTTGTTCAACCACCTTAAAATAAGAAACACACAAAATGTGTACCAGCTCGAGTACGAATTCGAGTTCAACCCCGTACCTGCGACATACCGGCTACTGCAAAGACTAAAAAACATCCGTGACTTTCCCCTAAACAAATTATCATTTTTCCCTGACATTGCTGGTCATTCGAGCATGTAATGAACATGACTTTTTTCTGACTTCCCTGAACAGAATAGAGAATTTGAACCTTGTAAGGTGTATCTTCACAATCCCTGATCACATAAGAGCTAATTCATCGAATCATCATCAGATTTTATTACACCGGTGCACCGATAAGCTTCCGCGAATTAGTTTAACGTCCTTTGGTCCTTCGTGCGGATTTTAAATACCAGTTGTAAGAAGGATAATTGCGCTAATACAGGTAACGTTCAATTAGCCGGCATCTTATTGACCCGGTGTTATTATAACGCGATAATAGTAACGGCACAGAAAGAACCGCGCTCTTTTGCTGTTATTAACCCTGAGGCTAATGCTGATACGCACGCCTTGGGTACTTAGATATCGGTAATACCGTCTCGATTACAAAGGGCGTAAATCGATTATCCCGTCTTCTTCATTGCCTGGTGGGAAAGAAACCGACGGTAACATTCTAACCTGTTGGGATTTAGATTATAGCAGAGTATAATTACAATTGCTACGCGGTGAGCTTTGTATATTAAAGCTTCGGCTCGTGTCTAGGCGGTATTTGCGGTGTGTTTAATCCGCGAACGCTCATGTACAACAAATCAATTCGCTGCAGATAGGCCGACTCCGCTCTGCGGCCTTTATAACGGTTGCGGCCCCCGCAGCGTTTCGACCGAACCCCCGACCCGAACTACTGTACGCATGTTGTTTTGCTAAACGGTTAATTGCATTGCCAATAACAGATAATGCAACAATCAATGATTTAGGGGTATAGCCGAACCAATGACGCTTCTAGCCATACTCAATGTAATTTAAACAGTCCCAATAGGCTCTAGCCCAGATTATTCTAATAATAATTGGATCGCGGAGGGGCTAAACTGCACCCTCTCAATATACACGCGAATCTACACAGGATCAAAGGACAAAAAATTTTTCTTTTTATCGGTGAAGAAAAGAGCCGAGAAGATATAAAAATGTTCAGTTTTTTTATTACTCTGTTTTTATGTAACATATATATAATATTCTCAGGGTGAGATGCGACGTCGCGACCTAGCCTAATACTTGGCTCGTATTTTGTTACCGCGCGACGTTTTCATCGCGCAATTTTTCCTGAGTTAGCGTCCATATACCGAGAGTTATGTCCGTCAGGGAATTAATATAGGCAAGATTTGTTGTTATTACGGGGAGGCTTTTCTCAGAGCACAGAGTGAAGCCATTACTTACTATAACTGCCGTCGGGGTTGGGACGCCGCCGCGCCTGTCAGGCATCCATCATTGCGACTAATGGCTTTGCCTCTCCTGCCAATAACATCCGGGTCTCCTCCGCACCCGTACCGACGCGGGTCGCCTCGCCGCAACCCCGGATAAAACGAACCGTTACTACTTTCGGTCACTGATTCACAAAACTTTTTATTTCCTTCCACTATACTCGGGACACCGTCGCATAATCTATGCACATAGGAATACATATAGTCAGGGAAAACTTGGGGAGCTGCGGAGTGTCCGCCGTGTCTGACACGCGGAGCTCTTTCCACTTCGTTTCGGGTTTCCTTCGACGAGTAGTAGAGCCCCGATGTAGTCAGACATGGACTTCCCCGGAGCACAGAGTTTCTCGATGTTAGCCGCCATTTTGGGGCGAAGTGAAAAACGAAACGTGTCACGATAGTCGGTTTTTCATACCTTAGAGGCACGTGGGGGCCATATTGGATATTAGACATTAGATATTCCTTCAGGTGTAAATTTACAGATACAGAAAAGACATTTTATGTCCCCGCTAAGAAGCACGGCTTGATCACGGAAACACATTTAATTTTCTTTACGCTTTCTCATCATACGGGTCTTTTGTAACAATTTTTGTAACACTATTGAAACAATTGCCCCTCATTTCCACACATGACCCCAATATTTTGGCGCCTACAGGCCATCTTCGCCTTCTCTCATCAGATATTCTTGTTCGGACCATTTTGTGACCGAATTCCAGGAAAATATCGTATGTACATAGAAAGCATTTCATCACGGGGGCCATATGGACCCCACATGATCAGTTGAGGGTTAGAAAATGAGGCATGCCTTTTCCATAGCGTCAAGATGATCCTTATGTATGGAGTATCTTGAAGAATACTTTGAAAAATGACTGGAACATGTCATATAATATTTCATGTTACATCCTGGATTATATTTACTGTAAAAAGTTGTTTTTTTTCCAAAGAAAATTGCGGAGGGTATGCGGGAGGGTTTAAAGAGCTATTATCTACGTCCGGAAGTGAAGAGCTTGAGGCATGTTAGCGGTGATCCTTGCGGAGCGATGAATGCGTGAGTTTCATAGGGTAGACGAGCAGCCGGGCTAGCTTCATCCGTCACGCATTATCCTCGACGGCGGGCGAGCACCGGCTCGTCATGAATTTATAATGACCCCACTTATTCCACTTTGGCTCGTAATGCCCGACGAATTACATAGTCTTGAACGCGGCCTACGCGTTGATAACACTTTCGTGACAGGTTAAAAAAAAACGATCTTTAAAAGGGTGTCCGGGGTAAAAACACGAAAAATTCTTAAAAATTTTACACTTTTAGACCCTGAAAATTGTCTCAATCCTCATCTTCTTTAATCGACTGACTTGATATCCTCATAACTTCACCCCTAGATGAATTCTAAATGTGGATACAACAGGATCAGTTATTGGGGCCGTTTTAGCACACGGGTGCAGACTAGGGTGTCTTCTGAAATATTTAATTGACGCTGTTATGGTACAGCTCGAGGGTAAAATTTGTAGGTACGATTGTGTTGGGGCAATAGGTTATTTTAATGGCCATTTTCTCCACCCTTGTAGTACTAGGTACAGTGCGCACATCCACATGTTACAAGCTAAACGCGGAGAGAAACGTATGAATTGGTAAGCAATACGCGAGGACGCCTTCGCTGCGCCGGATGCACCACGTGGACGATTAGGTATTCTACAGAAATATCAAACCTTTGTCGTTGTACAATTATTACACTTGTATAATTTACTATTACCGTCGCGTTTCACCCATCAATAAATATTTATCACATCTCATCATTTTTTATCAATTTAAAAGTGGGGTAAGAATCCAAATGCCGTTTACGAAAAATTGAAGAAAAATACCCGATTTTTCTCAGTTTCAAATTGTTTGTCACATTCTTGACGAAGAAAATCAGTGTTATTCGTTAAAAAGGAAGTTAATAATTAAGGGAGATATAGAGTGTTGAAGAGACTAGCTCCCTTATCGCCACGATTCCAAGTACTCAGATGCGATTTTTTTCAGTTTTCAACGTCTCCCTAGATTGAACGGAAAATTTTGAGAAAAACATGAAAATTAGAAAAATGGCGGCTAATATTCTAAAAAAACACGGAAAATTTGCCACATTAATTGGCATGTCGGTACCAAAAAATTGTTTTTTTTCTACAAACGTCGGTTCAATCTGTGGAACTAATTGATATCTTCATTTAGGATAAAAAATCAAGTCGATATCTTGAGGAGTTTTCGAGTTATCGTGGCGAAACTAACAGAAAAAGTAGAACTGGTCGCGCATCATCTCACACTTTTGGCTCTCCTGAGCGCAATATTGCAAATTTTTCAATCATTTTTGCACCAAAACGTTCCTCAAAGATTGTACTGATAAGAGAAGAAAAAATGCAATTTTTTTTTAATCCAGGCCCTTTCTAGTCCCCTTAATTCACGATCATTTTGATTTTGCCTTCTTTTTTTGTTTTCACTGTGTCATTTGATTCAAAAAATGAAGAACTGAAGTATTGTTCCAATGTCGTGGTCCAGCGTGGGACACAAAAAATGTTATGGATACTTTTATTCCTCTTCTGTCAAACTCAATTGGAAGCAGTGCAAATTGTGTTGCGGTTTATTTTCAGTCCAATTGCATACTTAATGTGCAATTTATAATTTATTGTATTTTCAATTGTTCGTACGTATCGGATGGGAGTTATTTATTAACAACGATAATAGAGAGAGAAAAAAATTGAGTAGAAAAAAAATGGAGTAGTAAAAATAATACAACAGGTATCGAAACGCCTGCAGGATAACAACGCGCGGTTTGGTAGCCCGAATGCACAATTTATTGATTCGCTCTTTGTTATTTTATTCATACACTAATATTCTTTTATCGGGATAGGGCGAAATTATTCGGACGGTAAAACAAATCATTGAACGTAAATGTTGCCATTGAATTCCTACCAAATTACTCTTTCGAGGGTACGAGCAGTAATTTCAATAATTTTACTACGTGGCTATGCGCTGTGTATGGTAATAATGAAAAACGCGACGATAACGAGAGGAAACAACCCCTACGAGCAAAGAATAGAAAAAATCATCACCAACCGATCGATCATCGTCAATCAGTCAAAACCACAAGGCAACCAATTTTAATTACTGTATAATTCAGACTCGGCCACCGCGATGACCTGGAGGCTCCGATCGCTCCGAGGCCTTCGGGTCATCATAGCTGCCTCGCCCTGATCTATTCGAGGGCCGAATTGACGAGAACCGACAGATTGATTGACGTGGGATTTTCCGATCATGGAAACCGGCTCATTATGTGCCTGGGGTAATTCGCGTCGGGCAAAGAGAAATATCGAATAGTCGACGCGGTCGTGAAAGCGGACCAGATTACGTCATGCATATGCGCCTGTATCTGGCATCGGACTCCAATCACTGCCGTGAAACTTGATTGTCGCTGATTATCCTCCGATCGGTCCAATAAAACGCGGGGGTCGTGGTGCGCCCCGTATTCACCCCATACCGCGTAACGCGTAAATGCCTCGACGAGTTTCCTCGTTATTTCACGGTTTTGAACTCATCTATTCATTCAGGCTTACACTCGCCCTATCTGGAACCGCATTAGGAATCGATACTCGATGCTGTTGTCGCGATACGTGAGCGTGAGCTCTACTTTTCAATCACTCAGGATCCAAAAATTTGATTTTTTAGGGGTAGAGAATCACTGGCAACTTTTTTTCTCAAAATATTGCCTTTTTTCAAAGTGCTATAACTTTGCGAAAAATGTGGCTACACGGATGTGTAAAAACGCTTTTTGAAGCTTGGAATGTCACATTCAAAATGCGTTTTTGAACATCCGTCTAGCCACATTTTTCGCAAAGTTATGGGACTTTGAAAAAAGGCAATATTTGGAGAAAAAAAGGGTGGCCCGTTAATTTTTGTCGGGAGTCTATTTTCAGTGTCTGTACGCGATCAATTTTTTATTGGACCATATCTCGAGAACGAGAGACTGGATTTAGATCATTTTTGGTCTCAATCGACGCAGATTTTTGGAACTTTAAGAACTGATCAAATTTTTTATTTTATTGATTGAGTAGTTTTTGAATTATTGGAAGAATAAAATTCCCAAAAATGAAATCAATATCTGGAACGGATCAACAGAAAAACGATGTTTTATGGTTTTTTAGTTAGAGGTTAAATTTGCAAAATTCAAAATGACGTATTTAACATGACGCTAAGGAATCTAATTTCTAGTTTTTTTTAAAAATTAAAATTGCTATTCGGAGGATTTTTCAGCGCGATTGAAAAATTTTACAATCTTTCACTCGGTATCTTGTGGTAAAAAATCAAAAGCTTGTCCCCTTCTCATAAAAATATCTAACTCATTTATATTCTGAATATTCTATGATGCGCGATATTATATTATCAGGTACTAATTCCTCTACTTTTGAGATCCATTTCCTAAGAAATCTGGTTCAATGAGATATTTGATTGCAGATTTATGACGAGCAGAAAAATCGCTCGCCGAAAAATACAAAAAAAAATTGAAAAACCTTGTTTTTTTATTCGATTTTAAAGTACGATTTTTTCCAAAAATTCACGTGACAGAATATTTTTCTCTTCAAATTCGTAATCAGCGCTAAAATTCCCTTCTAAACCGTAAATCAAAATCCCAGAATCCCAATCAAACACTCGAAGTGGGTCATTTTTTGTAGAGTGTTGAAAAACGATTTTTTCGAAAAAATGTGTTTCTGTTCGCAAATTGAGATTCAGAGGAACAATTCGCTTCATTATTCGTCACCTAATTACCTAATCAGAGTGGATTTTGACTCCGAGAAATTTCTAGAGTCGGTCAGTCAGCTTATATAATGATTATCTATATTTCGAATCAACAATTTTCTCATATAGAATGAATCTATTTTATCATTTTTATCTATTTTATCATATAAAAGAGAAAATACGCGAAATTGAACTCTTTTTCCAAGCCATCATCGTACAAATAGTTTTTATAATACATAAACTGACTGAAGTCAGTACGAATAACGCCAATTGCCCCGTGTACGTCCTCTTTGTTGATATAAGATTATGCAAGCTCTCCAAAAGCTGAATCTGCACCACGGGGTAAACTCATCCGTCCGGAGGCATCGTAGGTATAACAGGGACCATACCGTACTCGTCCGAGTCGGTCAGCGTGTTTTATATACGCTGAGTTGCTGTCGGGAGCACGTAGAGGCATTTACCCTGTCACATAAGGATGTGTGTACGCTTACTTTATACTTTACACTTTAAACTTTACGCTTTACACCGCGTTTAGGCTCAGGTCCGTGTATATCGCGACTCGCTAATGTCAGCCGCTAATACGACCCCCTGACGCAATTTAATTTCCATTCCGTCTGCACTGCTGACAACGCTCTTGAATTTTCAGACAGAACAAAAAAGGAGGATATAAAAAAGATTGAAAAAAAATGTCGTGGAACATTTAGCCATTTTTGAGACGCGCATGTGTCTGTGGAGATGAAGCTACTCATATCAGAACGGGGGGCTCAGGGTCGATCAGTGATATGGATATCGCGAGGGAACGAATGTGCTCGTTATCGTCTTGCATCAGAAACAATATCCACGCAAGCATCCAATATCTGGGCTTGATCCTCCCGCGGGGCTGACTCAGTAAGTATTTTTCAGAATACTATGCAAAATGAAATTCTGTCTACACGTATAAAGGAGCGCGAGGAGGACGAGGTGCTTCGCGAAAGAAATGCAGAAGTTTGATTCTACGATCGTGAGAGCGATATAAAGAACGAAAAATCGGACATAAAATCGAGTTTATCTCGATACATTCACGCAAGACTTGTAATTGAAACAGATTTTGTACACTTGAGGGGCTGCAGGGCTCTTCTTCTCCCTGAATACCGTTTTGGCGGGAAAATAAATATTTGAACCTTCGAGAGTTTTCTAGATTTTTAATCTCTTTTAATCTGGTGTACAAGAATTTTGTCATCTTTACAATCTTATCTGTAATCTCTTGAAATCTTTTGTAATCTTTGTACGTAGATATTCAGAATCGTTCAAGTTACTCGCGGTTACAGAACAATTTTTGCAACATTCAAAAACAGATTCAACAAGAAATTGTGACGTTATAAGGGTACAAGGTGGGATATTTCTGAGTAAAATATATAATATAACTTGATACGAAGGTGGGATTCGAAGCTGCAACGTAGGGTGGTGGTGGTGGAATAGCATTGCCGGTGAAGCGACGGTTATCTCGACAATTAATATGATTGAGGAGACATCTCTCACGTCTCCGTAATATCTAGCAATGGCCCAAGTTCTGATTGCTTTCCCCACCCAGTTTCGCCCGGTTTCCACCCTCGGTTTTACCCCCTCCGACCCACTCAACTCCGCAACCATGTTGGCGTTGGCTCGCTATCTTGACTCCCATAACCCTTTCGCTCCACGGTCGCACACCGCACTGCCTTCGAGAACGCGATACCCGACTAACGCAGTTAACTTTTACTCGTCAATTGCCGACGAAAATTACGATCAGACGGAGTTATACGGAGCAACGATTCCGCAAAATTAAAAACTAAATCGCACCAGTTTTGCCAGTATTCTGCTTTATAGATAAGTTTCCAAACTGGTCAGTTTATAAAAATTGTCCCGTCAAATTGGATAGGGACTAAAAGTTCTGACCTCTAACTGGACCGCTCGATCCGCAATCTCTACTTCAGTTTTTTAATCATATCTCGACAACCATTGCTCCCATCGTCATGGAGGTCATTACAAAAAATGAAGCTTACTAAATTCCCTGCAAGAAAGGTTTCATACACTTTTCTCATATCTTTGATAGTTTTTCTCTAATACACCGGTGAATACGTACATAATTCTCACAAGGTTGTATACAATTATCGATACTTTGAGCCCTGTATTGCACAAAAACTATCGAAGATACGAAAAAAATGTATTCCACCTTTGTCCTAGAAAATCTACTAAGCTTCAATTTTTGTAGGCACCTCTGTGACGATAGGATCAATAGTTGTCGAGATATGATCAAAAAACTGAAATCGAGCATCGTTGCATTCCAAGTTGACAGGACAATTTGAGTCCGTTCTCTACCAACTTGGAGATTGTTACTGATCAATTCTGCTATTCGGTATATTTTGATCCAATTTAACTGAACTATTCGAACAATTTTGTCGTATTTATTGCCGTTAACTAGGGTCTCAATTGCCACGGCTATACGTTCGGCGGCAATTGGGAATAGGGAGTAGGGAATAGGGACCTCCTTAACCCCGGCCTGGATCCGACCCCGTGTGGGTATATATTGCGTGTGAAGGAGGAAGAAGGAAGAGAAGGAGGAGAAGGAGGAGAAGGGCCATCACACTCAAACCGGGACGTGACGCGAGCCGTGTTCTTATCTCTTGGGCACCCCCGGAGCCACGGACGCTGTGATAATCCGAACATTCCGTGCGCCCACCACGTGGTAACCACCCTCTGGCACCTACACGTGGAAGACCCGGTTCCTCGGCTCGCAAAGTGTTGCGCTGTATCTTATACCCTGTATGTGACGTTGTAATCGTAACTACGGAGAGGAACAGAAATGCCGGATACATTTGTGACTCCCTCACGGTTCAGCCGTAAACAAGGAAACTTGGATATCTGGAAATTTAACCGCGACTATTGAACCCGGGGTGCTACTCCGGCTTCCTTTTATCTCCCCTATTTTTTCCGTTATTCTTTCTTACATCGCGAATTCGTGATTACGAAACGTGTTCCTTGACTCTGCCCCGGACTCGTAGTTCCTCGAGGTCTCCTTTGCCATATTTGCCATAGAGACAGGGTTGAGAGTGTGTCTTACTCATTATTTGACAAAGGGAAAAATACCGGGGCGAAAAGTAGTCGCGGCATTCTTTCGCGCACCAGACTCTTTAAGATCTTTCCTTTCTTCGTATTCCGAATTACAAATTCTCACCCCCTCAGGGTCTAATAAGCGAAATGTTTCTTTTGAAGAATGAGAGAAACAGAACGAGCCGTCAACTCGTTTCATTTTTTTTTTTTTTTATCCGCTGCGAAACACAGAGAGGAAGTTTCTGATTTTCGATGACTACTTTGGAATCGGGCCCGAAATGACGGCGTTACGTTTCAAATGTTTCAAATGTACCGGAAGACCGAAGACGGGTATTGGATCGACTTTTCAAAGTATATATGCGAAGTTGTTTGTTGGGGGGGAATGTATGGGGAGATATATCGAAAAAATGAAAATAAAAAGAGATAAATAAAGTAAAATGGCCGCGAAACGAGACAAAACACATGTCTGTCCGTGTCAGCGGGCGTCTCTCTACGCGGTTTTACCAGTTTGCTACCCCGGTATTTATAACCGGACTGCAGTGAATCACGTCAAAATTTGATTTGTTGATGGCTTTTATAGCGGAAAGTTATTGCGGATGCTACGAATAAATTCGAATGCTCGGCTATCACGGTTTCAAACATTTGACAATATTTTTCCACCACTGTAATTTCGGATATCATTCGTTTCCAATGTAACCTAACCCCGACTATATACATTTTCTGTTGCTTCCACCCCCCATTCGACGAATAAAACTACTAAACGATGCCGAATAAAAAATTGTATGATACTCAATGAAGCTTAGGACTTCTTTCCAGCCTTCGAACTTCCAGCTAATAGGAATTTTGCAAATCAGACCGCAGATTCTTGATCAGAGGTTCAAAAAACCTCCGATTATCAATTTTTACAAGATTTTGAATGTTTTTAGTTGTTTTTTTTTCACAGCGAATTGGATTCGCCGTTTATTAATTTCGCAAATCGGACTTGAAATTCGTTTACAGTGACCCAAAAAAACCTTCGAGTACCAATTTTCGTCGAAATCGAAATGTTTCTAGTTTTTTTTTGTGGCATATCAAATACGACAAATTGAATTTTTGCAAAACTGAATTTACATTTGTGATCAGCGACTCCAAAAAATTGTGTGGTACCAAATTTGATTCAAATCCGTTGACCCTTTTTCAAGATATCGTTTTTTTTTTTGTATTTATGGGAATAAAAAAATACAAAAAGTCAAAATCTAGTCAGATCTGACTTTAGAAAAACCGCGTTTGGTCGAAATCCGGGCTCCCGTTCTCAAGGTATCGTCACGACAAAAATTCGATCATATATACGTCCCTAATCTCAAATCTGAAGACAGGAAAACCGAAAGTGCAGAGTTCCACTAATCTGTTGATAGACGCAGAAGCGTTGATCCTTTTTGCGAATTTGAGTTCGAGGGTCGAGTATTCGGAAAGGGGTTGTAAGTCGAAAGGCGTCTTTATCCAAATATAAGCGATATCCTCCAGCGGCGGGGGTATAAAGGGCCAAAGTAACGCGGATACAATCCGCGTATCCGAACAATGAAACTCAGGCTAACCCAGCAACTACAAATCACGAACAATCTTGATTTACTTGTGTTTGCTATTGGCTTAGAATCACTTCTGCAATGGGTGTAGGTAATACAGCTAACTAAGCTATACCGGCGACCCCGGGTCCGCTATTAGGAAGTATGAGATTACACTCAGCCAAATACTGCCGATCTTATCTACGCGGGCCGGTAACGGGGTTGCCTTGACCAAAAGTTCGAATTATGGCAGGACGGACGCTACCCGCCCCGAACGGAACGGGCATCGATAATTCTTCGGTACACGACCGCGGTTGTACGGAATTCAAAATTATTAAAAATTTGATGAACAAAAAATAGCGCGATTATCATTCCCTCCGAAAGTTGCGTAGCGTGGCCAAAATGATAACTAATGTCACCGTATCGGGTGCATCCCCGTGTTAGCTGCGATGGTTTCGGTGCGGGGTAGGTTTTAACACGGTACGAGCATTCCTCTAATGATTTACAGGCATTATTGGGTATTAATTTCAATCTACACAATGGTAGAAATAGAGTGGCGTGTGATGCGAACTGTAAAAGAGAGAGAAATTCCTCAAATTTATAACGAAACAGAGGAAGATGGAAAGTGCATAGATTCCACGTTGCACAACGTTCGTTCGACTACAAATCAACTTTACATATACATATATATATTACGAACAAATTATGAATGATATATTCGTTTCATCCGCGTGATCTATGTCCAAAGAGCTAGCGGTGACGTACCATCCGAAAACACGACGCATTCATTACAATATCATCCTGCACCAACACCGAATCCTGCATTGCAGTTTCGATAGGGAAAATGAAAAAAAAAGGGGGAATACAGACAATGAATTACATTCCAATATCGTTAGTGCTTCAGTGTTTCGTCGCGATGATGTCCATCAACCAGTCAATTCTGTGATCAGTTTTTGCCCCCCCAGGAAAATAAAAATTGTTATTAAAAAAATAAAAGCTTCTTTTTTTTTCACCAGAGTCTAAACTTTTCAGGGAGATAAAGTGCGGTAAAGCAACAGGTGGGTTGTGAGCACATTCATCCGGTTGTCAAGTACGAATGAGTATCGTACAACAGTCAGGATTGACTGATGGACTTGTGAGCCAGGTCGTAGTCTTGAGGCTCGACTGGATCAGATTTTCTATAAATTTGATTGCGCGAATACATCCGATATACCGTCGCTCGGAGATAATGAACGACAGATAATTAACAGATCCGGGTCATTAGAGATATCGGAGGCGATAAAGTAATTGGACTCTCGTAAAATTCGCGGGATCGCATATAAACTCGGTTCACCACGGCATCTGGAAATGGTAAAGTAAATTTGATCAAACGAGGAGAGTTCCTCGCGGAACGTCTCATTAGATATCTAAATTCGTGGTCCAGGTGGCTTCCCGGGTTATGGCGTGTCGCTATTCGCGGAGGTTTCGCGGTTCGGTGAGGATTCTCTCTCTCTTTCTCACTTTGCAGATATGGAAGAGCCTGGTTGCGGTTGAGGCTCGCTACGGGGTGCTGCAGGAACTCAGAGGCCCACCGAGGCTCTGCATCACCGACCCCCTTCCTTAAAGCGAGATGTTTGCCCCTTGACGATAGTAAAAACTTTTACTGTCCTCATAATTATGGGTAATTTACGGTAATTAACGAGTCGGATGGAGTCGTGGCAGCAATTTTCTAACTAATATTTCTACCACGATAATATCGCTACCGAGAATCCCGCAACCCTCTCAGCCTCGTTGTTCACTTTCAAATCTTACATAGTTTCTAGATTTTTTTTTCTTTTTTTGAAGGGTTAGGTTAGGTCAGGTCGTAGTGACGAACAAATCTGAGGGTGACGAGTTTGCAGTCTTCAGGGATTATTTTGAGACCCTAAGGATTGTTTGAGGTGAATTTTCGTCAGGGGTTGTCGAGCAGTTCTTTTATAAGGTGCAATACTGTATTTTTCACATCCTTGGCGGGATTCCGACGCCATTTTGAATTTAAAATGTGTCGATTCGAACTTATCTTGACAATCGAATCATTGTAAAAGTGACAACTCCAAGTCATTGAAGAATTTTTTGTTTTCCCAGAGTATTATTGGCTGAAAGCTCGTGAAGGTGATGCTTTTTTTTCTAAAGCTTGCGAAAATTATCGAAGGACGTTTTTTAAGCCATTTTGAGAATAAATTCTCCAATTCAGAATTGAAGTTTCTTATGAACGAGTTTATTCCCCCCCTCGGAGTATAATGGAACCGCGGGAGCTTTTAAAAATGACGTTACACCCGAGTGACTGAGTTGTAAATCCAGGAATGTGGAAGTAAACAGAATCGTATATATCGATTCTCTTTCTCTTTGGTTCGGAGTCAACTTCGTCAAGTTCCTCGTAACCGTTCCACACCCCGGAGGAACGGAGCGTATAAAATCTGCTACAGAATTGAAGAATAAGAAGACAACGTTTTCGCTGACACGAGGTGCGCGCCGATCCGATCCTTGCTTCTCCAAGTCGAGTCCAGGTGGACCACGGCTCTGAGAAGCTGTTAGGTCCTATCGACGCTCGTTATCTACAGTCTAGTTTCCGCGGGCGCGATGCAACCGCGTAAATTCCGTAATTCGGTGATTCGTATTCTCCGGCGTAATGTCGTCGAATCGAACAACACCACTTTCGCGAGGGACTTTCGCAGCCAATTCTGAACGTGTGACGCGCTTTCGTTCCGCGACGCACGACGTCGCGGCGTCGCTCCCATCCCTGTTCACTTGCACGTCGAGCCGAACCTCCGCCTCATCCCTCCGCTGGTCCCTCAGGATGTAGGAGGGCAGAAGGTGGAAGGTGGAAGGTGGGTCGTCTCCGGCTCCGGCTTCGCCCGGCTTCAGCTTCAGCTTCGGTCGGGTCGGGTTGGTAGGTATAAGCCAGGGCGTCAATAACCGTCCATCAGATGTAATAGCTCCCCGAGACACATCGGTTGCATTTAAATGGCTGCTTATCCAACCGACTCTGTCTCGTCGCGGACAGAGATCTATGGAATTCCATCAACTTCTCTCGCCGAGTAGAAGAACAAAATCTTTTATTATCGCCAGTCGCTCCGGCGAATATCTTCGGTTTTCACCGTTTTTATTTTATTCTCCTTCCCTTCTTTTTCTGTTTGTTGAATTTTTTAATCGACAAACCGCAAAGTTGAGGGATGAAGATCCCAACAAACTCTGTCGAGTTGATCCAGACCTGGCGCCGTTATCAATGTCACATATTTCTATAGAATGCAGGTTCATTTCCTTGACCCTTTGACATTTCTTTCACCTCAAAGATACGAGTATAAACCAAACAAGTGAGGCGAAAAAAACCCCTTTTTTGTAAAAAGTAGTTTGAAATCTTCCTCCAAGTACATTTTTCTGACATCATCAGCATACTGACCTCAGAAGAACCTATGAATCGAATTTGGGATGAGGGAATCTCATGGGAATCATGAGACATTGATGTTCCTCAAATTTCTGTCGTTTTTGTTATCATAAATTATTAACATCCCATGATGACGATATGCAAGAAGATGACGAGATTAGGACGATTTTGTGAAAGTTTTTCAGTCAAATCCTGTCATTCACCAAAAATTGTCACAAGGGTCTCAGAGTTTTCTGGAGTCGGAGTCTGCTTATAGTTTATCGATTCGTATAGAGAAGCACAAGTTAGCACCTCATCAGTTAATAAGGATCTGAATTTCTATACAAGATATAAAAAAAATGTTCAAAAAAACAGGCGCGAAGAACTTGAACTCGGGATGCTGCATCATCATCATATCGACTAAAAACAAAACACACTCCTACGTCTAGCTCCAGCCTCCCATTCCACTTCCGGGTGGATATACTCCGAGCCTGGAGTCAAGGGGTGGTGAGGATGGGGTGGGCGAAAGACCAAGAGACGAAGAGAGAGAGAGAGAGAGAGAATCTGGTTTCCTAGCGTAACAACCAAAGTTGAGGAAAGCCGCTGACTGTGGGGTTCCTTGATTGCCTCCATCCGCAGAAGACTACGTGCTCGTCACAACAGCTCACTCCTTGACAAATAAAAATGAAGAAAAATGAAAGAAAAAAGGAATCGCGTTCATCCAGTTCGGTTGGCCCGGTTTTATCTCTCCTAAGCTCGAAATAGGCGTGAAATAACCAAAGTGCCGCGTGCTAGGGTAGCGCCGACCAACCGACCACCGACTACTTTCGCGTTATTGTGCAATGTATAATAATTTGGACCCCGTTAATCCCTCTCGGGCATCGAGCCCGCTCCGCCGCGTGGGTTAGGTGCGCCGGGGTTCAGCAAAAGGATCTGCATGGCGGCCTCCACCACGTCGCAAATCACTTAAACTGCGGGCTCGAGCTACGCGAGGGGGTGGCCGAGGGTGGTCGAGGGCGAGCTCGGCCCGGGGGTGGAGGGTGATTATAAGACCGCTCGGGGTGGCTGGCTACCGTGGTACTACCATCCGTTATGACTATAAATCTAAGATAACAATAACGGCCCACCACCCCCTTCCCCCCTGCCTCCTTCTCCGCCACCGCACCCTGTACCCCTTTTCACCCCCATGCCCGTAACCGGCTCGACCTCCCCCCCACCCCCTTGTGCTCTTCCTCGTTTGTCCAGCACCAGGACATTAGTGCCGCCTGCGCAACGATCGTCGTGGCTTCACCTCCTGGATGGCCATTTCATGCACGTGACTCGGTGACTCTACGTCCATGTATGTATCGGTATTGACGTCGTTCGTCAACGATTTGGTCACAGTTTTAGGGATTTAATGACTTTTTTTCTTTCATTTTTTTATCGGAGACGAAATAGGGGGTGGGAATGATTTTTTTTTTATATTCAATTTCACTCGATAATTTACGCTAATTCGAGTCATTCTCTGAAACATTGTTTAAAGATTCGTCATTTTTTTCTAATTCAATTCTTTTTCCAACAATACTTGATATTAGAAAATTTTTATAAGTGGTTTTTTTTCAGATTTCCTATGAATATGAAAATTTGTGTGAGTTTGAAATATTTTTATTTCAATGAACTCTCGTCAATCAATTCAGATGATTCTTATTATTCAAATTATTCATCATTAAATCAGCTATCTTTGACGAAAAGAAGACAAAGTAGGGGGTAGAAATAAATGACTTGCGATATTCAAGGGATTCGATCGCTTTTTCGATTTAGGTCATTCAAAATAATTTTTTAAAATCTAATTTCACTCGATAATCGTCGATAATTTACGCTAATTCGAGTCATTCTCTGGAACACTTTTCAAAGATTCGTCATTTCTTTGTAATTCAATTCTTTTTCCAACAATACTCGATATCTGTTTTTTTAACTTTCCTATTACCTTGAAAATGATTCATGAAAACTTGTATGAATTTGAATTAACTCTCAGCTAATTCGTATTATTTAAATTATTTCTCATCAATTCAGGAGAATCTGATCCTACTGACACTGATATGATTGTTCAGAGGATCAAAGATCGTTCCACCAAGGATCAAGTGAGACGTCGACGAAGGTTAAAGAAAAAAATAAAATAAATTATTAGCCTAGTAATGATTATTATTATAAATTAATTGTGCAGTATCGTATTAAATTTCCGATATCGCTGACCAGTGTATATAATTTTGTTTGTTTTACGTTTCGTGTAGGTATATATAACGTTGTGTGATATTTTAATTATTTTAATTGCCGTAAATAATGAATCGTCGACTGCCCCAGGGCGCGAGAGTACTTCGACTGCGTTATTCAGTACATTAAGTTGTTTAATGAAATTCACGTTCGATTAATCATGTGAGTAATGACTAAACTGCAGTTATTATTTTATGGGAGGAAGGGGGTGGATATTGTATTATTTTCGATACCACAGGCATTAGCTCGTCGCTTTATTGAAATCGATTACCCTTCATCCCCCTTATTTTCATAAAAAATGAAGAAAAATAAAAATGTGTGGTAAAATTATAGACGGGAAAAAATTAAAACCGCTTTACCTCCTCGCTGCTAACCCCTAAAAAGGGAATCCGGGAAATTTGCGAAATCTCGAAAATCTAGGAATGAAGAGGTGTTTGGGTACATCTGCCGCGCGACCGTCCATCACCCTACCTACCAGCCCGGCTAATACACGTATAATTACTCCTTCCTAAGATTTATTTTAATTAGCCTGTATATCTTCCCCTAACGACCACCGCTCTGATTTAGCACAAACTGTTTCTCTCCGCGCCCTGCACAAATCCGTAACGCAACCGGAACCATTTTCGATTTTTTATCAAGAGACCCGGCAGAGTCTCGCGCGCTACCAAGTACACTTGAAAAATGATTCAATGACTCGCCGAGTCTTTTTACCCGAACGGGAGCGAACCGTTGAATCTCAACTGAATCTATATGAAGATAAGTATGTAGGTGCCATTTTAACAATTAATTGGAACTTTAAACAACCCTGGAAATATCGCCGCTGAACTGAAATGGCTGAAAAAGGGCTTCTTAAACAAATATAACTGATGACGATGACTCTTACAATAGAAATATGTCGGAGTACAATATGTCGCCAAGAAAAAGTTGATACGAAGATTTTTCATGATTCTGAACAAATATACTCAGCCATTATCGTCTCCAAGACTGCCTATGACAGAGTATTCATTGTACATGACGTAATTTATCTGCTGATTTTCGAATTGTGACAATGATTCTTTTATTGATGATCTGGAGCTAGCTGCAGCCATAGTTAGCAGCCAAACATTTCAAAGTTCTCCTGAATAAAATCACCCAATTAGAATTCATGTATATAATTTTATTGTTAATTCTTGTACTTGGTAGTTGTATCTGATTTCAAACTTTTCGTAGGAAGAATGTATTGAAATAGGACTTTTGTTGAAACAAATTTTTTTTAGGGAGTATTTTCGAAGAAAGATTTTTTGTGGAAGACGAATTTTTGTTGGTAGATTTTTTGGGGAAACCACATGAATGTACTTGGCGACGGTTTTCGCACCAGAGGTGCTTTGTTGGGAGATTCCTCTATACTTTCGGCTGGAATCCAAACGGACCAGTCATTGACCTCCTTTGCTGTTCTTTTTTCTTTTTGAATTCATTCTACAACATTTATATCGAGAATAATCATCAGGGAGAAAAGTTGGAAGATTCTAGTCACATTCTACATGATCGATAAACAATTAATATATATAATATAATATATAAAAATATATTAGACGCATCCAACAAATTATATAGTTTTTTTTTTATATATAAGAATGTTAATATTTGTTTCTTTCATGCACTGTTAGAAATTTCTGTATTAAGCTTCATAACAATGTATGTGAAGCAATTTACATATCTTTTTGTATATCAAAATTCAAATCTTTCACCATTCGAATATTCATATAACAGTTTTGAAAATTCAAAATCATTTTGAAATTTCATAGCCAAGATTATATAACATTTTTTCATACAGAATGTTTCGAAAATTCGGCTCAATACTCATATGATATGAAAATTCATGATAAATTCATTCAAAAAAGGGTTTTTTCACTGCTACAATAATTGCTGAAACGGATAATAAAATACTGCAGAATGAACCAAAAAATGACAATATTACGCTTTTAATTGGATGAACTATTGATAGTTGACTTAACCACCTTTGTAACTGAAAATTAAAAAAGAATCATAGTATCCTTTGAATCTCCAAAATAGTTTCACAAATTTAATAGAACCATATCAATATTGAGATACAGTGATTGGAAACTCAATAATTAAGACACAATTATATGAATTTTCAAGATTTTTCATATAAATTTCATTCAAATCACCACGATTTGTAAATTTCATTCCTGTTTGTATAAGAAATATCAAGATAATTTTAACAGTTTGGAAAATGTATGAGTCCTAACAAAAAAACCCTAAATATTTAGCTGCAGCAAGTCGAGCGAGGGTCAGAAACTAGAAGACAGTTTGGTATTCAGAGGATCAAAATTAAATGATAGATCGAAAAAATGATCTTCCCTGCCCTGAAGAGCACGAATTCCTTATATTTCGGGATACTCTCTCTACCGAGATCCTCGAAGGGTCAGAAACTGGTCCCGTTTACGTAATAATCCTTCGTTATTTAGGCGTAATAAACAGTGGCTTAATAAATCTAGCTGGAAGAGCTTAGGCGCACGCCACGAACCTCGTCCTGCGGTAATATTGTTATCATTAGTGATTAGGACCCGTGCTTCGGGCAAAGGTGGAGAACGGAGAACGGCGAGGAGCATGGTCTGGGCTACGGATGACTCGCTCGATTAACTCGTTCATAGTCGAACAAGTGGGGCACTTCGCGACTTCGACTTTGAACATCCCGGAGGCACGGGGCACCAGGCAACCCCATCCCCTAAGCCACTCGTAAATCTAGTTCTGAACAAACGGTGCAGGAGGGGTTCAGAAGTGTTACAGTGAATAGAAACTCAAGACCAAACATACGAGGCGACGCGTTCAGGTGAGGGTATCTTGTTCCAGGTTTCAAGATCGCGCGAGAATCCTTGTAATCACTGTAAACCTGGATAGTAGACTTAAGACCGGAGTACATATATACACGAGTTTGTCGTCTGCCTAAATCTATACTTCCTCCTACCCTGTACCGTGGGGAGGGTATCTGTTCATCTGCGTTACACACGAGGAAAATCCTAGGTGCTCAGACTCAGACTCGAGAACTGGGGAACTGGGAAGTGATACCGGGGGTAAACGTGCACCGGGATACCGTGGATAGGGACGATTCTGGTACACCCATACTCTACCCCTTCATCCCGTACGTATCTACGTTATCCCGGGGTGCAACCCGTTCTTCGGCTCCCAGGGACACACCGAACGGCACGAGAGCACATTTCTCTGAAATACGACGTCCCGGGGAGCATAAACGCCGTTACTATTCCCACAAGTTGTAACTGGTGTTAATTATTGACTTGATATATGCTCGGTAAAAGGGGGGACAGGCGGGCAACGTTCGAGTGTGCGAAACTGTTCGCCACCCCCTTCCCCACCCCCAACCCGAGAGTTATTCATGCGGCATTTGAATTCGATATCTGATCGTTATCTGTCTTGGGATATGACTAGGATAATTAAATACCCGATAAACAATGTTCAATTTTGATAACATTATGTACAAGGTAGTCCAGTCAGATTGGAAAACTTTATTAGTAAAGATCTAGAAACCTTCCATCTTGGGCTACTATCGAAAGGACCAAAAAAGTCCTCTCGATCCGCAATCTGGACTCCAAGGTGCTCTAATTCAGTTTTTTCATCATATCTCGACATCCATTGATCCCATCGTCATGGAGGTCATTACAAAAAATGAAGCTTATAAAATTCCCTACAAGAAAGGTTTCATACACTTTTCTCTTATCTTAGATAGTTTTTCTCTAATACACCGGTGAATACGCACATAATTCTCACAAGGTTGTATACAAATATCGATACTTTGAGCCATGTATTGCACAAAAACTATTGAAGATACAAAAAAAAATGTATTCCACCTTTGTCGTAGAGAATCTAATAAGCTTTAATTTTTGTACGGACCTCTGTGACGATAGGTTCGATAGTTGTCGAGATATGATCAAAAAACTGAAATCGAGCATCTTTGTTCCAAAATGTCAGGACTTTGAGTCCGTTCAATAGTAGATCTCTACATTTTTCGACTATTTGTTCATTTGACTGTACCAAGAGTTAGCAAAAAGAAAAAAAAAGAAAAATTAGATGCGTGAAGAGCAAAGGGTTGATGAGACTGAAGGAAACAGGGTTTCTGGAATACGTTTCAGCCGTTGAGGAGCATTACCTCGTTGGTTATAATTATGAAACATGTTGACGCCACCCGAGGGAACATCTTCCGTTTCGCTTATGCGTTCGTTATTAAGTTGAATAACGTCCTGTATAATTGACGAGACGTTGAGAAAATGTTAATTGTTGCTTCTTGATGATGATATAATGGTTGAATAGTATTCATACATAGTTTCGTTCGTTCCGAATCTTCGCGGAGGGTTCAGGGACTGACTAAAATCCTGTAGAGGTATTGCAATTTTCTATCCCTGAACGAAACATCTAACTAAATTGAAAGTTCCTTCTGAAAGGAAATACATTTGTAAATGAAACAGTCATGAGCGTATGCTGAGAGCCTCGGGCTATTCAATCTAACAACACAAAGGTAATAGAAATCCTGTATTTCGTATAAAGGAAATCGTAAAATAAAATCAAATGGATCGTTTCACTGAATTACCGATAGACACGCTTCAACGCCGGCCTTTTACTCTATCTACGTACTTCTGGCCTTTTCAATCCGTTCAATCTCATACAGCCCGGGAGATATCGCGGTCTCGTTACAAAAAAAAAAAAAACCGGGCTTGGCCTTCGAACTTCCCATTATTTATTCTGTTTCCAGATATTTTGAATTTTGCAAATCAGACCGCAGATTCTTGATCAGAGGTTCAAAAGAACCTTCGAGTATCAATTTTCATGAGATTTTGAACGTTTTTAGTTTTTTAGCTATTTTTAATTTCGCAAATCGGACCTCAGGTTTGTGATCAGTGACCCAAAAAACCATGTGGTACCAAATTTGGTTCAAATCCGTTGATCCTTTTTCAAGATATCGTGATTTTTATTTTATTTTTGGAAATTTTGTGATTCAAATAGTTCGGAAAGTTACTAAACCAATCAAAGTAAGAATCTAGTCAGTTCTGAGTTTAGGAAAGCCTTTGAAAACGGAGAAACGGGAAGTTAAAAAAGCTCAAGCGTTGTTTGTAATTTTCCACTGCGCGATGGATATTAGGATAATGGAGATTTTGATAACGTTGCGCAGGGTCTATGATAACGCGCGCGGGACAGTATAAAAGTATGAAAATTGCGCCGGTGCAACCGTGGCCGTTGCTAGGATATTTCGTATCGGATATAAAAACAGTTTCAGTAGAAATTAAGGCCGAGATTTAATTTCTGATTAGCTGGCATAGCCGGGACTCGGCTCTCTCTCTCGAGGCCAATCTCGCCTGGCCATTGTGACTGACAGAAGAGCGCGATCCCAGAGATGGAAGATCCTTCCCGCATACGAAGCACCTACTTGAGCTTCTCCCGCACTCTACCCCATACCGTTCTATACGTTCTTCGTTCTCGGCTCTCGCGGATCCCCCTCGGCCTCCGCCGCCCTTCCCACTCGTTTCTGTAGCTCTCATGTGGTTAACTTTTGAAGATATTTTGCGTTGACTTTCTGCAGTTTAATTTCTGTCTTATTTCTCCTTTTTTTGTATTTTTTATCCTAGTTTAAACGAAGCGGAAACAAATAAGATTAAGATTAAGGATTCCGGTTGAGGCATCACGTGCCAGACCCGGTGTTTAACATTTGGGATATAATTTTCTGTTAAAATGTACGGGAATGAGGTAGATTTTAGCTGCCCCTGACAAGGCGCCCGAGCCCGAGTCTCGGGAAACGTTATGCAAGAGCGAGGCTAAGACCGGAAAAGCATGGCTAATCTTTTTACCCCTATCCGCTATCTGTCTCTGACACATTACTTGATCCTTGGAACAACGAGGCTATACAATTTAACGGGAAAATATCATAAGTTATGCATCGCAAGACTTTGCGGGTTTGTCCAAAATGCTAAAGAGTCGACGGCCCAAGCGGGAAAACCTGTTGTTTTTTTTTTTTCAAGGGGGTGCCGTACTCGATTGGTTAATTCATGGTGGCCACTGGTCAGGGAAGTGAGGGAAAAGTCAGTAAATTCGAAGAATGGTCAGGGAAGTCATGGAAAAGTCAAGGAATTTTATGCTGACACAAAACAAGAGAGAATAAAAGATTCTTATCGATTTTTTTACAATCGAAATAGTAGCAAAACTTGTATAAATTGTAAATGAAGGAAGGGTATTTATTATATACTTGAATAACCGCTGATTCGTCCAAATTTCAGTCTGGGAAAAATTATAATTTGGTCAGGAAAAGCCAGGGATTTTTTTTCTACTTTTCATTACAGTGGCTACAATATTATCGACAGTCAGATCTATCCCCGAATATCTAAATCAATGGATCATGAATAAGAAAAAGGGCCTCACAGCGTCATTCTAGAGGAAATTCTAAACAGAAGGATAAGAACAAATTGATTTGGAGCATAAATGAAAAAAAAAAAAAAAATCGCATAAAAACTACGAAATTAACTACCACCGAAGTTCCTGTCGAACTTTCATTTCTCCCTTCTGCGGACCGGAAAACTTTTCCGTGATAAAATTCTTCATTACTATGATTAGAAATTGTTAATCACTTTTAAAATCTTGAATTTAACAATCAAACAAGCGGGTTTGGGCTGACTATGAGCCAGCCTTCGAACTTCCCGTTATTTATTTTGTTCTCAGCTATTTTGAAATTTGTAAATCTGACCTCAGATTCTTGATCAGCGGTTCAAAAAAACTTCGAGTACAAATTTCCGTAATATTTCGAATGTTTTTAGTATTTTTCCCAGCAAATCGGACTCGCCATTTTGAATTTCGCTAATCTGACTTCAGATTCGTGATCAGTGACCCAAAAAACCTACGAGTACCAAGTTTCATCCAAATCCAAATGTTTTTAGTTTTTTTGCAGCATATCGAATACGCCAAATGAAAATTTTGCAAAACTGACTTCAGATTCGTGATCAGCGATCGAAAAAACCATATGGTACCAAATTTAATTGAAATCCGTTGATTCGTTCTCAAGATATCGTCATTTTTGTTGCGTTTTTTAGAATTTTGTTATTTGAATAGTTCAAAAAGTACGAATCCTATCGAAGCCAGAATATAATCAGTTCTAAGTTAAGAAAAGCCCCGTCGATTGAGCTCAAGTTGATCGAAATCGGACCACGCGTTCTCCAGATATCGCGCGGACAAAAATGTGGTCACGCACATACACACACACACACACCCAGCGTCAAACTGAAAATGGTCGGAGGTGATTCTTTGGACCTCGAAACGTGAAGATTTAGTGAAAACTTAACTTTTCATTTTCGGGGTGATCACAATAACTTCCTTTTTTCTCTGAAAACAGAGAAACGGGAAGTTAAAAAGGTGTTTTTAATTGCGATGACGTCCACAAGATGTAAGAATAACATAAATTTACTTTGTAAAGTGACATATGAATCTCAATATATTCAACAGTTACATAATACAAAAATCCACGAGTCAACGTCGAATCTGTAAAAATAGGAATAAAAATTCCTCATGAAATGTTGAACTTTTTTGTTGCGTGATATCGAATTACGGTAATTGACCTTTTTTTCGATTAACGGCGTTTACACCTCGTCAGGAAATTACTTGTCGATATCGTGAAAAGAACCGTGCAAGAGTTCTGTCTGGCACCGGTGGACACCAATCTGAACCTCCGCAGAGAGGTTCTGGAGGTGAAGGGATGAACCAGCTCAGGGGATGATTATTTTGTGGGTCTCCGGGATTCAATCCGGTCTGAGGGTGCTTCAGACTACACGGGGGCAGCCGGCCTCGTCGCCCCGTGAGAATGAGACCGTCGCTTCGGCGAAACCAACCCCCGAAGAAGCTCTCTATCCTAACCGCGAATAATCGGACAATTTTCCGCGTCAACGCGATACCCTCCGTCTTGCGACAAGGAGGAGCCTCGCGGTTATCATTATTACGCCTTTTCTCGCTCTTTATAATTCCCTGAAAAATTCAAATCCCATTCAGATCGGACATAATCGCCATTCTATTTAGTGGTTCGTCCTGCCACAGGGTTTATTGGGGGTGCAACAGGTCGGGCTAGAGTCGAGTGTGTACTCTCGCCCTTTGCCACCATCATTAGTCACCGTCAGCACCCGGCTGTTTACTAGCTGCTGCTGCTCGTTCCCTCCGCTCGCACAGCATCCGTACGAATGATAACGCGTAACGATTATGAAGTGTGTAGAAGACGAGTACTTTTTTTCTTTTTTATTCCTCTTTTGACATCCAGACCGCGTAAATTTGGTATTTAAATTCGACCGATCGAGCCTCCGCACTCCGCAGGGCGAGATATGAACCCCGCACTTGTCCGTTTTCCCATTTGACCCGCAGGGTGCGGACACCCCGTGTGTCGTCGGGATGAAAATATGGAAATTTTCATTGAATTGCTAGCCGAAGCGCGGAGAACGTTGCGGAAACATTAATAATTTAATTCCAACTCGAACGTGACTCGCGGAAAAGCACACAGTCGGATTCGTGAACGTTAATTAAACGTTCATAGATCACGACGATTTCGCGGAAGAAAATATAAAGCGTGTGGAGTTTCTGTTGTTCCCGGTTTTCCACGGCTTGGGAAGTCTAAGGCAGAAAAGCTCTGCGTGATCCTGCGTGGTACCCCGGGTCTATTGTCGGGGTCTTTCAGTCGTTTGGAGAGTTTCCCTTACTTTCTGGTCTGAAACCGTGGCTTCCGGAGGCAGGTTCCACCTACCTGAGATCCTAGACCACCGGAGTAAGCTCTTTCTAACAAATCCACCACCTCGTTTAGTTTGCGCAGGGATTAGTCCCGGCTCGAGATCCTCCGCGTTTGTTGGGTGGGAAGCTTTCAGGCACACGTGCGATCACACCGCCACGTATTATGCTAATTATTAACAAACGCCGTAATCACCCCCGGGTTTCGCGAATACGGTTTCTCGAATTAAGAGTCAGGGTACGAATTGATTCGAGTCTGAGGTCATCGTCCAGGAACCCGACGCTGTCCGTTATAGCCGGGGCGTAGAAAGCTGGTGTAGGGGTCGAGTGACCCTGCGGGGTTGGAAAGGACGGCTCCGCTCGGTTCGGCTCGCCCCTGCATCGTAAGGTTGAAAGCCGCTGTCAACATCTCTCAGTGGGCAACGCTGTCTGGCTACGAAACCTCGTTATCAACCACCGACCATTAAGCGCCCAAGGCGACAAAATGCCGAGCAAAGTGCCATCTTTCTCATGTAATTATGCTTTAGGGCTTCGATGCCCGACCAGCTGGCCATGCGCATATCACTTTACCTGCTACCTTTTTTATTTTCCCTTCCCCCCACTGATAAAACGCTTGACGTGTCTCACCGCAAGATTATAATTTAGAAGAGGGTGAGGGTTTGGTTTTTCTTCTATTGGTCACTAATTTTATATACCTACGTCTGTATATGAGTATATAGAACCATTTGTAGCAACAAAATTTGGAGCTTTCGTTGCCGTTAATTCCCGGTATGAAATCCGACGACAAATCAAATTTTTGACATGATTCAGTGCGGACGTAAATATGACTAGATCACGGTTGGGGTAGAAAAAAAAAAGAAGCAGGGGATGAGTGATGGGGTGACATGTGTTGTGCAACCCTCGTTCATCTTTGTTTCTACCAAAGTATTATAAAATCCGTATCTACAAATCAACGACAACCCCTTCCAGTGTCGCGGTAATTGCACGCTTTGAAAATGAACAGAAACTCTTTTTTTAATTTACACGAGTCATGCGGACGACCCTGGTCAGTAATTGAATTCGTCGTTATATTTTTAGACTCACTAAAATCAATTTTGATGACGAATAAAATATTGTCCACTCGTATTCACCATCTGTGAACAATTGCCTGGCTACTATTATCACAAAATTTTGTAATTTGAAAACGTTGAGCAGGAAACAATATTTTTGCTAGATATCCGATTGCAAAAAAAACCATCCCCTAATTTTTCTACGATCTTTCGGGGCTGCAAATTGAAAACTGAGCCTTTATTTGCAGGCATCAAGTCAACTTTATTCAATTGAACAAGAATTCCATTATTTATATCTTATAACAATTAAGTATCTCCTTCAATTTTTTTCATGAGTGATTCTTTCATCTTATAAATGTCCTCTTGAATTTTACTATTTTAATTGTTCAATGGATAGAAAAAGTGCCGGTCACTGAAAATGGGGCCTCGATAGCACCTACCCCCAGGTTTTCAGCGTCCCAGAAGAAGGGTGTCTCGCCGTAAAACCAAGTGGGGTGAAATAACAATAAACTATCCAAATAAATCCCGAGTCCTCGTTTAGGGGTGAGAACTAAAATAACGAGTGCGATGGCTGGATAGCGGGTTCAAGATTATCCGAACGAAAACGCGTTTTCCTACGTCGTCGTCCCCCCACTTGATTTGCTCGACTGTTCTAATACTTAAAAGCCGTCGACGATGGAGGGTGGGAAAATAAATTGGTACAAAGAAGATGCTCGCCGGAGTTAAAACGGTGCTTTTTAGAAAATCGGTTAAAATTAAAGAAAAAAACGGAACAACAGAAGAACGAGTGAGAATATATTCTTCACCGACGTAGTTTGGATATAATACTCTCCGTGATTTATTGCCGGGTCATATATTTCGGTACAATGGAGGCGGTGCGGCCGAGAGGTCACGGCTCGACCGCGAAGAAGCGCGGAGCTTGCGGAGCTTGCAGAGCTCCGGGTTCGAGACGCGCGACCGGGAACACGAACTTCAATTTCTTTCAGGTTTTCGTCTCTATCACAATGTCCGGGCGCGGGCTTCGCGGGCGGGTACCGCACACTTCAGTTATCTCTCAGTCCGTAAATAATAAAAATATAGACATTATGAGCTCGTATATCAGCGCACCGCATCCTCGTCGGCGTTCGGTTTACTCCGCATTCAAGATAAATTCTCGCTCTTTGGGTATAGGAGAAATATATATTTTTTCACCTTTATAAATGTATCCTCCGATATATACATATAGTAAGGTGAACTGGCTAGTCAGTGAGAATTTATTGACTTAACCGTTACTGTATTATTCGACGATGAATTGATTTCATTCATTTTTTTATCGATCGCTGATCTTCAATCCCTTCAAATAAAAGTCGATTTCAAATTTCCAGACTTTAAAGAGTTCACAGTATTGAAAAAAAAGTAGATATTTATGCGACAGGCGCACAAAACGACTGTTTTTGGGTGAGGTTATGTTTTAAGCACGAGCCTCAGTCAAAGCTGAGAACAAAGTTCTAGCTGAATAGAAGCTTTACTCATACAATATTTTTTCTCACTAGGGCATTATGAGCCGCTTTGAAGCCAATTGAGATGAAGGCACGAACTGCAAGGGACAACTGCCGTAAAAAGCCTCTTTTAGACAACTAATTGCCGTAAAAAGTAGTAAACTACGGTAAAAAAGTAGTAAAATGCCGTGAAAAGCCTTTTTTAAAGGTACCTAACTGCGATAAAACATAGTTAACCACTGTAAAAAAGTAGTAAACTGCTGTGAAAAGTCTTTTTAAGGCAGCGAACTGCCGCGAAAAGTAGTGAAATACGGTAAGAAAAGTAGTAAAATAATGTGAAAAGCCTTTTTAAGGCAGCTAACTCCGATAGAAAGTAGTAAACTACGGTAAAAAAAAAGTAGTGAAATGCCGTAAAAAGTCTTTTTCAGGCATCCAAGTGCAATAAGAAGTAGTAAACCACCGTAAAAAAGTAGTAAACTGCTGTGAAAAGTCTTTTTAAGGCAGCGAACTGCCGCGAAAAGTAGTGAAATACGGTAAGAAAAGTAGTAAAATAATGTGAAAAGCCTTTTTAAGGCAGCTAACTCCGATAGAAAGTAGTAAACTACGGTAAAAAAAAAGTAGTGAAATGCCGTAAAAAGTCTTTTTCAGGCATCCAAGTGCAATAAGAAGTAGTAAACCACCGTAAAAAAAGTAGTAAACTGCTGTGAAAAGTCTTTTTAAGGCAGCGAACTGCCGCGAAAAGTAGTGAAATACGGTAAGAAAAGTAGTAAAATAATGTGAAAAGCCTTTTAAGGCAGCTAACTCCGATAGAAAGTAGTAAACTACGGTAAAAAAGTGAAATGCCGTGAAAAGTCTTTTTCAGGCATCCAAGTGCAATAAGAAGTAGTAAACCACCGTAAAAAAGTAGTAAACTGCTGTGAAAAGTCTTTTTAAGGCAGCGAACTGCCGCGAAAAGTAGTGAAATACGGTAAGAAAAGTAGTAAAATAATGTGAAAAGCCTTTTGAAGGCAGCTAACTCCGATAGAAAGTAGTAAACTACGGTAAAAAAAAGTAGTGAAATGCCGTAAAAAGTCTTTTTCAGGCATCCAAGTGCAATAAGAAGTAGTAAACCACCGTAAAAAAGTAGTAAACTGCTGTGAAAAGTCTTTTTAAGGCAGCGAACTGCCGCGAAAAGTAGTGAAATACGGTAAGAAAAGTAGTAAAATAATGTGAAAAGCCTGTTTAAGGCAGCTAACTCCGATAGAAAGTAGTAAACTACGGTAAAAAAAAAAGTAGTGAAATGCCGTAAAAAGTCTTTTTCAGGCATCCAAGTGCAATAAGAAGTAGTAAACCACCGTAAAAAAGTAGTAAGCTACTACGAAAAGACTTTTTACGGCATTTCACAACCTTTTTTGACCGTAGTTTACTACTTTTTGTCGCAGTTAGCTGCCTTAAAAAGACTTTTTAGAGCAGTTAACTACTTTTTTACGGTGCCTTACTACTTTTTATCGCAGTTAGCTGCCGTAAAAAAGCTTTTCACGGTGTTTTACTACTTTTCTTACCGTATTTCACTACTTTTTGAGACAGTTCGTTTCCTTAAAAAGACTTTTTAAGGCACCCAAGTGCAATAAGAAGTAGTAAACCACTGTAATAAAGTAGTAAACTGCTATAAAAAGTCTTTTTAAGGCAACGAACTACCATGAAAAACCTTCGTAAGGCAGTTCACTGTAACTTTTTGTTACCTTTTGTTGTATAAAGTGGCTCCACGGATTGAAAACAGGCTTTAAAGAGTGACTTTTTGATGCTTGTTCCGGAAAAGTATCGTTTTATACCTTCAGAATAAGCAAAATTATCGCAGAAAAAGGAAATGGTCGAACATCGTTTCTAGATATGATCGAAAATGATTAAAAAACAACGTCGATCTTTGAAGAAAATGCATCGCAGAGTCGCATCCTCTTCGAGGTGAAGGTGCATAGGAAGATGCATAAATCCGGTCTAGGGGTTGTCGTGGGAAGGCTCAACTTATCTAGCAACGTTTCGCTTCCATCCCTTGCGGGCAACAAAGTATATACCTTGCGCTATACATGTACGGTCGGTTGGAACTATGGTGCAGACTGTGCAACGACAGGTGCGCAATGGGCGTCCAGACAACGGCGTCGTTAGTGTGATAAGATTTTGCCCGAATCGTTCGCGAATCATAAGAGCGGGTGGATTATAATTTTCTATACTGAAATGATCGAATCACGTTCCGGGCGTTCGTCTCCCTGTGGAGAAATTATTTTAACGATTAATCAATACGCGATATATAACGCGACGGGCAGACGCCCGCGCTTTATAAACTATTCGCCTGTTGTCTCCTTGGCATTATTCTCCGATTTGATTTATAGCGCCATTAATTACCGATACGCGGTACCTTTATTCCTTTCCAAAGGGATAAACCTATTGCTCACAAACGGTTAGACGACAATTCTATCCTACCCTCCCATTGTTCTTGCGTCGTTTCCACGCGTCTATACATAATAGATTTTTTATTCTCATTTTAATATATTTTTATCTTCGTCATAAAGATTATCCGCAGAAATAATGCGGCATATTTCTATCGAGATTAAAATTTTTATCAACGGTCGTATTTTTGTTGAGAAATAATTTTCCCGAAATTTGTTAATGTGAGGAAATGTCTTTCGATATAGGTACGTGGGACGAAATGGCGTCGTCACAGTATCCCCGAAAACAGTTTTGTTAGTCGAGAGTTGTAGCAGGCAGCAATGCGAGCTGTATTACTGATTTAATTTCGGAGAAGCCTGGATTAATTACTGACCAGTATAAACGCGGTGGCGAGGGCACCGCTGTAAGCAATAACAGTAACATTCTCAGGCACCGAGAGCGATCCACTCTACTGCAAAAGGTGAGCATTACTGTCGACCCGAAACTGAAATTACTACCTCTTCAATTTCAAACAAAACTCCTCGCCTCCTCGCTTTATATACCAGGACCACTACCATCAAACAAAGGGGGAATAAAAAGGAACACACCAGGTGATACTGTTGAACCCAGTGTCTTCTCATTACCCAAAAAGCATTCCAAACTCTTCTTTCCACACTCATTGTTAGAGTCAATATCAATTCTGATCAGACTGCAGATGGAGCTTCTAAGCATTCAATAATCGCTTATAACAAGGGTATGGATCAATGGTCAAGCTTCAAACTAATTCAGGTCCTTACAGTCTTGTTCAGGAGTAGAAATATCCATTGGTCACTGTCCCCAAGTCAATAACAGGGTTGGACTGAAGGAATTAGTAAAACTATGCAAGATGCCCCTTAATTGTTATGAACAGAAATTTCAAACCTCGTTGATCCGATTAGTCTAAGAATTGATAAGAGATATTGTTAAGTGCCAATTCAGGAGAGGAGTGGAAGTTAAGAATGAGGATAGGATGACGATAGTGTAGGGTCGGTCGCTATCCGTTGACAACCGTAACACTTTTACGGTGTAACATCCGCGCTGGCTAATTAAATATGGATGGCGATATTCAGCGGGTCCGTAGAGTAGCGAGCGGCGTTAACCCTTTTCACGGCAATTAGCACAGCAGCCTCGTTTACTCTTGTTCACGGGGTACCAGCCAGCTGGATTATTTCATCTCGGGTAATATCGTGTTGTAATATTCGTTGCCGGCTGCTTGGAATTGTTTGCTAGAGCCTTCTTCTCCGGCGTAATGAGCTTAACCTTACGTGGATTGTAAGTATTCATTTACACGCTTAACTTTTACCCTCCAATTCAAATTCGCCAATTGCGCCGATCCTCGATCCCTATCTCACCGCCATTTCTAAAATACAGAGACACGCGTTTCTGTCCAAAGAAAATTACCGATCCGATACAGGGTTCACCGTGAACACACCCTGATCTGATGTCTGCTCATCGTTGCAAACTACTGCAATCTGTATGATGTGTAATTTGTACGCTCGGTTTGCCGATGGTCGAATGGCGGAAGTATAGGTCTCTGATGCACCCCGGCATGTGAAACCTGTCACTGACGTGACGTTTGTTTCAAATTGTGACATCGTGACGCTGACGCATTATCTACTGCACCATAGAGGATTTGGTTCACTGCGGCGATAAGCTTGAAATCAGTATTTTTAAGATCATTACACATATTACGGCCATTGGTTTTTTCTTCTCACTATAGCTATTACAAATTTCTAAAGGTGAAAAAAAAGTGCTTCAAGGGACTAAACACTCTCGAAGTCAGTTGTGCACCTCGCTAAGGTACCAGTTGAAGTCAGCTGACGTCAGTAATATTCAAGTTCTTGAAGTAACTTAGAGTCACTTGAAGTCAGCAAAATTAAACTGACTTCAGGTAAGTCCAAGTCAGTTAAACACACTTGGAGTCACTTAAACTTGTTTTCAGTCGCTTGAAGCCAGTTGGAGCCAGTGGAAGTCAGTTAGAGTTAGCTGACGTCACCAATATTCAAGTTCTTGAAGTAACTTAGAGTCACTGGAAGCCAGTAAACTTAAAGTGACTTCAGGTAAGTCAAAATCAGTTAATCACACTTGAAGTCACTCGAACTTCTTTTGAATCGTTTGAAGCCAGTTGGAGTCAGTGGAAATCAGTTAAAGTCAGCTGAAGTCACCAATATTCAAGTTCTTGACGTAACTTAGTCACTCGAAGTCAGCAAAATTAAACTGCTCAGATAAGTCCGTTGCTAAACACATCTTGGAGTCACTTAACCTTGTTTTGAATCGCTTGAAGCCAGTTGGAGCCAGTTAAAGTCAGCTGAAGTCACCAATATTCAAGTTCTTGAAGTAACTTAGAGTCACCTGAAGTCAGCAAAATTAAACCGCCTTCAGATAAGTCCAAGTCAGTTAAACACACTTGGAGTAACTTAAACTTGTTTTGAATCGCTTGAAGCCAGTTGGAGCCAGTTAAAGTCAGCTGAAGTCACCAATATTCAAGTTTTTGAAGTCACTTAGAGTCACTTGAAGTCAGCAAAATTAAACTGACTTCAGGTAAGTCCAAGTCAGTTAAACACACTTGGAGTCACTTAAACTTGTTTTAAATGCTTGAAGCCAGTTGGAGCCAGTTAAAGTCAGCTGAAGTCACCAATATTCAAGTTCTTGAAGTAACTTAGAGTCACCTGAAGTCAGCAAAATTAAACCGCCTTTTCAGATAAGTCCAAGTCAGTTAAACACACTTGGAGTCACTTAAACTTGTTTTGAATCGCTTGAAGCCAGTTGGAGCCAGTTAAAGTCAGCTGAAGTCACCAATATTCAAGTTCTTGAAGTAACTTAGAGTCACCTGAAGTCAGCAAAATTAAACCGCCTTCAGATAAGTCCAAGTCAGTTAAACACACTTGGAGTAACTTAAACTTGTTTTGAATCGCTTGAAGCCAGTTGGAGCCAGTTAAAGTCAGCTGAAGTCACCAATATTCAAGTTTTGAAGTCACTTAGAGTCACTTGAAGTCAGCAAAATTAAACTGACTTCAGGTAAGTCCAAGTCAGTTAAACACACTTGGAGTCACTTAAACTTGTTTTGAATCGCTTGAAGCCAGTTGGAGCCAGTTAAAGTCAGCTGAAGTCACCAATATTCAAGTTCTTGAAGTAACTTAGAGTCACTTGAAGTCAGCAAAATTAAACTGACTTCAGGTAAGTCCAAGTCAGTTAAACACACTTGGAGTCACTTAAACTTGTTTTCAGTCGCTTGAAGCCAGTTGGAGCCAGTGGAAGTCAGTTAGAGTTAGCTGACGTCACCAATATTCAAGTTCTTGAAGTAACTTAGAGTCACTGGAAGCCAGTAAACTTAAAGTGACTTCAGGTAAGTCAAAATCAGTTAATCACACTTGAAGTCACTCGAACTTCTTTTGAATCGTTTGAAGCCAGTTGGAGTCAGTGGAAATCAGTTAAAGTCAGCTGAAGTCACCAATATTCAAGTTCTTGACGTAACTTAGTCACTCGAAGTCAGCTGAAGTGAGTAAAATTCAAGTGTCTTCAGGTAAGTCAAAGTAAGTGAAAGCCAATTGAAGTCAGTTAAAGTCAGTTGAAGTCGGTTGACTTCATGAAGTTTGGTGAGCGATTCTGAGAAGTGAACTCAGCAGTTTGACCGTTTTCAATTAAATTCTCTGATATAAAAAGGAAACCAGGGGTTCGGGTGCAGCAGGAAATGCATCAGAGTTAGCGCGTAGTTTGTTATGCGTCGTTGCACTGCAGTAAGCGAAGGCGAAAAGACCATTATTTGTCAGCATAAGCGGCCTGCCCAGTATTATTTCTCGGCAAGTGTTATTAATTGCGGTAACATTTTCTTTTCTTTCATTAATTGTTAACAGTAAGAGTTAATTTTCCGCCAAGCATGTCTCGAACTGGAAAAGTTTGATCAGAAAAATGACGTTGATTGGAAAATCAGCTGTACAAGTGAAAGAAACGACGTGATGTGAAAGGGTTTCAAGTGTGTCAAGAGGATGACGAAAAACTTGTGAGGAAAGTGGCTGAAAATTTCACTACGGTATAGGTATTCACCGAGGGGTTTGACAAATGAAAGATTCCGGTATTCAAAGTGCTCATTTTTCCCTCGGTTTAAGGAGGTTCGCCACGATTCCTCGACGGCTGGTTGGTCTATTGCCCTGTCCTTGCCCGGGTACATCCCGGTGGTAACTTGATTGATGGAGGTTTGATTCAGTCGGCAACTCTGCTCACATTTTCCGCCCGATGTACCGAGGATCATTTATCACTTTGAGCATTCTCGCAACCGACGAAATCGCTCGCCACCGTATTATCTTATCACTCATGTTCATTTTACCCGGATAAAAAAAAACCAACAAACGTTACAGGTTCAATTCCGAATACTGAACATTTTTAAGCTAAAATTTTGGAAATAATAATTTGTAGAGTTGAACAAATTGCGATAGCGATTCAATGGCACAATATGTATAAATATTCATTTACGATTTCGAATTCCTGATTTATTGTACCCTGAAATCCTCGACCGGCTATATTTGATAAATACATCGGAATAATTTTTTGTGTCTCTAATTTATCGGTTCGTCGATGAATTTGGTGGTTATTTATTATTTTTTTTTCAAACGGTACAACTGAATACATGTTCTTTTTTTTTCAAACCGTGTTCTCGGTACCTCTCGCGGACTCGCGTCGTATATTATTTAGATGATAATGACTGGGCAAGCTAGCTTCGCGTTCGCAAAGCTGTAAGTACCAAAGTCCCATATGCGTGAAACGGTTTTCCGAGGCTATGTGGGCAGCGCTAATGGTTCCTGTACAAACATTCATTACTGGCCCGTAGGGGTAGCAATATTGTTATCTTAGATTTATAGATGTAACGGATGGCGAACGCCGCTGCGTGAAGCCATGGGCGCCTCTCGGACATTAAACGAACCGTCATGACCCAGCCTCCGCGTCGTCGTCCTCGGAGAGGCTGCAAAGAGGAGAGAACGTGTGCCGTGTTCTGTGTTCCGTGTTCCGTGTTCCGTGTGCGGTTGGCAACGGTCTAAAGCACGAGGTTTCACCTATACGATGAGAAAGCTCGCGCTCATCCCCTCCCACGGGTGACCTGCCCATGCCGGCGCGGTATCTGAGACACTTGACGCCATTAGCGGGTCCAAACTGCTCCTCCAGCAGTTAAAGTGATTTGCGACCTTCGAGCCCAGAAACCACCACCCATGCAGATCCCCGCAAAGGCGCAGTAGGTATTCCCATTCGCGAACCGTTCCTGGTCCGGCCGAAATCCTCCCCGCAACCCCCCCGAACCCATCCGGGATTATGAGAAAGACCAATTATTATTCTCGGAACAATAGTATCGCGCCTAACAGCCGCAGAAATCCGTTTTCTCGTTCCTGATCTGAATCACCTCACATTTAACCACCTCGTTTTATAATCACAGTTTTTACTATCAATACTGTATATTCCATCACATTTCACGTGAGTCAGCCTTTGAACTTTCTGTTATTTATTTTGTTTGCGGCTATTTTGAATTTTGCGAATCTGACCGCAGATTCTTGATCTGTGGTTCAAAAAAAAAAAAAAAAAAATTCGAGTACCAGTTTTAACGACATTTAGAATATTTCGCAAACCTGACTTCAGATTCGTGATGAGTGACCCAAAAAAATGTTTGAGTACTAATTTTCGTCAAAATCCAAATGTTTTTAGTTTTTTTGAATACGAAAAATTGGAATTTTGCGAAACTGACCTCAGATTCGTGATCAGCGATCCAAAAAACCGTGCGTTGATCCTTTCTCAAGGTATCGTCATTTTTATTGTATTTTTTAGAATTTTGGTATTCAAATAATTTGGAGATCTGGTGAAAAAATGAACTCTTCATTTTTGGGTTGATCACAATAACTCAGGTACCTGAAAAAAACCAGCTGCTGTGATTTATTATTTGGCACAGTAAACTGAACATGAATACCAAATTTTATCAAAAAAAAAAAAAAAAAGTTTTGCAAGTTTTTAGACTAAAATTTTTTAAAAGTCTACAATTTTGAATATATTTTCAGGTAAAATTTTTCACCGCATTCGATGTTGTCAAACGATGCGACGTCGGCTCTATAACCAACCGGTTTCGCGAAAATTGGTCGTTAATTAGTAACACCCACCGAGTGTGAGAGTTTGTTGGAATATTATTATATTTTTACACGAGAGACGCTAACGAACGGTGGTTATTTTGAATAACCTTAGTTTGAGACCCCCGGGCTAAATGTTTCCATTGGGCTAAAATTGAGATTCAGTATATTAGGGACATAACCGCAGTTTATTAGCGCGAAGTCTGGAGCCTGATACAGCTGTGTAATATTCCGTAATAACAATGATTTGGTGTGCGGGGCTGTTCACTGCCTGTTCGTTGGTTCCTTGCCCACCCCTTGCAGCCCCCCTCGTACCTCGTTTCCGTTTTGCACCCTCTCCTCTATCCTCCATCCTCCTCTCCTCTCCGCAAAGCGGACAAAACGGGGGGGTTGAGGTGAGGCGGAGTACCAGCCCGCCATGAGTTAAGCGTTTAATAAGCTTAATCACACGACAGATCTGTGAGATACAACTTGCTTCGCCCCACCCCCTGTTCGGTAGGATGAGGACGGGGATGGTACCGCAACGCCAGGAGCAGGACCACCTCTGTACCATCTGCTGTTACTATTTTACAGACGAAGCGCGAACGCGTAAGTCCTCCGTATAATTATGCTATTAGCCGAGACCGTTTATCCGTCCCTTTGGGCGCGTGCTAATAACGAGAGACGGTGCGACCACCTCGGAGAAACGATCGGTCGAGGTTCTTTATTTCTTTCACCGAATTTAGCCTATTTCTTTTTCTCCCTTATTCTCATCGTTCGAGTCCCGAGAGGGGTAAGCCTCCGGGTTTTGGGTAGGGTTTAGCGCGGAGGCGGTAAATTGTCGAGCAAAGCGAGCGAGGCTCCTCAATAATGCCCCGAATAAATGAACGGCCATTCTACCAGACGCAGAAATCTTGGGAGGGATTGTTCGAACTAAACGGACATCCAGCATCAGCGTTAGAGTTCAGAAGATCCTGAATAGTTTACCTCCCCCCTCTTCCGAACATTGATCACGATAACAATGAACGGGATTCTAGGACTCTGAAGTTGTTCAAAGTTGTCGTTAATTCCCCACAAATCATCGAACGTCGGAAAATTTCAATCCGGTAAAGACACGGGGTTCCGCGAGCTTCACAACCAACCACCGAACAAAAAGAGGAAAAGTTCCGGTTACCGCGGCGTGGTAGACGACTCAATCTTCATCGCGACGGAACAGAGGTTACAAATAGAGGCTGCTTATCCGCCTTAAACGGCGATGAGTGAGCCTCGAAACGGTGCGGAGCGGTGGTAGTGGTGGTAGGCCTCGTATACCGACGGCGCTGAAGCAGCCAGGGGGTGGCTGAGGGTGCGGTGGCGGCACTGAGAACCCCGGAGGCTGGAGACGTCGAGCGATGACACCCTTGAGGGAAATCCCGCGGTACCGCGAACCACCCTGACAAATGCATTCGCCGTTGTGTTGAACCCCGGTTAATTGTCTTTTCGAGACGCATAATTACACGTGTAGAGGAACGTCCTTCTTGAATATTGAAGCGTCCGGGGAGCGATGCAGATATTATCTGATTGCAAAGAGCATTTCGAATGAGAATTAAGGCATGGAGCAACACTAGCCTCCGGATCCCTCTGTCTGGAAATTGAGGCGAACAACCAGGGTGTGTGTGGTGTTGAGGTTGTACGAAGAGCGCGGATTAGCACGCGGAGCCAGAGACGTAATCCTTGGAGACTTAATACCGGGCATCGTTTGATGTGGATGTGGCGTGGGGGGGAGGGTCCTTTGCTCCACCCGTGAGCGTGAGGCGAGTCCGAGGCTCCGTCGACGCGAACGTGAACGTGGACGTGGACGCGGACGTGGACGTGGACGTGTGCGGAGCTGCTTACTTGTGGCGTTCAGATAATGGACCTGACAAGCATAATTTCGCCAACCCTTGTACTAACCGCTGTCATAAGTGTAGTTTGAGGATTTAACCCAGCCCCACTACCCTCACCGCTCGACGGTGGTTCCGCAAAGGAGAGACTCGAGGATGGGGTGGTGGAAGTGGAAGTGGAATCCGGGAGTGCGGCTCAAAGGCCCGTCTGGTCATCTACCACGGGCGATTAGACTTGACGAGATAATTAGAGAAGACTCTTGTGTGCAGAAATATTCAGCTTCTGCTTCTGCTTCTGCTTCTGCTTCTCCGCACCCTTCGGTGTCTATACATCTACCTCCCTTTCGACCCCATCGACCCTCCAGACATGCATATTTAACGAGTTGCCGAGGCCGCCCAGGCTAAGGACGAAGTCTGATCTTGCGAGCGCTTCGGGCACCACCACCACCCACCCCCTGAACGAAATTGCTCAACTTTTGCGATAAGATTGGTCACCCCGTTTTCGCAGAATTGTACAATTGAAATAAAAATTGTCACAAAACTCTTCTCGTGAAAAAAAAAACATTTTGCGTATTCAAAGATTCAATGGGTACATTAATTTGTCTGTCTTTTGACACTTTTGACCGAAATTTACTCGTTCGAAAACCCAAAGACGACGGTGTTAATGGTTGCATTAAAACAAACGAGTCAGATCCTTCGGGTATAGCGTGGGATAAAACGGAGTGATTCAGAAGCGAGCCTCGCCGAGCCGCACATCACACCCATCCACCCAGCAATCATCATTAATTCACTATTCCTGACAAATGACTGGGTATTCGCGGTGCCAGGGATAAAGGAGCTGGGATTTGCGCCGGAAGAATGTGATTAATTTTTCTCTCAAGTCCCGCGGTCCACCTCTCGCTGTCTTTGCGGTGATCCCGCGAGTCCCGGATCTTCGAACAATTCAATAGGCGATGATATTAGCCTCTGTCATTTATCAGAAGGGAAGCTTTCAGAGAAATTCCCCCGCCGTTTCTTATTCGCAAGTCTCCCGTTGACCGTCCCGAACCGATTTTAATAGCGAATAAAAGTCGCGTCCTGCATCCCCCGGTGTCGATAGATCACGGTGGTTGACGTACGTTATAACCGGGTCGTCGTGTAACGACCACCTCGCACCACGCGCCACGCTGCATCAACGGCGCCCAACACCCAAAACGGCGGTCATGCCGCTGCGTGGGCCGGCAGCATTGATACGAGCGGATCACACCGACCGACCAATGTATTTTACTGCCCCAAGCTTAGCGCTATCGAGGTACGCAGTCACCCGCCATCAGTCCGTTGCCCGTGTGCACTGACGGTAATAGTCACTATATCATTGGCTCTTGGTAATACCCTATTCCCCCCTGGCCCCCGTAACGTTTCCCAATGAAAATGAATGTATTTCGGATACAGATAAATACCTTCGGCGAAATCTACGGTATGCCTGCGTTGGGAAATTTTTGATCGTCTTTTAATTTCGAACGAATCAGGAGCCGAGGACTCTGATTTATGTAGCTAGGATGTTTGTGTGTCGCGTTTAGACGTCTAGCGGCCAGGGTGTGGAGCACGCCACCAGAAGATATCTATGTATCCGCAGCAGCGTCGCGACGTCTCACTAAATCTGGTGCTACGCGTCTGAGCGTCGCGCAACCACCAACTGGCTAAATCAACTCGAGTTAACCGTCTTAACTGTCTTAACTGTCTTATCCGACACGTCGTTTCCGCGAGAACCCCTCAGCTGAATGGCACAGACTGCGCTGGATATGCGGCCGAAAACGAAATTACCTCTTATCGTGTGTCGCCTCGTCATCAGCGCCCGGTGTTTCGGACACGGGACTGTCTATATTCTCGCTTCCCCCGGCGCGGGCGACTAAGTATTCGCACTCTGAGAATCACGAGGTGGGTTAGTGGGCATAGGGTAAATTGAGATTGATAGAGGGACGCTTCGCCGGTTGATCGAGTCCAATGACAAGGGCTTACCCTTACCCTTACCCTTACCTTTCGTTTCGGCGAAGCTACAGACTCGGCGGACTCTCATGGACCCCGGGAGATTGATCTCAGGCAGCATTACTCCTGGTTAGCCTTCCTGTGACGTGCTGTTAGTCTTCATTCCTCTACGAAACCAGTCGAGACGCCCTGCCTGATTGCGTCTAGTTAGAACCCTGCCCTCCACCCCAAAAACCCGCCCCCGAAAACCCCATCACTCGCTCCCCGGTTCCCGGCGGTTCGCCTCAATTATTTGTCTGCTCGCTTTAACCAACTAACAACCTAATTCTACACCAAAGAAACTCACATTTTTCTCCGCATCCTTTTACCCCTCCTCAAATTTGCTACACTTCACTTCGACGCTAGTAGGTATATCGAAGAACGTGACATCCCAAATTGTGCCAGAAGAAGGTGACATCCCAGATTGTGCCAGAAGAAGGTGACCTCTCAGATTGTGCTAGAAGAACGTAACATCTCAGATTGTGCCAGAAGAAGGTGATATCTCAGATTGTGCCAGAAGAAGTTGATATCTCAGATTGTCCTAGAAGAAGGTAACATCTCAGATTGTCCTAGAAGAAGGTGACATCTCAGATTGTGGTAGAAAAACGTAACATCTCAGATTGTCGTAGAAAAACGTAACATCTCAGATTGTGCCAGAAGAAGGTGACATCTCAGATTGTCCTAGAAGAAGGTAACATCTCATATTGTGCCAGAAGAAGGTGACATCTCAGATTGTAGTAGAAAAACGTAACATCTCAGATTGTAGTAGAAAAACGTAACATCTCAGATTGTGCCAGAAGAAGGTGACATCTCAGATTGTGCTAGAAGAACGTAACATCTCAGATTGTGCCAGAAGAAGGTGATATCTCAGATTGTCCTAGAAGAAGGTAACATCTCAGATTGTGCCAGAAGTAGGTGACATCTCAGATTGTGCTAGAAGAAGGTAACATCTCATATTGTGCCAGAAGAAGGTGACATCTCAGATTGTGGTAGAAAAACGTAACATCTCAGATTGTCGTAGAAAAACGAAACATCTCAGATTGTGCCAGAAGAAGGTGATATCTCAGATTGTGGTAGAAAAACGTAACATCTCAGATTGTCGTAGAAAAACGAAACATCTCAGATTGTGCCAGAAGAAGGTGATATCTCAGATTGTCCTAAAAGAAGGTAATATCTCAGATTGTGCTAGAAGAAGGTGACATCTCAGATTGTGGTAGAAAAACGTAACATCTCAGATTGTCGTAGAAAAACGAAACATCTCAGATTGTGCCAGAAGAAGGTGACATCTCAGATTGTCCTAGAAGAAGGTAACATCTCATATTGTGCCAGAAGAAGGTGACATCTCAGATTGTAGTAGAAAAACGTAACATCTCAGATTGTAGTAGAAAAACGTAACATCTCAGATTGTGCCAGAAGAAGGTGACATCTCAGATTGTGCTAGAAGAACGTAACATCTCAGATTGTGCCAGAAGAAGGTGATATCTCAGATTGTCCTAGAAGAAGGTAACATCTCAGATTGTGCCAGAAGTAGGTGACATCTCAGATTGTGCTAGAAGAAGGTAACATCTCATATTGTGCCAGAAGAAGGTGACATCTCAGATTGTAGTAGAAAAACGTAACATCTCAGATTATGGTAGAAAAACGTAACATCTCAGATTGTGCCAGAAGAAGGTGACATCTCAGATTGTGCTAGAAGAACGTGACATCTCAGATTGTGCTAGAAGAAGGTGACATCTCAGATTGTGGTAGAAAAACGTGACATCTCAGATTGTCGTAGAAAAACGTAACATCTCAGATTGTGCCAGAAGAAGGTGATATCTCAGATTGTTCTAGAAGAAGGTAACATCTCAGATTGTGCCAGAAGAAGGTGACATCTGAGATTGTGCTAGAGAAACGTAACAACATCTCAGATTGTGCCAGAAGAACGTAACATCTCAGATTGTACATGATTCTACTCAGATAAACACAGGACATGTCACGTTCTTCTAGCACAATTTGAAATGTCACGTTTTTCCATAAATCATCGTCGCTCATGATATTCTCGAGGTTATGACCAGAGTCTGAGAGGCATTGTGACTGAAGGATGAACTCGAAATTGGCAGAGATAAAGTTGTACGGTCACATTGACAAGTGGGGACACGGCTAATCCATTCATGTACACTAGCTCCTCGGTACTACACATGAGGGGGGGAGAGAGAGAGAGAGGTTGAGGATTTAGTGTGGGATGTACAACGGGGTGGATATATCGGGGGTGTATTTCAGCCGCCATGCTGGGGTAATGGATTCAGAAACGCAACGGACACCGGCGGGTACCCCGTGTTAATAACAATCCATACTTATTGCCTGCATATTTTACCGATCCCCGGGTGCCGTTGCCGTTCCCGTTGCCGTTGCTGCGCTCTGCCACCCCCGATACTCATTCTCCTATTCCTCGCTACTACCGCTGCTGCTGCTGCTCGGATACCCCTGGCACGGGCAAACCGCCTACTCCTGCACTACTCTATTACAACATATGGCGAGCATAAACTTTTATTGCGTTTATACCGGTCTCTCGAACCCGGCATTCTCTTTCCTGCTTTTCGCTAATTATCCTGCGGAACAAGGCAGAAGCCCGCAGGATCGATTCGTCGAGGGAGGGGGGGATGTTGCGCCCCCGGTGGTCTTTGTCATTGAAGATAATACTCGTTTTCTTATTCCCAATTATGCCTCAAAGGGTGTGTGCAGCGCGTGAGGGATGGATCGATCATCCGAGAATTCAGGAGCGTTGAAAAGGTGGTGACGCGAATCGTCGACCCGTAGATCACCCGAGGCGCCGTCTCCGATGGTTGGAGCGAGCCAATAGTGCTGGTGCCAAGGCGGCTGCTGTTATGCAGCTCCAGGTTTACTCTTGTCTTTGAACCACGAACGCCCGTCACTCCGCATGACGTACGTTCTACGTCGTAAACCTGACGAGTGACTCACCGAGTCAGGAGGCAGACGCGTATATCACTTTTACGACGCTCGAAATCATACTTGCTGCACCCGCTATTACAGAGACTGAGAAAACTCGGTGCTCGGATGCACTCGCCGGATCAGTTCTACTCTGACTTGAGCTGGTGATATATGCACAAAATCTCAGGAGACACCGATTTCGTAACCTTATGGATTCATCTTTCATCACTGGAAGTAATTTGGTCACGAATAGTCATCGATTTTCTGTTTAAATTTCAAATTTCGGCTGAAAATTGCGGAAGTTATCGATTCTGTATATTTTTTGCTACATCACTCCTGAAATTAGCTGTTCGAAATCAGACAAATAATCGCTTCGGAATAATACAGAATCACTCAAGAAAGCACTGGATCACCACAGCTGAAGTATTTCGAAATCAATTTGAAATAATCGAAATTCGGCAGAGATCATCCGGAATTATACATGAAATGATATGGAAAATCAACTGAAATCATATGAAATCACGGAATCAGTTGTCGATCATGTGAGAAAAATCGACAAAACTTGAATGACTTTTTAAAAACCCCAAAACCGAAAAATCAAACTTGTCTAAATCCTACAAATTTGAATAATTTTGGATAAAATTTGATTCACGCGGGCATTTTGTAGACCAAAAAAGATGTTTTCTCCGTTTTTTATATCTTGCTTTGTGTCGAATCTACGCATTCGAAAAGATTTGAATATGTATGTTTGTTCCCGCGATTATTTTGTGAGGAATTGAACAATGGATAACAAAACATTGTGGGCGTCTATTCGCATCATGATAATTGATCCGGTATTAGAATTTATACCAAAATCCTGAACGAGGACCTACGCGTATTCGTATAGGAACAATCGGTGAACGCCAACAATGCGGACCTTAAATCATAATTTGGTTAATGTGGAATGTAATGGGCGTTGGTATATCTCTGACCTCCGAACAGAGAGACAGACGGTTGCTTTCGTGCAAAAGGGCTTTTATAATAAATTGCCTAGCTATTAGTTACAGGTCCGCAGGTCGCGGGTTCGTAATTTCTGTTTTCACTTTCATTACTATTCCGTGAAAATTGTCAGCCGGAATTAACGAACCTTTTCCAAATCGCGTCACATATTGTCCGAGTCTCGGCTCTCGACGATTCCGGACGGTCTCTTAACGGCGGTCGTAGAGATACTCCAGAGGGTTAAATTTTCTCGAAAACAGCGGATAGAGAGGCTCGAACTTTCCTCGAAATCGTTCGACCGATTTGGCCTCGGTATATCGGCGCGAAATCAGAAAACCGTATCTGGACCAAAAACCGCGTCTTTAAGTCCCGATCTAGTTTATGTGTCCCTTATCTCCTCGAGCCCATCTCGCAGATGGACCTTTCGCCTAGCCCTAGCCTCATCCTCAGCCTCGGCTACCCCGTCCCTCGCACACCCCTCGACATATATGCAATGAACTCTCTTTTATTCCCACTGAATTTGTTGGGGAACGATAATGGGGTGACCCTTGTAAGAGCTTCTTGAGAATCTGACTACACCATGGGATTGGAATTCGATGGTGCGTGAAATATAACACCCCCACCCACCCACTTGTCGTATAACCGTATCACCAATCTCTTAACCAGGAGGAAGAAGAGAGAAGCGAACCGTCACTACGTTTTCACCGACATAAAACCAATGTCAATAAAAATGATCACAAATTTTTCATACCCTACAGAAAATTCCAGTCGGTCCTCCACCCCGACAGAAGATGTGGTTAAGGGGGACCGGGGCAAAGCAGAGATAGAATTTCTTTTTGAAATTGATTAGATTTTCTGTTATCATACTCAAAAGTGTTTCGATTTTTTAATTAATGTTACGAAACTAGGCTACACCACCCGGGCAAACTGGTCAGGGTTGAAACTGACCAGTCTAGTAGCCATCGCATGGCTGCGCGCGCAGCGAGGTGAGCGTCGAGGCATCCATTGTCAATTTCGACTGAACGTAACCTCGAAATAGAGAAAAACGCCACAACACCGTATTCGTACGTGATTAGGGTCTCGAGAGGCGATAGTTAAGCCACAAATACACTGACCAATGTTCTTTTTGCCCCTAAAATCCGTTTCACGTCGAAACGGAAACTGAGACAGTATACCGATCGATAATTCTGATAGAACAATTCGCATGACTCTCGAACTTGAAACACCCGACGTGTTTTTTTTTCATCTCCACCCTGGTCTCTGCCATAACTCCCAAACTTGGCGTTCGGGGTTTCGGGGTTGGGGGTGGGGTCGGACACAGTATCGCGTTACGACGTTGCATTAATCTGTTATACACCGAGCAAGTATCGGTCGTGGTCTAGCCGACGATATAACGGACGAAACGATCGGACGGTAGACAGAATTGGACGCGGGGTGGAATGACGGGGTAGCCGCGGTACGTACTACGTACTACGGTATACGGTGTACGGTGTACGGTAACCTACATGCTTCCTAAATATATCGTTGCCATAACCCCCACCCAAAGTTGGGTGAACCGTGTCGGATAGGTGGCAGAAGCGACAACGATAGATACGGTCACGGTACCGTAGTGGTGCATCGTTTCATCCCCTGCAAACTATCCCTACCCTACTCTACCCTGCCCTCGCATGCAGGCATGCAGCCGTACACTCAAGCCTCCGCAGCCTCGAGGAGGTGTCCCTCCGTCTCCTAGGCTGGGTGCACTTAATGCCGTGTACAAAATGAGTAGAGAGAGACAGTCGCGCGGGAGTGAGCCTCGCAAGATAACTGGTATCATACGAGTATCATTTCCACCCAGCTTAGCGGTTGCTGCCTCTGTTATACTAGACAAATAACCGCTGAATATTACCTACGTGATGCAGTATACAGACTCTGTACACGTGTCTAAATACCTACGTCACGATTCAGTATACGGCGAGGGGGAAAATAACTCAACATTTTTTTTTCTCAGTGAAATAATTCACATTATTTCATTTATTTTAACCTATTTTTCTTTCAATTTCAATATCATTTTTTGTATTTCTCAATACTTCACGAGCTATTGCTACGTAATTTCAACGAGTTATTTCCCCTTGTGTATCTGTCAAGTTTTCCACGAAGGACGATAATTTGGATGCAAAAAAAAGAAAAAAAAATGTTTAGGTCGATGTTGGTCGCATAACGTGGGCAATTAATTATCGAGCATCGTTTCAGAAGTGGCCCGCGTAGTTAAACATTACGTGTACCATATCTTACAGGGCTATCTAATCCCCGGTGTTCGCCGCCGCCGCCACCACCGCGGTGCCGGTGCCGCTACTGCAGTAATCTCGTTTAATTGCTAGCTGTAGACGCGAGAGTCCCGTTCAATTAGTTTTTCAAATAAACATTAGTTTCCTTAACACGCGCCGCCATAACGTCGATGGGCACCGGGACGAACTGGAGAGAGAATAGAAAGGGAGGAAAGTATAGAGAGCGAGAGGGAGATCCAGGGCTGCGACACAGAGAACGAGAGGGAAGAGCGGCACAGAGTGCTGTAAGTAATTAACGGCACATTTATACGATATCGCCTTCGGTCGAGGCGACCGGCTAACCAACCCCCGTTACCGGTCGGTCGTCCTCGCGAGGTCCGCGCATGAAGTGCCCTGCTAATAGGAAGCTATGCACCGTCGATACGGGCGCCCCGAGTCTGCCGGGGTCAGGGCGGAAAGTTGGCAGTCGGCTGAAAGTTTATTCCAACACTTTTATTGCCGGAGGGGGTTGATTGATAATCAATCATTAGCATCGCGAGACGATTTCTGACGGCGTAATACGGACGACTGGAGTTTTCATCGAGGGATGAAAGTCTGCGGGTTCAATTTATGCGTCTGTCTTCTGGCCAAAACGAATAAAGCTATCGATTTGCTATTTTTGGTAACGGGCAAGACCGAATACTCCACGGGACAACCCTCAAAGTTGATCCCCCAACGTGGACGGAAAAAAGGATCGTCGAATCGAAAATTCAAGTGATCAATTGAATCTAGGAGAATTTTTTTACTTGAGTCAGGAATATTTTGATTCATGACTGAAGAATATTTTGATTTTTTATTTAAGAATATTATATTCCAATTCTTAGGGCATGCGAACAATTCTTCATTCGTGAATAATTCAATTCTTGATGGATAAATATCGAAATTTGTGATTCACGAATATTTCAATTCTTGATTTGATAATATTTCATTCTATTCTTCATCCACGAATATTTCAATTCTTGATTCAATGATCTTTCATTCAATTCTTGCGTCACGAATATTCCAAGTCTTCATTCGTAAATAATCTAGTTGATTCCCAAATATTTCAATTCTTCATCAGTAAAAAATTCAATTCAATCTTCACTCACGAATATTTTCATCCTTCATTCGTGAATAATTCAATTCTTCATATATTTAAATTCTTGATTCACGAATATTTCAATTCTTAATTCAATGATCTTTCATTCAATTCTTGCGTTACGAATATTCCAAGTCTTCATTCGTGAATAATCTAGTTCTTGATTCCTAAATATTTCGATTCTTCATCAGTAAAAAATTCAATTCAATCTTGCCTCACGAATATTTTCATCCTTCATTCGTGAATATTTCAATTCTTAATTCAAACATATTCAAATTCTTGATTCACGAATATCTTAATAATAGATTCAATGATATTTCATTCAATTCTTGCGTTACGAATATTCCAAGTCTTCATTCGTGAATAATCTAGTTCTTGATTCCCAAATATTTCAATTCTTCATCAGTAAAAAATTCAATTCACTCTTCACTCACGAATATTTTCATCCTTCATTCGTGAATAATTCAATTCTTCATATATTTAAATTCTTGATTCACGAATATCTTAATAATAGATTCAATGATATTTCATTCAATTCTTGCGTTACGAATATTCCAAGTCTTCATTCGTGAATAATCTAGTTCTTGATTCCTAAATATTTCGATTCTTCATCAGTAAAAAATTCAATTCAATCTTGCCTCACGAATATTTTCATCCTTCATTCGTGAATATTTCAATTCTTAATTCAAACATATTCAAATTCTTGATTCACGAATATCTTAATAATAGATTCAATGATATTTCATTCAATTCTTGCGTTACGAATATTCCAAGTCTTCATTCGTGAATAATCTAGTTCTTGATTCCCAAATATTTCAATTCTTCATCAGTAAAAAATTCAATTCACTCTTCACTCACGAATATTTTCATCCTTCATTCGTGAATAATTCAATTCTTCATATATTTAAATTCTTGATTCACGAATATCTTAATAATAGATTCAATGATATTTCATTCAATTCTTGCGTTACGAATATTCCAAGTCTTCATTCGTGAATAATCTAGTTCTTGATTCCTAAATATTTCGATTCTTCATCAGTAAAAAATTCAATTCAATCTTGCCTCACGAATATTTTCATCCTTCATTCGTGAATATTTCAATTCTTAATTCAAACATATTCAAATTCTCGATTCACGAATATCTTAATAATAGATTCAATGATATTTCATTCAATTCTTGCGTTACGAATATTCCAAGTCTTCATTCGTGAATAATCTAGTTCTTGATTCCCAAATATTTCAATTCTTCATCAGTAAAATTCAATTCTTCACTCACGAATATTTTCATCCTTCATTCGTGAATAATTCACTTCTTCATATATTTAAATTCTTGATTCACGAATATTTCAATTCTTAATTCAATGATCTTTCATTCAATTCTTGCGTTACGAATATTCTAAGTCTTCATTCGTGAATAATCTAGTTCTTGATTCCTAAATATTTCGATTCTTCATCAGTAAAAATTCAATTCAATCTGCCTCAATGAATATTTTATCCTTCATTGTGAATATTTTCTTAATTCAAACATATTCAAATTCTCGATTCACGAATATCTTAATAATAGATTCAATGATATTTCATTCACTTGCGTATATTCCCACAGTCTTCATTCGTGAATAATCTATGACTCCCAAATATTTCGATTCTTCATCAGTAAAAATCAATTAATTTGACTCACGAATATTTTCATCCTTCATTCAAATAATTCAATTCTTCATTCAGACATATTCAAATTCTGATGAATACTTAATAATAGATTCAATGATATTTCATTCACCCTTGGGTTACGAATATTCCAAGTCTTCATTCGTGAATAATCTAGTTCTTGACTCCCAAATATTTCGATTCTTCATCAGTAAAAAATTAATTCAATCTTGCCTCACGAATATTTTCATCCTTCATTCGTGATATTCAAATCGATTCACGAATATCTTAATAATAGATTCAATGATATTTCATTCAATTCTTGCGTTACGAATATTCCAAGTCTTCATTCGTGAATAATCTAGTTCTTGATTCCCAAATATTTCAATTCTTCATCAGTAAAAAATTCAATTCAATCTTCACTCACGAATATTTTCATCCTTCATTCGTGAATAATTCAATTCTTCATATATTTAAATTCTTGATTCACGAATATTTCAATTCTTAATTCAATGATCTTTCATTCAATTCTTGCGTTACGAATATTCCAAGTCTTCATTCGTGAATAATCTAGTTCTTGATTCCTAAATATTTCGATTCTTCATCAGTAAAAAATTCAATTCAATCTTGCCTCACGAATATTTTCATCCTTCATTCGTGAATATTTCAATTCTTAATTCAAACATATTCAAATTCTCGATTCACGAATATCTTAATAATAGATTCAATGATATTTCATTCAATTCTTGCGTCACGAATATTCCCACAGTCTTCATTCGTGAATAATCTAGTTCTTGACTCCCAAATATTTCGATTCTTCATCAGTAAAAAATTCAATTCAATCTTGACTCACGAATATTTTCATCCTTCATTCGTAAATAATTCAATTCTTCATTCAGACATAGGTATTTAAATTCTCGATTCAGGAATATCACAATAATAGATTCAAGAATATTTCAATATTTCCCTGTCCAAAAATTCCAATTCTTCTCCTCCTTATTTTGAGAATAAAATTCTGAATTCAAGAATAGTTTTTTTTTCCGTGTGGTACAATCCCAACTCTCGTACATTATGAGTTGATTTTCGAATCGGAATGAGGCGGAGCCTGAAAGTTTGTTTATTGTTTAGAATAGTCACGAACGTGATAAATTAACGGTAGGACGGGGGGTGAAACTAGTTTTTAACACCGATTGAAAATCGAACCGGTTCGTATATTCAGGCGCGGGGGAATTCGAGCCGAGGTTTAACCCCGACTGGGTTCGTTGATGTGGATTATTCACTAATATGATTTACGACGTATTACCGCACAACTCACAATACACATTATGTGAGGCATAATTTATTAATTTTACTAATGGCTCGTGCCCATTATTATTGATTCCGAACTCCGGCTCGTTTCGGAACCAGAGATCCATGATTTATATCCAACATTATTCGGCATTAATTTCGACAGGACACGAGGCGTGATCGCACGCTCGACTCCATTCTTTCCAAAACCCAAAAATCCGCGCTCAATCCTAAAAATTCGACAATCGACCCGCACTTCTTCCTTTTCTTTGTTTCATAACCGTTCCGTGACAAGTGGACAAAATTCGGACATCCGTCGCCGCTCCCCCCCGCGACGGTCGACACCACGTTCGCGGAACGACTACACCGACACGATATTAAAACATTAAAATAATATATTGTCCCGGGCGGATCACGTTATGGTATGGGACGCGCTCGTTTGACACGATCCCCGCCAATAACCCCTCCAATACCGGCTGATATCTTTTTCCCTCTCACCCACACACATTCGCCCTCTTCGTCCCCCCCGTCCCCCAATCCCGGAAGGGGGGCAAGAGCGGAACGGAAACTGGCACCGATGCCATCTGGGGCCACGAACACGCACGGATATGGATATCCAGACACGGGCCATCTCACCGCCACCTCGACGAGACGGACCCAATATGTGCTCGTCTGTTTGTCCGCCTCCTTCCTTCAACCCCAGCAGAGATACGGAACCCTCGACCTGATACCCGCGACGCCAATCTTAGTTTGTCCCGACGTTATTGTGCGATTTGTGTTACCCGTCTTTCCACCCGCGATAACATTTTTATTAAATATAATAAACGCGTCGGGATATTACGGAACGTGCGCTTTATCCGAATCGTTTCAGCTTGTTAGGATTCCAAAACGTTCTTCATCACCCGGTTCGGTCGGATAATTTTACAGCCAAACAAGATCCGCATTACCGGATGAAAATCAGGTCGAGGGCTTGTCTGACCTGTGCGAGACTCTGACTACTTGGATTCGGGCATAATCGATTCCCTGGGCTTTGATGATTCCGTTTGAAGCCAGCACCTTCGGTGTCGAGTGGTTCCAGCACCGCAAACCGGACAGGTGCTAAAGCTCTCGAGTAATCGAAAATTATCGCGCGGTAATTACGGCTTCGGTGAGGGTTGGTTAGGGATCAAGCATTCTTCTCGCGTTGGTTTAATCGAATCCGAAAACATCGCGGTGGCCAAGATCGCGCTCTTTGAACCCTGGAAAGTCTGCGATCGATGTGCCGCGGTGACAAAAAATCGCTGAATGAATAAATAAAGGGAAATTAGCTCTTTCGTTGGCCTGTCAATAACGCGGGGCTTAACACCGGTAACAAGACTCGGTGGGTAACGAGCTTCATAAACAAAAGATTAATTATTAATTACACGAGAGGTTTGAGTGACGTGTGTTTGAAGTTGGCGAAATGTTGAAAGCTCGATTGATCGGTTAATTTAGAGGCATGCGGTTCGGAAGAACGGCGCGGATGAAGGCACCTCTCTTCCGCACAATGGAATTTCATCGTCAGCCTCAGCTTTGCGTGCGACGCGCGACTCTCCGATGCGGTATAACAGGCAGCTCTTTAATCTGTTGATGATTACGACTTTGCTGCTATAAACAGAGAGTCCGGTAATCTCTCTTCAGATCCGCTCGACGAATCGACCCGGACCGAATACGACGGAAATGAATATTCAACAAAGTAACTTTGAGCCGGCAAAGTGACGAAAAATGTGGCCAAATCCATGGAAATCATTCAAATTTCATAGAAAATTAGTGTACCAACGTTTTTTAAGCCCCTGACTTTTAATTTGATGTCGGAATCGCGAAAATTCAAGGTCCAAAAACTATACACAATTAATTATTAGATATAAAACAGAAATCGGGTGATCTTCCACTTTTACAAGTTGAAGAAGAAAAAATTAGGGCCTTTCGAATCAAGTTTATTGACGTTACTTTGATTTTCTCTTTGTTCAGATGAAGTTAATCGTCAATCCTGACCAACTTCGTCATGGATTATCATGAATTTGTCTAGTCTGACTCCAGTTTTTTCAAATTTCAAAATTAGAGACTCAAAAAGTATTCAAATCATGTGATTGTCAGGGTCTCTGCAGCCACTTTTTTCAACATTGGTCCCAATGTGATTTTTGATCAATTATAAAATCATGAACTAATTTTCGTTCCCGGTTTCGACTGGCTTTGCATGAACGAAGAGCGGTTGCAACAAAACCAGTATGACTGGATATTGTGTTGAAATTATTCAATGCATGTTAAACGCAGATATTTTGTTGCTAAAAAACGAAACGAAAACGAACCTTTGAAAAATGTCCGATGCACAACGTAGAAACTGTGTGACACTTGTGCAGCCAGAGATGAGTACGAGTGGATAGAGAGTCCTGCGTCAGAACGTTACCGAGATTCAAAATTATGCATAAGCGGAAGTAACGTTTGCTCAGCACCGTCTGGGGCATTATGGACCTGACACATATCATCTCACGAGGTAGGAAACCGTGAGCTTAAACTTGGCTCAAACTTAACATCTGAACGTGAAGAGAAACGTATACGATTGTATGCATATTCGTGCAGTATCAAGGATGTGGAATTCTGGTAATCTCATTTGATACAGAGCTGAAGATTCTCGATCAGAGCTCCGAAAAAAACCGTCGAGTATCAATTTTTATAAGATTTTGAATGTTTTTAATTTTTTTTTGTCACAGCAAATTGGATCGCCATTTTTAATTTCGCGAATCTGCCTTCTGATTATCGTCGATCGGAGCCAAAACTCGACTTGTCAGTTTCGGGTTGATTACAGTAACTTCTTCTTTTCTCTGAGAACAGAGAACCGGAAAGTTGACGGAGAAACGACTTTGCGACGAATTTATCAGTGATTTAAAGAGCAATCAGTATCCGCGGTTCACCGTGAGGGGTGAGGGTAGAAAATCCGAAAACTATCAGGACTTTACCATAGATCATCGTCTGTCGTTTCGGAATGAATGGCTCGTACGGATAGCCGTGATGTGTGGCCCGGACTTGTGTCATTCTGTCCGCCCAATGGACCGTAAGATGCCTTTCCTCCGGGTCTCCCTTTTCCCCAGTCAGATCCTCTCCACCCACCGCATCGGATATTTTTCCGCTGGCACACCGCGCCGCGGCGCAAGCTCGCGAAGGAAAAACAGGAAAGTCTCGTCACCGACGTGCGATTTGAAATTCTAAAAGTTTTCCGCGATAGCGTTTCGCGGAACGCCAAGGGAATGAGTGATCTTTGCCGAATAAAAGTATACTCCGGCACCGATGTCTCTGCGGTAAATGCTCTCGTGCTCGAGGATGCGGCATAAATATCCTTCAGCTCGGCTTTCATCTTCTTCCTGGGGACGATGATCCCCGATCCCCTTTGTCCGGAAAGTTGATACATAATACACATTATGTACAAGCTAGAGCGAGGGTTGTTCGAGGTGATGCACTCTCGGTTCGACGCGTTAACGAGACGACGTCGACGCAGCTTTGTCCCAAACTTCTTTGACCCGAAGTGAATTGCAAAAGTGTTGAGGAAACTTTATTCGCGATGAGTTATTATCCCCACCTGAGTTTTCTCAAAGATTTCAATTAGTGAATTAAACTCGGGATTCCCGGGCGCCTTTGATACCATCGCTTCTTCTATCTATTATTTACAAATCTTTTGTTTAACTTGATTCAAATTATGGGGGCGAACGAAACGGAGTTACTTCTAGCCAGAATGCAGCCTGTGTAACAAAGACGTCGATCGTTTCCTCGCTTCTAATTAAACTCACGTTGAATTATATACTTTTTTCTATATTCTAAGAATAAAGAGTCTCGAGGATAGTGAAATCCCACGAGATTTATTAATACGATGAAAATACGTAGAGAGCTTAAGAAAGATTAAGAAGAGTGACGTAAGCGGCAGTTTAGCTGCGGTCTCGACTCCGCCGCGGCTCAGACTCCAGAAACACAACCGAAGTCACTTCTGTATAGTCACGAATTACGATCCTGCATATCCCAAAGTTTCTTACCCCTCTTCGAATTAGCCAAATGCTCCGAGTCCTACGTAAAATGAGATTATTATAATCTCCAAGGCCTACTGCCGCTGCACCACCCCCGAATCGTTTAATGGGACAGATCGTGACTGAAACGATCCGTTTTGTTTCCAGCGACCTCAAGGATGTAGTTCGGGCTGAAAAAGGACCAAAATAATGCCATCTTCAAAAAACTCCCTATTTAAGATTAAGTCTCTAAGATTATTTAAGTCTGGTCACTTAATCCAGGTAAATTACTTTCATATTTATGCAAAAAATAACAGAAAAAGTGCTTTTTTTGGGGGAAATGATTGTTTCAAACTTCATTCCTAAGAACTTTTTCACCTTACAACAAATTCCTCACTCTTCTTTCCGTTCTGATATTGAAAAAAAATGGGGATTGCTGTAACTCAAGCACTTCATCATTCAGCTAGACGAAGATTATGCAGAATTGATGAATACCGAAGACGCAGATGAAGCCGGAGTGGTTGTACGATGTTTGAACGCTGTAGATTGTAGAAGGTGGAGCGTAGCCGGATGGCAGTATGCTTCATAGGGGCTGGACCCATCGCATAACTTAATCCCTCGGTATTTATTCACATAATAATACCTTGGAACATTTTCAAGAATTATAGCTGTCCTTGCCACCACGATAAATGAGTTCAGAGGATTAGCTAAGCAGTGGCTCAAAAATGTTATAATATACCAGCATAAATATTCATGAAAACCATTTTAACATTTACCCATGCTCACGCCTGGAGTCGAATGAAATTGTTGATGGTACGGTTCAGCGGTACGCCGCACCACCCCCATCTTTTAACGTCCCTCTCACCGCCAATTACAAAATTGAGTGAAGAAATTGGCCCGCATTCATCAACGCCTCTGTTACACTGCTCATCAATTCGAGGGACTGATCGCTTACAACAAAGTTGAAACACGACAAAAGATTGCAACGGACTTTGAAACGACTGAAGGGATTTATTGAAACTTTATTGTACGTCAAATTGCTTCAGAGACTTCAGAGATTTTGAAGATTTTAGAAGATTTTGAGGAACTTTGTGAGACTGTAAATGACTTTGTTACATTTTATGGACTGTCATTTAGTACTTCGTGGAACTTAGACTTTAAAAGGTCACAAAGGGCGTAAAAATACTTCATGACACTTCATGGAAACTTCAAGTATTTTGGAAAGTGAGCTTTATTTCATGACCTTACTTTGGGTAACTTCGTCGCAATTGAATCGAATTACCTTCGTCAAAGTTTATATTCGAGAAGATGATGAAAAACTACTATCAAAGACTTCACAGATTTTAAAAGACTGTATGAGACTTCTTCGAGGCTTCATGGAACTTCAGAGATTGCAAGCCCTTCAAAAGACGCCAAAGTGCGTCAAAAGACTTCTGGGAGTTTGATAGTCTTCACACGTTGACTGTATGGAACTGAATAGCATACTTCAGACACTCGGTGTTCAACCGGCTTTCGAGATTGATTAACACCTCGTTACAGTATAATTTGTACAACGTCTCTCGGCGGCTTCGAGATCAAGAAATTACTGTAATTCCCTCACGAATATGGACTCCGAAATGAGTATGTCGTTGATAAGTTATATTTTTTGGTCTTCTTGTTTGTATCCTCCTTCGATTAATGACCTCGCGTATGCGAAGATTGAGTACTTTCATTTAGCCCAGTATGTCGAAGTTCTGAATGCCGGTGCATCGAACGCCGGGGGTTCCGGGGGTCAGCCACGATTTCATCGAGAGTTACACAGCTGCGGTAATTGGCGAGATAAATCACCCCGTCGAGAATGATGGGCAATAAGTGGAAAGGCACGGAGGAGGCGTTCCCGAGTCTCTCACTCGCCCATCGACTCCGCTATTTCTTCGGCAAAGAGTCGCGTTCGCGATACCGAAAAACCTCCCCCCACGTCAATAATTACGATGCTTTCATTGTCCAATCAGCCCTGGAAGCCCCTACGTAACCAGAAACGACCAACGGAATAATCCGAGCCCGATTTTTTTCCCGCTATCCTCTTTATAAAGATAACCGAAACGCGCGATGCGGTTGATAACACGATAAACCGAGGTTAAACCTATGTTTGGTGAGTGGGTTATAGGTTAAACGGTGAGCTAGGGGGTGCAACAGGTCTCGTGAACTTGGCTGAATTTTCTGTTCCAGGGTACGCTCGCCCCGCCGCCCGCGTTCTCCCCGCCTCGGATTCAACCTCGCCATCATTAGTCAATGTCGACGCTTGTGGCACGTGAAGCCAGAGACCCGGTAGCTACCGGCGTGCCATCTGCTTCGCCGGTACATCTTTCTATTCGACCCCCTCCCGTTTTTTCGACAATTTTTGACTCCGCTTCTTCCGGTGACTTTTTTTTTTTTTTGCTCCTCGATTCCCTCATCGGCGTGGCTTCGGATTTAGTCTTTCGAACCTCTTCGTCGACAACTGGCTGCGGAGCACCGCGACCGATTCGGACACGCGTTGGGAATCAGTCAGTAGAGTGCTGCCACCACCCGGGCGTTAAAAGCGTTCGTTTGAATAAGAAAAAAAAAGAAAGAAAAGAAATTGACGATTTAATTGGGGAGAAGGAATTAGAGTGAATGGGAGAGTCCTGGCGAAAACCCCGCGAAATTCGAACCGGCTCGAATCGTCGAAGAACAAAGCTTGATTTATCGTAATGAGTTTGCCGGAGTTAAGAGGTCTGGACCGCTCCTCCCGGCCCCCAGGTCGATACGCAGGGTAGCCTGGTGCGGTTTGACGCCAATCCTGGCTTGAACCCCCGTCATAAACCCTTCTTAGCGAGAGACAGAGAGAGAGAGAGCACCCCCCGCGAAACCCTGGCTTTCCGTGCCCCCCACACCCCCCCTCAGTCATCTTTAAAATATGCATGAGCTCTGCATACTGATTATATTATTTGTATCACCAGGTGGAACGACCGGGTTGTGGGCGTTGCTGTAAAACCGTAAAACCACTTGCGCGGTCCAGAATTACCCGACTCTCTTCTTCTACTCGTTATATTTGTTTTATTAAATTTTACATTTCGACCTTTTTTCGTTTTTTTACTTTTTTCGGGACGAGGCCCACGCATGAAGTACATGAATTTTTATTAGAACGCGTACAACGAGTCTGATGATAAAAGAACCTCGCCTTTTCGCTGGTCTCTTTGACCCCGATCCAAACCCGCTATTACAGACTCAGTAATCGATTGATAACCCGCCAGAGTTGCAACGCACGCGATATATCGAGAACAGTCGCTTAATAAATGTCGATCAATAATCATCAATCACTTGCGGTCGTCTGTTTCTGAGAACGGAACTCAAGTGTCACAAACATAAGACCGATTGACGTGCTACTCGACAGTGATGGAACAGAGCGAGATCAAGTGACGAGGAACCCCGGAGTTTCAGACGCCACACTCGCGTCAATTTGACGACGATTCAAATCCGAATCAACGGTATTGAACCAGTCTGAAATTAGCTCCATGCGCTCACTTTTTTCATCGCCAGTGCGGAAAGTCGAGGAGTTTCGACGTGCGCGTGCGCAGGGTTTTCTCGCCCTAGTGCGGAAAGTTGATCGTTTCCAAATTGTTTGTTTTTTCCCACTGATTGAAATTGGGCTACTTTTAGTCACTCTGACAAATTTTCAGAGCACGTGTTAGACGAGATGAATCAATCTCTGTTCTAAGTGTGGAACGAACGAATGTATGTACAGAGGTACGATACGTATACGTGAGAACTGCAGCTGTTGGCTTTCAAATCTTAACGAGCGTTTTATATTTTATTTTCATTCTCTCCGAGACAGCTACTAAACGTCGGCGAGAGCCTATTTGGAACGGAGATGTATCTGTCCGCGGTAATCTGTTGCGAGAACCGCGTCTCAATAAACAACAAATTGTTCAATAAGCCAGTCGGTGTTCCGACGCCCACCGTTAGCATTAAGGGAACCGGTACACCGTGATTTAACAAATTCTACATACTTAAAAAATCATTAATATCTTATCCAAAGTTCATTAGACATCGAAAAATGGACTTCTTTTTTTTTAAATCACTTGTCGTAGGGTTTTACGTCCCTGGACGTCTCATTTTCTTTGGAGAGAAATTCTTCATCACGTGAATGAGGGAAACTGAGACAAAAAAATCCTGTGATAAGTTATGGTCAGTTATCGAAATTCAGCGACAATATTTAGTCACTTTTTCTTTGATAACTTGGTCCAAAAATGTTTATCTTTGTAATGAACTTTGAACCACGCTGCACTGGTTCCCTTAATTCCCTCTGTATCACCCCGGCGATGAGGAGTCAAGGTTTTCGCGAGTAGAATGAAAAATATCGCGGGTCGAACGTGGAGACGTAATAGTTGGGTGAAGGTTTCAATCCCGTAACGGTCACGTATGGGAAACTTAATCCGATCTTTCAAACCCCGACCGATTCTGTGCGCTAGCAATCTCTGACGAAAGACGAAAAACGTTGAAAGTAGAGAGTAGAAAGTAGAGAGCAGAGAGCGGTGCCACGAAACGTATTGATTCCCATCCGAAAACGTCGAATTCATTGGGAATTGACGGGGGAGCCATAACTTCCATCTCGGTTTGACGTTAATGCCTTCTCTCCCCCTTATTCCTCCAGCTTCCCTGCGCTTCGCTCTCAGCATCGCTACCCCATCTTCGCCACCCCCCCAGAACTCCCCTACTTCGCCGCCCAGATAGGCAAGGGGGTTAAGCCCGCCGCGACATATTTATGGACATGGCGAGATGCTATCATCCGCCAGCACCCGAGACCCCTTCGCCTCGCCTCCGCCTTCAACCCCTCCGCGAAAATTTACTTCGCAATTATCAAGGATACCGTTAATATTTGACGGAAAAAAATTGATTCTAATTTGTGACTTCGTTCAGAGACTGTATGAACTCTCCGAGAGGAGGTCGATCGGTCGCCTACGTGTATCGTCGAGAACGAGTTTGGGGTAGTTTGGCCGTTATCCCGTGACCCAAGATGAAGGGACTGGAGCCCTTCACCCTTCGAAGACAAACTTTTCGCGGCTTAAACGCACGCGAATTAAAGGCATCATAGATTTTCCGGAGAGCCCGCAGGATCAAGCCTAAGATTTGCGTCCGCCAGATTACCGCCGGGTGAAATGGGACAATGGGCGCTAGTCTCACCGACGGTCGTATAAATAAGGATCGCCTCGAGTAACCCAACGACCAACACCACCGAACCACCACCGTCTCTATACACGGAAGACCAAAGAAGGAAGGTTTCGCCGGGAGTTGGGAGTGGAGTCGGAGTCGGGACCAGGAAAACCGGCCAGGCGACGCTGCTGGAGCCGGTCTCGGGCCGTCCATCTTGGACGTCGCCGGGGCGGCCCTTATCTGTGCTCACAGCTCCGCTACCGCTAGACGTCCGGTGATCTAGAGCGGCCTTCCCCAATCCCCGTCGTCTTCTCTCTGCTTAATTATAACCAGGTTTGACCTCTGCTTAGCTTCCCGCCGCCGATTTAAAAAGTATGGAAGCCGGGTGCCAGAGTCGACCGGTCGCATCGTCTCTGTCCAGCATCGTGGAAAATGAAAGTCGGCCATTGCGGTGGTAGCGGGAGCGTTTAATGCCCTTCATATAGATCGCCGGTGGACAGGTCGAGGGCGCATCTGCATTCAGATTAGCATCGCGCGGCGTCCAGATATTTACGAGCCGAGGAACAAACGGCGTTCGCGGAGTGGAACTAGCCGAGGAGATTTCGCCGCTGCTGCAGTTGGTGCGGTCCGAGTCGGACGTCGCGCGCTACCTTATACCCCGGCTCGGCATGTTTCCACATAAAACTGCCCTTGACCTCCGAACCGTATAATGAGCATCGCCGATCCATTATTCATAGGATGCGTCTTGTCTCTCTGCTCCGAATCTTGCATCGTAAGTTCCCCGTTACATCGAGCCGCGGTATAAAGTTCGGATTTATTCCCTCGATCTTAATGGCCGCCGGTGTGTTTCGCCGTACCCACAACGCGGATTCCGCATCGTCAAATCTAATCCACTTCCTTCCGTTGTGTATACGGGACTCCGGGAAACTATCGCGAATAACCGTTGTCCTGCGATCGGTCATTGAGTTTAATCTCATCCTTTTCCGAAAATACTTTCCTAAATTTCGCGGCTATTTGATCAAAATATCTTTGTCAAAGTTCTTATTCGAGAAGATGAGAGAAAAACTACTTTCCCCTCTATTCGGAGGATTAAGACCGCAGCCGCGGGGAATTCTGACGCCATAACGACGACGTTAAATGTCGTTTCACAATCTTCATCGTCAACGAAAATCCCTTGAAGTGAAACCCCGTCTGAAATGGGGAATAACTTACTCGAATCATCCATAAAACTTTGTGGAATAACAATTCAACTTTTTTTTACCCTTGTCCGCATCTATTTCTCGACTTCTAAGACCAACGGCCCAGTTATTGACCGCTTGACCGAAGATCCCGCTTTCCTTCGTGATTCGACAAATTCTACATGCTCCAAAAATCATCAACATCTTATCCCAAGACGTAAGGTTTTTCAGACACCTTCGAGCTAGAAAAAAATTCACGAATGTCCTCTGAACAGTCAAACGAGAGACAATACCGAAAAGTCAACTATCATCAGACTTGTAGTTGATCAAAGACTTTTACTTGTCCGTTGACAGTAGAATACGTCCAATGATGGACAACGTTAGGATAAGTGTGCTACCTGGGTTGTTCAATAGGTGGGACACCGTCCCTGACTGGTCCGTTGGTCTGGCACCGCGATCGCACGTACTTCTTACAAATAACTGAACTAGACCATGGCGCAGAGGGTTTTCGCGAGGTCGAAAAGGTTTAATTACGAGTCTCGAGTGCTCACGGATCTCAGTGGTCCTCCCGGACCTATATTGATTCCTGAGATTGTCCACCGGGCACCAGGCACTAGACAGTGGACACTTGGTTCACCGGACACGTTCATTGTCTCCTCAGGGCGACCCTCCTCCCTTCATGATCATCAACTACCTCACGTCCTATTGCCTGATGGCAGCGGTTCGAAACCAGTGCCAAGCCACCAAACGCCAAATAAAACACAGCGAGCGAGGAGGAAAAATTACCGAATCGTTTGCCGATTCCGACTCCGGCTCCACCTCGTCCTCGTCCACGTTCGCGTTCACGTTTCTACACGACGAGGAAGGCTAATGGGATTACCCGGAGATACAGAACCAAGCACCGGGGTCTCTTGATTAGATCATGACGCGGCTATGCCGGACAAGAGTCTTCGGGTTCGAGTTCCACCTTAACCGGAAATCTATTCGTTATGAATGCAACGGGTCGTCTTTTATACAGCGCTATCTTTTACACCCCTGGGACGGAGTAACGGAGTCTTGTCACAGGGTTGTCTGTGCATGCTAAATTAGAGAGGAGCCCCGTCGTCTCGTGAAATGTTAACACCCTCTTACTCTCTCTCTTCTACATAGGAGATATACTTATCGAATACTTGGTTCCTCGGAACCGTCCGCGTCCCCGGTATTCCCTCGAAAGAACCGTAGTGGTTTGGGTTTTAAATATTAGAGTTACCAAGTTAGAATTATACAGCAGTGGGCTGTAAGTCCTCGAGGAAGGTGATATTCTCGACTTCGGCGAAGCACGAAGACCGCTGGAAAGAGGCTCTCCTGGCAGCGTTAAGAACGAGGAAGGGTATTTTCACTAGACGGTAAACGACTCTTGGGGCGATGGGCGATGGTACGCGGATACACCAGGCAATTGAACTCCTTTCCGTTTATTGCTTCTAATTAAACGACCGAGATATTTCTACTACGTTTCATTAGCGTAGCTGAATGGAACTACGGGACTTATAACGTATCGTTTCTCTTTAGATCCGGCCTCATACCTGGACTGTCTACGAACTGCTGTGAAAACACTACCAAATTTTCCTCTAATTACACATTTTCCTTACGACTTGCAATCAACGGCTCCATGCTAAAAGGGGCTGGGAGTGCATCGTTGCCCAATTTCACATATTCACCTCGCTGACGGTATTCTTCAGCGAAGGCTTCACCTATCAAATTTCGGCCTTACATTTTTTCTTCAAGACACTATTCTCTAACGCACTGTTACAATCTGATAGGCGGTTCTTCCTCCGCATTAGGCACAAGTGTGCTTCTATTGATCTGAAACGTGTTGCTCTATGTGGTACCTGCTTTTTGTTATTGAAGAACGATCGTCATCAGGGAAGAATTCTGTTCGTTTTTGCCATCGTATAATCGAAAAACTTTCTTCTGATCGGAGCCAATGGTGGTAAAGGAAAGCTTCTGCATTCCTATCAGAACGAAACGGCATGTCGAGTGTCGTGACAGACGGACGTTGAGAAGCGGGCAGCCAGCGGTTGCGGCGCTTCAGCGCCAATTCTAATTTCGTCGCGCTTCTGGGGCTGGGAGAACCTGCGATAAATCTCCGGATTCATTATCATAAATTGGCTCGGCATCGCGGTATGATGTTGACGCCCGTGAGTTTTAGCCGGTTGTGCCGCTGACGACGGACGACAGATCAAAGTGGAAGTGAAAGAAGCATCGCTGTGCTAGAATTTAGTCCCACGGAATCGAAATCCGAGTTGCGCAACTTTTTTGAATGCGACTCAGATATAACTGACAGGGAAAAATATCGCGATACTCAGCCGGCAGACGTGAAGGATTTGGTACACGACATTACATTATATATACCCTCCATCGTGTCACAAGAGCAGATCGTAAACTTGTCTTCTTTAGATTCTTTCGGATCCGGAAATCGGATAGGGTAACATTTTTTCACCTAATTATTGCCACCCACGGTGCGGATAGAAGATCTTGGACAACCTCGATGTCTTTTTTTTTGTATTTTGGTCCATCGACAAGGAGGCAGCGGGCAGCTGCGGAGCTCTGTGATGACCGGCTACTTAGCTTCGGTGATGGTTCTGCCGGTGGACAATCTGTCCCGCGAGATTTCCCGGGACAGATGTTTGCGAAATTGTAGCCAGCTTATTCCCGGCTTAGTTCAGGCTTATTTTCAGGTTTATGGAATTATGCTCGACTACGTTAATTCGTCTCTGTTTGTTATCAAAGAACATTAGACACCGCCAATTAGTATCGCAGGTCTGAACTTCCGGTGGGTCGGTTAAACAACGACCAAATAACAAGTGTGTTTTCTCAAATGTACACCATGCGAACAGTCTGCAACGCTACGATGGTTTGTTAGGCGGGAACGATCGGATTATCATACACGAGGGTGTTCGCAATAATTGTGGCGATAATTTGCATCGACCATACTCGATGTAACCAAGTATTGTTCAGGTGCGTGACTTTCGCGCGGAAATAATCCATCATCAAGATATAATTAGCGCACTGTAGCCGCGTACATGATCACTCGGAATAATAATGCGTGAGACGCGTTCGTTTCGCTAGGCGTGAAACGATAGCTATAAAGAGCTTCTGGCCCATTAGCGAACCCATTGACATGACGCCTGGATCAACGGCTTGATTAATACCCTCAATTGAATCGAGCTAATTTCGCAAGCGGAAAATAAATAACTCTTCTCTTTGGGACGAAGTTAAACTTCGCACGCGGTTTTTATCTGACGATACACGTCCGATTGAAATATTGTTACAGCACATGCGATCCTGTGGGAATTAAAATTTAAACAAACTAGAAATTAAAGTGCGTGCGAAGGTTTCCTCTGAAGCTTGAATCATTCTTTATCTAGTTTCATTCATACTATCGAGGTTATGCCTCTCGTGAATCTAGGGGTCAGAAACTAGCGCAACGCTGAAATGAACAGTAGACCGAAAGGACCCGGTATTTGACCCCTTCTTGCTGCGTGACAAGCTTCGCACTCACTTTTAGTCATCAATGATGCGTTTTTGTATTAGATTTTTGACTATAAGTCGTTCAACCTTTCTCTTTGCTAATTATTTTTCATCAGCTATTGTAGAATGAAGCGAAAAAGAAGGCGAAGGGGTCAGAAACCAGAGTTTCTCGTGTTAAAGTTGACATTCACCACGATCGAACACAGGATGAAATCAATCAGCATAAGAGTGAAGCGATTGCATGATAATTGTATCTCAGGATGGAAGCCAGTGTCTCTTAATACGAAGTGGGTACAATAAATTTGTGAAAATAAATTGTGAAAAGGTGGGAGGCAGTGCGGGTAGGTACCGGGGGTCGTTACGAATGCAGGAGAGGAGTCGAGGTTCTGTCTGGACTTTCAACTTTGAGGGAGGAGAGGTGTTCTCGACCTGCGGCTTCGGGTACTGGCGCTCGGTGTATAGCTATGTATAATAGAGGTACAAGCGGGGTAAGATATCCCTAGTGGACAGTATGTAAAGACAATAAGCCAAAAAGTTAGGTGGCGGGTGGTGGCCGTTCCAGGTTATGAAGCTCCGGGGTGAAGTCAAGATTGTAATTAGCTCTCTCTCCAAGTTTTGGCCTTCCCACGTACCTATACACGAACTGAGGGTATTTGCATTCACTCTCACACCACCTGCCACCCGCCTCCTCCCGTCTCTCGCCTCCGACTCTTCCATCCCCTTAGGTACGAGGTAAACCGAATACACACAAGGGGCTCTAGAAATGCCTAGCACGTATCAAAATTTCCTATTGTGTGCTTCACAGGGTGGATAACGACTGTGGTACTACTACCGCGTCTTACGCTGTTTCCAGTTTCGAGTTTCTCATTTTTGTAATCCCCGAGTAAGCTCCACCTCCCGCGGCAAGACGTCGGCTCTAGATCCCGATTCCACAGTCCAAAGAACGAAAACCACCCTCACCCCAAAAACGAGAAGAAGGGAAGAGAAAAATTCTAATTTCAAGATTAGTACGAGAAAGGAGCGAAAGAAAAAGAGAAAAACTGAATTAGTGAGACTTTAGGAACTCAGATTGACGATTCCTGCTCCAAAGTCCGAAATTGTTGCTCTCCGTTTTAGTTTTTCGTTTTCCAGGGTCGGGGTTGTGGGTGGCGGACTCGTTCTCTGTCTCTGTTAATGCATCGCCTCCGGAATGGCCGATTAATTCCAACTACGGGAAGGAAGCGACTATAACTCGTCTCCGAGGAAGCATTCTTAATCCATGCCCTCTTTATTCCCGTGGCTGCTTATTTCGCCTCGCGTTTCTCCATCCGCCTCAAAAGCTCCGGATCCAAGGACCCAGGGACGAGGTTCGAAAATACAGAACCGAGTCACTACGAAAAGAAACAACGACAAAATGCACAACTGATCATGAATTATCTCATCAGCATTAATTGAACTCCGAAAACCTTGAGGCACGTTCCACGTTTACTGTATGCCCAGCCGTACAGGTATCGCAGATCGCTATCGCATTCTTGTTTATTGATTTGATATCGCGTTGCGATCAAAACGCCACATGTGTGCCCTAAGCGGTGCACGGAGTCCCCGGCTAATTGCCTCTGATACCGAACACCACGTAGCTACGATACAAATTAACGATCAAATAGGTTTTTCGACGCTTTTGACCAACCTCGTGGGCATCTGCTACGCAAAGACCACGAAACGGGTCTTGTCTTAACTGAAAACAAACGACCCCGCCGTTAAGCACCCTAAGTGTCCGTTTAAACCGACCAAGTGCAATTGTTTCCCACCACAAATGGGTCCGACGTACGGCTGCCTGCATATCTCGAAACGTTATCCAATTCACCGTCCGATATATAATTCACCATCCATCGTTTTATACCTTGGAGAAATCTTCGGGCGCTTTTCATCTCATACGTGATCGGTAAAAAATATCCTTCCTTCGAGACGTAGTCTATCGTTTCGTGGCGCGATGATGGGATGCAGATTCCCGATCAACACGTTATTCGGCAATTTGTCTCGACGACGTCGCTAATGGGATCGAATTTTGTGTAAGCTGGTTGCACACGTCCGACACTCATCGGGGTTGACGCGCAGTCAACCTGCTCGTAAAGTGTTTAGTTTCGGGTCTGAGGTACCGGGTTGATACCAGGAGTGGTGCCAAGTGTCGAGTAGTTGGTACGGGCCAAACTACACGAAGTCTGACGGTAATAATTGAGTGCTGCTCTGTCTAGTTAGCGAAGGTTAGCGATTTATCGGCTGAACGACACCCACCTATGACGAATTCGTCCCCGCTAATTTCGATATTCGCGTTGCGTGTCCTCAGCCCGTGGGATAGTTCTAATCGCATTAAACCTCGCAGGACCGATTCAAGAACGAATAACACAGTTCGAGATCTTACATCTTACCGAGTCTTGGCTCTCGAGTGAATAATTAAATTACGCGACCCAGCAGCCCCCACGGCCCCCTCCGTGGGTTCAAAGTTGAAATTTCACGCGCCATTGTTCAATCCAGCCAAGGAATAGGAGTTAGGAGCATTTAGGAAACGGGCAGCCCACGGGGCGGTGAATTACTGTTAGAGATACGCGGGGAGACTTTAATTCCAGCTACACAGTTCCTCTGACCCACAGCCCGGATTAATCAGTAGGCTATTAATTCTGCACACATTGACGTTGACGATACGCGATTTCCGTGACGCCTGACGCCGATGCGACTGTACAGGCCGGGTGTTTCGAAGGGCTGTGAAGAGGCCGGAGGCTGTAACCAGAGGGGGAGAGACTGAGGGGGGGAATAAAGGGGAAACGCATTCTCAGAGATTATCGTGCTCGCCATCAGCGTATCACGGCGTCAGCCGACAAGATTTATATGTAGAGTTTATTGTCGCTGAGTCCGCCCTACTGGATTTTATGGATGTTTTTCGAAGGAGCGCTGCCGCCCGCGTGATCTATCGCCTCTCCCTCCTTCCTTCTATCCTACGGTTTCCTTCGCCTACGGTATGGGGGCGGAGGGGGTGGTGCGGGGGGAGAAACGGAGAAACGTGGAGAAACGGAGAACGGTGAAGATTCCTAATGAACGCCCGACTACGGTATACGAACCGAACTCTCCTCACTCCAGGATCTCTCCTCTCTTCTCTCCTCGGTCTTCTTCTCTCTACACATTAACCGAAGATTTATACCGCGAAATCGCGATCGCATTTACATTTTTGTCGCATCACTATAAAATAGGTAGTTCCACGACTCTATGGGTTCCCCCGCGTTTTACGAAATACTCAAACTGTGGATACACGCGATATTATTCATAATCGAAACTCCGTATCACATAGTCGACGATGGAAGAAAAATATCCAGATTATCACCATAGGGGATGCTGCGGCAGCACGGGGTAACGAATTTCAGTGGGGATACGATTTTGCGTTTTCAGAGGATTTAAGAACCCCGCGAGCTAAATTGTAATCATTGTATCGATTCGATTCTGGCTTCGATCGGTTTTTTGGGATCGCTGATCAAGGATCTGGACGCAGATTGGCGGAATTTGAAATGGCGAATCGAATTTACTCTGAAAAAAACCCTAAAAACATTCAAAATCTTATAAAAAATTGATACTCGAAGGTTTTTTGAACCTCTGATCAAGAATCTGAGGTCCGATTTGCAAGATTCGAAGTTGCTGAAGAAATAAATAACGTGAAGTTCAAAAGCTGGCTCATAGTCAGCTTGGACCCGCTTTTTATTCCAATCCTGGTTTCGATGATCTCATTATCCGTTCCTTATCAGACACGAAAAAAATAGTAGAATGGAGTAAAATTGGTGTAATTATAAACGCAGACTTGATAACTGTGGATTGGACTCGTTGATCTGAAGTTGGCTAGAATCGTAAAACAAGCTTTCAGACATTTCTGAACCAATCAAAGTGTTCGAACGCTCATTTTTCGATTCCATTCACCCTGTATATGCCCTTTTTCCAACTAACAAATTTATTCTACTGAATATAGTTTTCAGACCATAATTAGAATCCTCACCTCGTTGGAGTGAAGACAATCTTAAATCGAAGGCTCGAAGATGATCACATGCACATGAATCTTACGTCTCAAAGTTGAACTTTGTTCATTAGTAATGAAACACAGTGTCTAGCTGTACAGTCTTTTAGTTGTCAAGACGACTATCATGTTCATAGTAAATGAGAGTTCATTTGTTTGTTAAATAGTTTCGTGTAAAGATCGTTCGTTGGTTAATCAATTATTTATTAAGGGCATGTTGCGCTCGATTGTTACCGACATTCATGGTTATCTCCAAATATCAAGTACACACGGAAGTAAATCGCAAAAAAAAAACAGCTTCTTAGCGGAATTCTACAAATGATTCTGAACAGACATGTGCAAAAATATTTTTAATCTACTACAGAATGACGGAATGGCATGGTTTCTACAAAGTCATGATAGTATTTTCGTAGAAACCATGCCATTCCTTCATTTCTGAGTAAATCCAAAATCTGTGCGGAATCACGTGTAGAATTCCGCCAAGAAGCTGTATTTTGCGACTTACTTCCGTGGACTTGGACATTCGGGGATATCCGAATGTCTTGATTATTTCCAACAATTAGCATGTATGTTGAAAAAACGTCAAAGGTACCCCGTCTCGCCCCCCACCCCCACCCAGCCCCCATTTATCCAAGTGGATAAGTACTCGTCACGCGTTCGGTCTCTGTGACCATTGCCTAGCGCAAACACGTCGACGAAGGGAGATACATGGCGGCAGTATGTTACACGTGTTGCCGTCCCGCACGTACGTCCCACGTCCGGCAGTCAATCGGTCTAATACTCACGCGTTGCGGCATGGGCATGAGCCGTGAGCCGGTGCCGGTGCGCCAGTGTGCCCGTGGGGCGTCGCGACGCTGCGACTACATCACCGAGTGATTACCTCGCTACACCGTCCGTGCGCCCTCCGCGGAGGGATGAGGTGGGTGCCCCCTCTCTCTGTAAACGCACCACGGATGATTGACTCGGACCGTATTAAACCGCGTGTACACGCGCGCGTCTGATGAGTAAATCGTCGGGAGGAGTATCGATTGTATCTACGCGACCGCTTCTTTTTCCCCGACCCCACGAACACTGCGTCGGAGTGGGCAGCTACGTTTGGGATTGCAAAGACGTAGATCAGACCCGTCCAACGTCGGGGTGTTCCGCCCTGAGTTATGCTCGACAATTATACCCGTTCGCCTCGCGGTGGGCGTTATTATCATATTATACTATGTTACCCGAGCCCTATCCACCTGTCACTCGATTATACATCATACAGCTAACGTCGTCATCCAAAGGTTATCATAGTCCTGCGGAAATTCAGTCGACGCAATATTCTTACCATTCTTCTCACAATACTCAAATTTGACGAGTCGATGAAGCGGGATAGTTATACTGAATAATGACGTGATACCACGTATTCTCTGTTCTATGTCAGTCCAACGAATTTGAAGAGTACGTCATGGTTTCTGCTAAGGTTATTTTCTTCCAAATCGGAAAAAATATCATGTAATCGGAAGCGATGGGTTCCATTGGATGAACTGATACTTCTCAGGCAAGGAACGATCATCTTTTCAATCTATAATCCGATGAATAATTCAGTAATAATCTTTTCTCACACCTGGTCGCAAAATGCCACTTTTCATACCTCTTGAGCGGGCCTAGATCTTTTCGGCCCTCGGGCGGAAATGTGCTTTGCGCCCGCCTAAAGCGGGCGCAAACGACTCTTTTCCTGCCCTCGGGCGCAAAGTTCCGCTTTGCGCCCGCTCACTCGGTCTCAAAAGAGGCATTTTTGCAGACCAGGTGTTGAGAAAAAAATCGTGTGCAACACGGGCGCAAGGCTATTTTGGCGAGTGTGATTGCAGTACACTCGCCTTCGGCTCGTACTGCAAATTCACACTCGAAAAATAGTGTTTTGCGCCCTTGATACACAATGTACTATTTATTCGAGCCTAGGGCAGCTGCTAGTTTCTGACACTCGATAATCGCTGTACTCTAATTTCTGACCCCACTGCTACCCCAGTTTCTGACACTCGGCTCGCTACGGCTAATTCAGTCTCAGGAGTGGCGGTTCGTTTCAATAATTATCAGATGGGATCTCATAGTTCCTACAAATGCAACGAATATTCACGTTGACCTAGTCGAACGTGTCCGTTTCAACGAAGCGAACGTCTTTACAAAAAAACTATCGAGGTTATGCCTCTCGTGAATCTAGGGGTCAGAAACTAGCGCAACGCTGAAATAAACGGAAGACCGAAAGGACCCGGTATTCGACCCCTTCTCGCTGCGTGACAAACTTCGCACTCCCTTTTAGTCATCAGTAATGCGTTTTTGATTAGATTTTGGATTATAAGTTGTTCAACTTTCCTCCTCGATGATTATTTTTCAAGGGGTCAGAAACCAGGCCGTATACCTTATTAGAAATAGCAATTAACGAATAAGGAAACAAAAATTTCTAATATCGTCCAAATGATCGTCAACAACTGACCCGTTGACATCGGCACCCTGAACGGGTTGTGAATTTTGTAAAAATTGTGGGCTGGTGTACCGTTGATTATTCACCAGTGGGGGATGGGTGAATGTATTGGCAGGATCGGTGGCCGGCACGGGCTGGTGGACAAGCGAGTGACCGTATCGGTAAAAATCACTGAATTATGATAATGGCGGTAACATAATGCCGTCCAATGAGGCAATCAAGGGGTTTCGGGTTTCGGGGTTGATATTGATGTTGCGTGGCTCTGGGACGGCGACGTCGAGCGTCGGTCCCGTATTAGTGTTACTGCCACACTGTTCGTGCTCAGCTCCGGTGAGAACGGTCGATCTGTGCACCGGACAATGCGGCGCTGGTTGTATAATTGCAGTCCGGTCGTCGTACCTCTGAAAGCCCATTCCATCAATCAACTGGTTAAATGCTCGAGGCCTGCGCCGTAGGACCGCCTAGTCTCGATCGCTCGCGATTCTCATGGCCTCCGTTCGATACCAGGGACACTTGAATCTTTGCCAAAAGTGCAATAAATCCACGACACCGCAGTTAAGTCTAACCGCTTTTCTTCGACCCCGATCGATTATCCCAAACGATCCAACACCGGACAATGGGTGACGCGTACGCGGTTATGGCAACCGCACTAGGATGTTAATGACCATAAACAAGCAATCACTGTAATCCGCCATGAGTCACTCTGGCTGTCCGGCTGGCCGGGGAGATAGGACCGCGGCTCTATATGCATGCATGCGGCGATAGGATCTGGGGTGCGGAGGTGCCAGTGTCCAGAATGGAACTGGAAAGTGGAGCATGCCGTTCTACTCCACCCCCCAGACGTCATAGACGAAGACTATTAGACGAAAACGCCGTCGGTATTAACACGGTTGTCCGGTACTCCGGTGCCCCGTTGGGGAAACCAGGATTCGCTATTTTCTCAGGGCAATAAAAAAAAAACGTTGTTTCTGCCACAAAGTAGAAAAAAAAGTCACTTTCCAACGTCTATGAAGTCTCACCGTTTGATATAACCTTTAGAACTGCGTAGAAAAGACTTTTTACGGTAGTTTCCATGCGCAGTGCGTACTGAGCGTCTCAGAACTGACATGTTACACGTTGTTTCTGCTACAAAGTAGAAAAAAAAGTCACTTTCCAACGTCTCCCAAGTCTCACCGTTTGATATTAACTTTGGAACTGCAGGGAAAAGACTTTTCACGGCAGTTTCCATGCGCAGTGCGTACTGAGCGTCTCAGAACTGACATGTTACACGTTGTTTCTGCCACAAAGTAGAAAAAAAGTCACTTTCCAACGTCTCCCAAGTCTCACATTTTGATAGTAACTTTAGAACTGCCTGGAAAAGACTTGTTACGGCAGTTTCCATGCGCAGTGCGTACTGAGCGTCTCATAACTGACATGTTACACGTTGTTTCCGCCACAAAGTAGACAAAAAAGTCACTTTCCAACGTCTCCCAAGCCTCACCGTTTGATATAACCTTTAGAACTGCGTAGAAAAGACTTTTCAAGGCAGTTTCCATGCGCAGTGCGTACTGCGCGTCTGAGAACTGCCCCAACCTCGATGAGCAACGGTTACGGCTTCACGTTTACGACTATTTATTCGCATATTTCTTCGAGAGACCGAATCTTTGGGTTCGTACGAAATCGGAGGATTACGCGATATCGTAAATAGGGACTGCGTGTATGATATCGAAGTCCAGAGACAAGCGGCTTCGAGGCCCCCGCTATACCTACGGACTTGAGGCTCGATGCCGATATTCGAAATAGACGGTGGAAATCTTTGAGGCAAAACATTTTACGAGTACCGATATCTGACGTGACCTATATAACCCGTAGTTTACACCGATACGAGAGTTTCTGATCCCATTTTGCTCAAGGATAGCCGTGTTATTTCACCGGAAATCGCCTGCCAGATACCGTATCCAAATTTTCTACCAAAACGATGAACTTTTATTTCTGATTTCTTGCGCGGAATTCGTTTCTTTTTACCACACGTGCATTAAAAACTCGTGTTTCTTGTCCTCCTCAACGGGATGGAAGTCGCAGTTTTGGCAGCATACTAACGGTGAAATAAACCAAAAAAGTGCTGCCCCTAGCGGAGAACTCCGATCTCATGGTTCTAACCTCACACTCACTCATTTTTAATGCATATGTGGTAGAAAATAACATATGTGCAATGGAAAGGAAGCAGGCGTTTTGTCTCGCGCATTTTGCAAAATCGGTGCTCGACCAAAAACGCCTGTTTCCTTCCCTCGGTGCATAATATGCTATTTTTTCTCCGCTCTGGAGTGACGCGAATTTACGGTGAGCCCGGAAGTCGGCTTTTCATACTCGAACGATATTTATGACCTTCGATTCTCATGTCTTCCCAGATCCTCGTCTCGCGAGGGTTATACAGGTTACTTTTTTCGTCGTATGGGACCGAAATTTATGCTGCCCGGAGAATTAATGCTTGACAGATTTGTAGTTATTACGAACTCGTGGAAGACGAGTGGGCCACTCGCCTCAGTCAGACTCGGGCTGAGCCGAAGCTCAGATCCAACCCGAAGGCAGACTCCAGCGATGGCGGCGGAAGTGAAGCCATTACTTATTATAACTGCCTGGCGAGTGAACGAGCGAACGAGCGCGGGCGAACGGCGAACGCTAGCGCCCGTCAGGCATCCATCATCGCGACGAATGGCCACGCTGCCAATAACATCCGCGTCATCGTCGGACCCTCTCTTTCTCTATCTATACATCTTTCCATATTTCTCTCTCTCTCGACTTTATCCCATTTCTTTCTCCCCGCTTCTCGTATCCAGTTACCTTCCATCACCTCCGTCCACGTTCGAGCGACAATGTTGTACCTATTCGCAGAGGCGTTAATTCCACAAGTGTGCTGCACTCTTAGTGCAGACTCACCGAGCGCACCTGCAACGCCTCGGGGAAATCGCAGACTGCTTTCGAACACGCCTCAACGTATTTCAAACCGTGATGGTCGAGGTGTCTTCGGTTTGACGCCGTCGACGAGATCGACGAGATTCGAGCATGCACCGCTGGTGCATCGCACGCGATCCACTACACAATGTAGACACTCGGGGTTTATGGAGTGTCTTGAAAGGATTCGAAGGATTCGATCGATTCCATGTAGTCATGAAGAAAATCTTGAAGGCACAAGAAAAATAGTACATCTTGCCTCATAATACTTTACACAGCAGAAGTAGGTATACGTTGACATTTTTACAATTGAGGTTAGGTCGAAGCGACCAACGATTCAAGATTCACCAGTGCGCATGGGTGGAGTACAAAAAATACCACTTTTGGAACCGCGGACTTGAAACTGTTTCATTCTACGCTTGAATACACGGAGCATTAAGGGTGAATGATTACAATTGAACATATTGGCGCAGTATTTCTGAGGTTATAGAACTGAAATTATAATCTATCGAAAATAGTAACTAGTCTGAAATTCTTCTCGTAGGTAAGTTCGAAAATTTAACTTGTCATTCATCGGTTCTACATAAGCGATCCGAATAAAATTAACCAATCTATAACTAAATGTGTATCAGAAAATGTCGGATCGTTCATTAATTGGTACACGTTCACCTCATTCTTGAATAAACAATATCGCGTGTTCTGATAAAATAAAACAAAGTTTGGATAGAGATAATAATTCCTCTTTGTTAGTAAAGTTCTTGACCACCACCCCGTGTCCTCATCAATTTAACAACGTTCACCAGTTATTCGCAAGTGTTGTGAATTTATACGAACAGATATGACACGGGGGTTGGGTGGGGGGTGTCCTCACTCGATGTACCGTTGTTTATCGGGGGTGGTATGTAGCCGTGGTGAACGTACCACTTTTGAATCCCCCCCGCAAGCCCCCGTATACCAGACCGACGGGTGGTTCTACATTACAGCGAACCAGTGTATATCCGATTTTCCACTATATCAGACCCTTTTTACGGTTTAGCTGTTAAAAAAAAGATTTGCCAATACCGTTGATGGTGCAATGCGTTACCCATAATTTTCGCGATTTTTTTTACAATTCCTCTCCCACCCTTCGATCATCGACTTCTTGCGGTTATTCAATGTGGATAATAGAGTCGGTACAAATAGCGGTTCAACAGGGTTAAACATCGGGATCAAGAACGAGGGCGAGGGTGTTGAGGCCTGGGGTGGAGCGACGGCGGTGCTGCCTTGACAAATAACCTCCTTCGTCGGGGATCTGAATCATTTAATTTTCCTTCCCATCACAGCCGCAGAATCGATGATCCCTCGAGGAGTATCTCGGAGCCTAAGACGAATGAGACTCTGAGAGACTGTGGACTGAGACGCTGTTAAAACCAACCCCAACCCCAAGGAACCAGGTAGATAGCTGGTGAGCCATGCCTCCGGCACTGTCTTCTCTCACCGCCTCGTTCGACTGATCGTAGACCAATTATTCTCACGAAATTAACATCGGTTGATTTACTCAATCGATCCGTTTGATGTTCGCTATCTTGCACTTAATTTATTCAATTCACCATCGACGATACGGAACGATAGACAATTTTTTGTTGTACTCATTATTTTATTCGCTCTTGACCTCTGGCTCGCCGAGGACGACGTCGCCGAGGACATCGGAGACAGTTCGCTGGATGCTGCAGAGAGCGGTCATCCGCGTGGATGAAAATTCCAGTATTTCTTATTGCGGGAGAAGCTCAGTTGGCGGAAAACTGGTAGAGATCTTCTCGCTCTCCCTTACAACCAGGATTACAGAAAACGTATATAGCAAAGAGGAGATAGGGATCATATTGTAGCCGTGCAGTGGCACTATCGGTGTCTCCCGGCACTCAAGTCGTCCTGTGAAAATTAGAAATCGCGTAGAGGGGCGGTCGGCGCTCGTTGGAAAAATTAGTCCGCGAATCTCCCGCGACCGAGGAGACGAGCGAGGCCGGAGTCTAATTTTGGAAAGCGACCATTTAGTGATTCGCCCGACATTTACAGCCTTCAATTTGCCTCCTCCGAGGAGTTGGGCGCCGGTGGGTGGCGGCCCGGATCTGTTCGAGGGGGCAGATAAAGGGCGGGGGGGTTCGAGCGAACGCGGAATGTTAATTAAAGCAGTTCGCTGCTCGATCTCGCGCTTCGACTAATTAGTCGCACACAATGCTGCTACTGCTGCTGAAACGGAGACGGGGTGAAGAGTGTCTATAACGGGGGTGGGCGACCGTTTCGTTACGGAGATTCCGTTTTCTCCATTTTATTTTACCCTGCGGACCCTCACGAGACGTCACAGTGTCAGGAGTTAGGATTTCACACGAGGAAAACTCAAAAGAATGCTAATTTACCAAACGCCATTTATACCTGGGTCTCGTCCGCCCCGTGGACGGAAGGAATTATCTCTCGTTCATCCCCGGTCTCGTTCAAGATGGAAGCAAAACGAACCACTCTAAGCCGCCAATCGCTCCGCAGAAGCCCGGTTCGATTCGTTGAACCATTGTCAGAACCACGACTCCTCGTAATTACCTCCGTCTCTTATGAAATCTGCGCCAGGCTATCATGGCGTCAAACTTGGAACCGGGAAGTCTGAATTGGTCCGTCAACGAGATTCTTCATTTTTATAAAAAAAAGGGGGTTCAAGTACCCCGGCAGAAAGAGCAGCCGCGATCAAACCGGATTAATTACAAAACAATTCGCCTCGTCACTGGACAATGGAAAAAGGGGTACGTGGAGGACCAAGAAGCGGGACAGTGATACCGTTGGAGTCGAGGCTGCAGGGAAGGGATCTCATCTAAAGTTACAAATCGCAATTCTTCCATGGCCGTGGTTCCGCGATTCTCCAAAGTTATGTTATGGCGCAAAGTAACCGAGATTTATCAAGAAACTTGGTATAACTTCTACGCGACTATTGATGCAATGAAACGATTGGATCCGGCTCATTTACCACCCTATCCTTCTCCTTAGCCACCGATACTTCCACCCTTTGTTACTTTTTGGATCGGGTTTTCTCGCGGTACCGCGAAAAATCTCGGTCAAATTATTATCCCCGAATCGCATAAAGCGTCCGCCCGGTGCGGTCGTAGCATCAAACTGTCATAATCCAATCAAACGAGGACCGAACCCCTATGTCCGGTTTGATACGTCCCGAGCGTCGAATAGACTGACCGGTGAACCAGTATAGATAAGGATATACGAACGGGATCGCAATCACGTCGATGTTACTCAGAGCGTCCTGTTGGGGATAAATATTGCACAGTTGTCGCAGAAAAAAACCAGGATATCTCGCGACCAATGGCTCCCACAAGTCGATGCGGAATATCAGCCGATATCCTCGAGGTATACGTGGTTCAACTATTTACGAGTCCTGCTGCGATTCGCCGTGTGCCTCGGCGCACCGCCTAGTCGTCGTTCTGGTCATGGAACGGAAGTCGGTCCTCAGGGCGACCGTTGGCCGGTGGTTCCGCGTCGGTAGGATTGGGAGGACGCGGTCCCTGGTGTACTTTAGCTCCTTCGACCTCGGATATAATCTCCCAACTACACGAAACATTGAGATACAATGTGGCCGCGCTCTGTATCAGCGCGGGGGTAAACCTGCGGAGTCGTACCTCCTGGTTGTTTCGATATTGTTCGTTTTTTTTTTTGTCCGGCGGACTCGAACCGCATCTATGCGGTCACGCGGATTCACATACCTATTCCTCTGCCTTAGGTTAGTCCCTCCGCAGTCCGTAACAAAGAAACTTTTCTAATACCAGGTACTGACTGTCCTCAAGATTACGTTCTAAATTGAAACGTACGAACCCCAGGTTTTCGGATATTGCTTCGGGGAATTCGACCACGTTTACCTACTCGTGCTGAGTTATTCCCGCGGTGTAGTTACTGACCCTCTAAACTGCAATCTGGCCTCGTTACGCAGGTTGATTGCCTCCAGGAGGTGGAGGAGGAGGATTCTTCCAATTGGCCAGACATGTGTGCTTCCGTGAGTGAGGAGATAAACCCGGTCGTGGGGTTATAGAGACTGTGCGGGAACGAAGTAGGCGGCGTTTAGCATCCTGACAAGTAGAACCGCGGCCTGTCTCCTTGCAGCATGGAACCGCGTCGCTTGGTTCTCGCATAGTTGTTGGCCCCAAGTCTCTGTTACGTGAGGGAGCACCGCGGCCCTCCAACCCCCGCGTCAACCACCCCGGCCGCGGTACAAGGGCCAGTATTTATGCACATTGTTGACTGGCACGTGAATTTATGGACGTCCGTTACATTATGCGTCCTGTCGCCTCGGCTCGCCCCGTAGCTACCGCATGCCTGGTACCGTCCCGCCCGCACGCAACCGATGCATTTTCGGTTATCATTCCCGCCGCTAATCATCAATCTTTCGCTTTTTACCGCACGGACGGAGAGCTCGACCGATTACCTACCCCTTTCGAGAACCGAGGAGATCAACTTCCATTCCGAACGTAATTAATGCCCCGTGGATGGGCGTAGCGACGTCCGACGTCTCTGGTATCCGTTGACGCCTGACATCCGTTGGTTTCGTGTTTGCGGACCTCGCGGGTCTTTCTTAGTCCGAGCGCGGTACAAAGCGCCCTGAATTCTCCACCCGGACATTGTCCCACTGAATTCTGAATTCGTGTACGTGACAGCGCGAGGGAATCTTCTTGCCCCGGCCGACCCTTCGTCGCTTTGCTGCCACTCGCAAGCCTCTCGTCATCGCTAGACGAAGATCTTATCAAAAGTTGAAAGAAAACCGGCAAAATCGCATCCGGGCCATTTTGCATCTGAGGATGTGGACGCGGCAGAGTCCGGTACGGCGGTGAGGGAGACCGGGCAGCTGGCCGGCACGGTCCTCGATGATGCAAGGTCCCCTGGTGGCTGGGCGGCATCCTCGTACCGGACATATATTAGCATTCTAACCAACCATTATTATATGCCGTTGAGCCAAGCCGAGCAGAAACGGGCAGCGTAGAAGCGCTCGGTGCGGTGGGTTATAGGAGAGTCGTTGGTAAAGGGGTGGGTGGGGGTGGTGTTGCGCACTCGGTCCAAGTTTACCAACAATTCACCGCCGCTCGCTCTATAATGGCCAAACCTCCCCCCAGCCCCACCCCACCGACCCACCCGGTTCACCCCCTCCTTCGCTTAATTTATAGCAGTCATAATTAATAGCTTTGTAATTTTCATACAGCCGCAGTTATAGTACCAAATTTATGGATACGTTTGCACATTATCGATTCTGGCTTACATCGGATGGAAATAATCACCTTCGTATACGTGATACAACAGCACGCTACCAAATGTCTACACCACCCTCGCAGTGTCTCAAGTGGTAGAAGACGCCTCTCACTTGGTTTCAACGATTTTTTTTTTTTTTTTTTTTTTTTTTCGAGGATGTAGTTCGGGTTATAAACTATTTTTCTATACAATTGATATTGTAACGATGCCAACTTTTTCGCACAAGTTTTTACATTCAAAACTAAGAAAAAAAAAACCACAATATATTGTCAATATAGGCTGAAAATTCGACGCGATGCACCAAAAAGGCCTGGTACCGGGGACGAAGTACTTGAGCTACAGCAATCCCTATTTTTTTTCAATTTCAGAATGGAAAGAAGAGTAGATTCACGTGAGGAATTTGTTGTACGGTGGAAAATTTCTCAGAAATGACGTTTCAAACAATCATTTCCCCCAAAAAGAGCACTTTTTACATTATTTCTTGAAAAATATGAAAGTAATTTACCTGGATTTGGTGACCAGACCCAAAAAAGCTCACGCGGAATCGTTCATAATGTATCAAAGAAGATATCTGCGAAACTAGAAGTCGATTCGATGAATATTTCATCGCCAGTCACATTTTGAAATCTGAAAAGTAGGTGAAACTTAGTTTCCGAGATAATCAAAAATTTGTAAAAGACTGCACATCAATTGAGAACTCCAGAAAAAAAACTAGTCCAAGTAAACTCATCTCGTTTTTTATTTGGAGATGGTTTGGTCCGATGATAAGTTCCAAGTTTCTCATCACCCTTGACTCTTTGTGACACGTATCGCTATCATTCTAAGCTGTGCAATTGGATAATTTTTACAGATAATCAGATTCGGATTGGATCTGTGCAGGTATTGATAGGTGAACGTACTTAGTAAAGAAATCGCAGTATTTTGGGCCCCTTTCAACCCTAACTACATCCTCAATTTGTTTAAGGAATGATTAAATTTTGTACGATATTTTTCGCATCGGTGTAAGTATGTAGTACATACGTACCTACCCTCGTTTTTTTTTCTTTTACAACGGTTAAATATAAAATATAAGAGAGTACGTTTCCACCAGAGGGAGTGTGGGAGGCTTACCGCGATACGCCGCTGACTTGTGGCTCCATTAGCACCCCCACCCAACCCCCAGTTCGTAATGTGTAGTATAATAAGAGTTTATGTGTCAGGTTGATGCGGCAGAAGGCTGCCAGACAAACTCTCCGAAGCATAGAAGCTGTTATATTTTCATTAGGACCCTCACGTAACGAGGAAGGCTTCAATGAATCCCTGGCATTGGAACCTATGAGGCGAACTCAAACTGGAAACAAAAAATTTCAACGATCATTCATGTTTTTCTGTCCTCAATACTTTCGTCAACTTTACACTCCACGCCCAAATCTATCAGCTCCGAGTATCTCTCCGACGTGAAGAAAGACAACTTTCGAAATCTTAGATCAGGTCGTACTTTCAGGCCATAATTAGACACGTTCTGCTCAATCTTAAATACATCAACCGTGCGTGAGTTTTTCGAAGGTGGCAAATCTGCGGTATCGATTGTCTAGTTGAAAACGTCGAGGGTGTCGTCTTCGAGGACGAAGGCACAGGGCCGTGGTTCGGCGAGCCGAGGGGGTTGGGTTGCGGTCACTTGGTTTGCAAGACACGTCGCCGGTCTCTCGCCTCTCTCCGCACTCCTGGCCCCTGAGGGCTGCCCGTTACTTCGGCATCAACAACAATCTCCACCAGGGCTCGCGCCCCCGGCGTTATTCTGTTATTCCGTTAGTGTCTTAGCGGCACCGCGACGCCTCAACCCCGCGGACCATCCGCCCCGGATGACTGGACGCCGGTCGGAACCCCTCGGTTGGTCCAACGGTCCGCCGCCACTAGCGGGCCAGTAATTAAACAGCCACGAACGGGGCAAATTGAATCAGTCGAAGAGACAAGGGACCGTCGACACAGAGGTGACGGCCAACTAGCCGCAACTATAGCCCCCCTCGATTCGCCTCCACCCCATCTCCCGATACACGTACATGGATAATGCGCCGGGACGATGGGCGACGGTGAGATAGCCGGATACTCTTACTCCTCGGTGCTCTGTCCCCGTGGCTACGTAGCTTCCGGCTCTGACAGTGTCGTATTAGCGAAGTCGAGTGGGAAGTTTCCGGTCTGAGATCAACTTTGCCGGGCATAGACTTTCTCGTATTTTACTCGGACGGTTATAGACCGGGATATTCATTATCGTAAATTGGATCACGGACCGTATAGACTGCGAAATATCGGCGTCGTATCAAAGGCCAATCTCTTGACACGTTCCCTGTCACAACTCGCCACCACCACAGAGGATTGAGAGACTCATTTCATAAGCCGAGTTCTGCCTCTCGGACACATCAACGATTAATTTATTGTGTCTTTAAAATAACGGTTTCACAGTCTCGACGGTCTCGTTACGGGTGACTGGGACCGCGGTTGATTTATAAATGATCTCTTGGTATGAAAATAAAAGTATGATTTTTATGATCGTTTCCTCTGCTGATGTAGATCACCTCGATCCGTTCGTAGATTGTGTAACGTCGAGGAGACTTTTCAGCTAATTAGTTAATCCCAATTAACGCAGAACCGCTGCTGCTGCCCACTCGGTACAAACTACACGATAATATATTTGATGTAATATTATGCCGCTATAATCGACGATACACGTGTTTCTTGTCAGATAGCAGAACATGACGTGCGGTCTCAAAGGTAACGGCCAAGTTATTCCTGCCATCGTCTTACGTTACGCAATTGATCGAGTGAAAACTGGCTGCAAGCCCGTTGCACCAATAGCGACCGAGTTGCTTGCGGTCAGGCGCTTTTTTCAAACTAGAAATCATTCCGCTTTGTACAGCTGTCAAATCTGCAATTGAAAGGAAAAAACACAATAATCGATTAAATTCCACGGATCTACTTGCTAATTAGACTTTGACCACGCATGTGCAGTGGCTTGATTTATAATCGTCGGTTCAGGAAGCTCACGTACGTTCTTCTCGTGTGTGAGCGTTTGATAAATACGAGTTGTGCAATTTTTCTTGAACCAACTGGTACGCCGTGATAGTCACTCTTTAGCTGATAAGTTGGTCCAGAAATTTTCACTTTCAATTTCCCTGATTCACGCGATGAAGGATGGCTCTCCGAAGAAAATGAGACGTCGAAAGACATAATCGGATCAACCGTGTGTCTGAAACCTTACGACAAGTGATTTTTGGAAAAGTCAATTTTTCTCTGTGTAACGAACTTCGGATAAGATGTTGATGATTTTTGGAGCATGTAGAATTTGTTTAATCACGCTGTACCGGTTCCCTCAATCTGGATACAATAAATTTGTTTAAATAACGAACGCGCGGGGATGGTGCGCACCGGGTCGCCTACGCGTAAGCGCGTTTCCGCAGAGGGCCGACCCGGAGGGACCTATATCAGTGCGTTTGACGCGCGCGACAGCGAAACCGTAATAAAGTGTAGCTGAACGAGAAAGCTCACGTGTTCGTGTTTAGCATTTATCGAAACTGCGACGGTCGTAACTCGAGAGTGCAGACCTGCTCGGAGTATCTCTGAGAGTCTCGAGCCTCGTCCTCCTCAGCGGTCCTACCAGTCGTACCAGTCGGTTGTATTGCCCACCGATCTGCGTGTCGTGTAGATAGGTTTAAAAGCCGAACGTGCCGCGTTTACAAATGCATTTGGAATTGGAGTTCCGCGGCCTGTTCGAGAGATTTAATACTAACTTGCGTTTTTATGATTATACAACGCCGACTTATCGGTCACTGGCTCTATATACCTTACACCGATTGCAATTGCCCTTCGTGACGATAAATTTACTTCCCTTCTCCCTTCTCCCTTCTATCCTTCTTTCTCTCCATCCTAAGAGGCATAAATAAACTCTTGTACCAGCGTTTCTGCCCGGGGTCTAAACGTTTCAATGAAGACGACAGAATTTAGTGGCTGTCCGTAGCGGCGGCAGCCTGGCGCAGGCTGAAGGGGTCTCGACACAGAACCACGGACTCGCGCTCATTAATCCTTTCCGTTCTCTACCAAACCGATTTATTTCACTCTCAAGTCGATTCAGAAATCGTATCAACATCCCTTTTCCACTTTCATCTTGACCAATGGTCAACAAAAACATTCAAATCAGGGAAATCTCATTTCGATGCTTCTAATCGCTACCATGGAACCTTTGCAGTCATAATTACCATTTTCGTTGTGACCACTCATTTGGAAGTCTCACCATGAGTCAGACTGATTTTAATAATCTGATTTAAATAATAGGTCACTTAGGTTAGCTTAGGTTAACTTAACCTAACCTAAGTTAACCTAAGTTAACCTAAGCTAACCTAAGTGATCTAAGTTAACCTAAGTTGACCTAAGTTAACCTAAGTTAACCTAAGTTAACCTAAGTTGACCTAAGCTAACCTCAGTTAAACTAAGTGACCTAAGTTGACCTAAGCTAACCTAAGTTGACCTAAGCTAACCTAAGTTAAACTAAGTGACCTAAGTTGACCTAAGTTGACCTAAGCTAACCTAAGTTGACCTAAGCTAACCCAAGTTAAACTAAGTGACCTAAGCTAACCTAAGTTAAATTAAGTGACCTAAGTTAACCTAAGTTGCCCTCAGCTAACCTAAGTGACCTAAGTTAACCTAAGTTGACCCAAGTTAACCTAATAAGAATCTCGATGACTGAAAATTGGGAGATGAATATCGAACTGAGATGTTCGTATAGAATGATTAAACGTCGTTTGGTTTTGTGGAGAGGGACACACGAGGTTGGACAACAAAAAGGGATCAATCCACCGGGAGAGGAAACATAAATTCACAAGACGCGACACATTTGGGGCGGATGAGAGGACGAGGGAGTTACTAGAAAAGAGAAAAGTTTGTAGGAAGGAGAGCGCGAAGGCGAAGGCGAAGGCGAAGGAGAAGGCGAACTAGCGGTGTGATACAAACAAGATCCACTCGGCGACAGAAGGCGGTAAATATACCAGCTCACTGGCTCTTGTATACTCAACCCGATTCCCGTATATACCCTTGCAATTTTTATTTCGCAAAAGCGATAGAGAGACAAGTGGCCGCGTCAAACTGTCGCGTTTTGGAATTGTCGTCGAATTGCCTCCGTCTTGTTCCGCACCATTCGCACCTCTCGCCATATGGGACGTGGAAATATGAGTGTATATCCATCTCAAAAATGCGTTATGCGTGCAACATTCCCAGAGCAAAGGACGCGCGGATCGGAACCAAAAGGCAGCACTAAGTGTGTCACTAAGCTCTTGATCATTTTAACCACACGTCCGCCTCTCTGCGGTGAAAACTTTACTCCTCTAATTAACCACACTTTAAACACAAAATATACGCAATGCGGATACGAAAATGCCACTCATCCCAAGCAGTAAAATTAACGGAACGTCTTTCGATCGAAATCAAGAAGAAAGTGAAACGTCCAAAAGATGATCATCAACCTCCGCCGCTGCTTCATCCGTCAGCGGAAAGCCTGTCGATGATGAACAAGCTGAGCTTTTGCGTACCAGACGCCTCAGTGTTGAGGAATGATAATTACTGGCTTTGATACGCCTGGGGATCCGAGTGTGCGAAACGAAACGAAACGAAACGAAACGAAGGTAGAGCTTCGTAATCTTGTCTCGGTAGAGAGATGCGTGCGTGTGCAGGAAACTGGCGATAAAATAAGAATGAAATAACAAAACGCGGTCTCGGGTCACTGGCTTCCCTGTCCGTCAACCAGTCACCTCGCACTGCGCCGCGTCCCGGTCCCGTAAGTCAGACTTGCATATCTACTTAAGGTTCGCGAGCTGGCTTTAAGCTACTTTCACACCATCCACCGAGGTCCAACGGCAGAGCTCGGGCTCGCCTCTGCACCCAAGATAAGCTCTGCACTGTGGTTGGTACTTAACGGAGGAGCTACCTACTGGAACTCCGAGGAAGAAACTGCAGCGGCGATACGAAGTACGCGTCTGGCCTAAATACATGACTGCTTCAATCACTGTGCGAACGTGTTATGGGTCGATCAAAAATAGGGTTTTGAAACGCAGAAAAATGGCCGAGGGAGGAGACAGAGGACTTTATTTCCTTTGAGAGTGGTAGAGAGGTCGAGGCACCGGAGGCAACGGAGCCCGTCAAGAGGATGACGGACATCTTCGCATAAACCTGACGAGTGACTTGTGGCGCCTTCAAGAACGACTGTGAGGAGCCTTCTAGATCATTTTTATTGCTCTGGTTCTCATTTTCATATCTCACAGACACTGTCTCCCTTCTTTATTCGCCTTCGCGTACGCACCGCTCCTCGTCCTTTATCCCCTATCATCCGACTCCCCTCCTCGCACACTCGGATCACGTATCATCCGTGGTTTCTGTACCGTATATCTCCAAGTTTTTTGTTCAATTCTCCATCACCCTGCACGCTTTCAGCCAAACGTCGAATTTTGATGATTCAATAAATTCACCAAGTTCCTCGGATATTACGACGGAGATCTTGAGATTTACTTCTGAATACTGCCTCGAGTTTTGAAAAATATGCGGTCATGCCAACGGTGGGAAAAACATATTCGAACTTTACCAGGGGCTATTCAGGGCTGCCCCTACAGAATTTGCCAAATTTATTTTTAAAAAACTGACAAATTGCTTTTTTAGTTTCATCAGAAAATATTCTGAAATGTAGCAAAATTAACGACTGCTAAAATTTTGAATATTGATCGGTGAGCCCTCCTTCTCCCTCTCGGTTTTTTGGTAGAAACCAGTAGAGACTGGAATCCGTGTGAAATTTTTCAGCAGACATGAATTCCCAGTTCCGTCACTAATCACTGCAGTGTCTGAAGTGAGTATAATGGAAACGAGGGGGGTAGCCTGAAGGAAGGTAGAATTTCGTCGTCGTTGTTGGGTTCCAGCGGAGTATATCGCACAGTGCGTGAGTTTCCGTACGTATAACCAAAGCCATAGCCGCATGGCCGCGAGTCTGCGACATACGTTTGGCGGGGTGGCAGGGAGAACCAGAGTCGCGCTGCCGGCGACAGTGACTGACTGTTCTGTGCTTGACAAGAGACTGACAGGCTTATGTGCCACGGTTTTGGCGGGCTGGTTCGCGTGTCTGCGATACACGCCACGACATCAATGCGTAAAAGCGATTTCTACTCGGTACAGAGAGGCGAGAGGCCTCAGACCTCTGTTTGTGTGTAAGTGAGGTTTAGAATGAGTGAGTGATTGACGTCCTTCTCCTCCAACCCCTCCCAGACCATCACCCTTCGCAGTCTTTGTTGGGTGCGTCGTTGACGTCACCAGGGCCTGCACTTGACACGCTCGCTGCCGCTTGCCTGCCGACGTTTAACACATCAACAGCACACGATACAAAATTCATTCATCTCCGGAGATTCGAGTGTAAGGTGCATTGGTCGGGACGGACAGAGTAGAAGATGACAAACCTAGAGGAAGAAGAGGCTTCGAGAACCTTTTCTGAGGATGTTTCATGCAAAAAAGGACTCTGTGTACGATCGATACCGATCGTTGTCCGGATTGAAGCACCTCACACACCTAACTTCGGAGTATGAAGTGAGCGAGGGATTTTATAGAAGGGAACACGCGCCCGGTCGCAAGAGGCTTTCATACTCGGTCTAATTCAAAACTATAAATCGGGGGGCATCTGTTGTATGTATGATGGCGTCGGGCGCCGGTTCACGGACGCGCGATGTTGAAGAAGAGAAGAGGAAAGGAGAGTGGGGGGAAGACAGGCAGCGGAGCGAAGAGTAACCCAACAGATGCTGCACAATAAACACAATAAACACCTCCCGTCACTTCGCTCCATAAATCGCGTGGAGCGGCGGCCTGCTCCAGAAGAAACATTCAACCTCCTCTCACACTCCAAGAGTCTCGATTACGTCCCCCACCCCCCCCGCCGCGGGATCGAAATTTTACCGTCTAGTGCGACGATTGTGACGCGTATCAATCGAAAGCCCCGAAAACGAGAGGCGAACCTCACGACGACTCGGAGTTCGAAGACGCTTGTGGGCGAGGGCGGAGGGTTGTGTCTGACGGAAGATTTACAAGACTGTAGGGGCCCCAAGGGTTACGACTCGTTATTATATGCTTTAATTACAGCTTGCGGTAATGAACTATGTTTAACCGTAACGTGGTAGGCTCGGCGATAAATTAACTACACGGAAAATACTAAATCATAACTTTACTGATGCGGTATTACAGATAATCGCGACGAAACTCCCCCGAACTGAAACGTACATCAACAATTTTCCAAATCCTATATCAATTGATTCTCTCCCTCAAGCCTCAAGCCTAGAGCCCATTTCTTCCATACGACTCGCCAAGTACAATCACGTTGGAGAAAAACGGTTCGCCAAGTACCGAAAATCGTTCTTTGACTCTCTTATACGTACATTTTCAGAGTTGCAGAGTTTTATCAAAACTTGGAGAACTTGGAGCTCCTAGAGGTTCGCCAAGTACATGAAAAGTAGACGCTGCGGGACCAGGTTTGTCCGTTGCAAGGATAACCCATCGGCACGGTGCACCGGAGCCACCCACGCTCACTGTCTGTATCATAACGAGGCTCAAACCGTGAGTGGATGGATATGGATACAGGGCTCACCACATGCGTAGGGAAGACGTGTAGTTGGTGTATGCGCGCGGATCGGGCGCGGGCCTCGTAATGGAGACATTCACACCGAGCGGAGAGCGAGCCGCGAGCACGCTCTTGGTTCTTGACTAATGACCGCAGCCAAGAATCGCCCGCACCCACGTTAACGCTACCAACGTTTTCAGTTAGCGGTTTTCATATCTGTTGTTGACGAGCGGGATATCGCTCCGCGGTATGAATTCGCAGTGTTTCGCGGAGGCCGGACCGAGGTCGCGATTATTCGTTATTATTTACGTTATTATTTAGGTCCGCGAGATGCTGGGAAGGATGGCGGCCGTATTGATCTTATCCAAGACATGAGAAATGCTCACCAGTTTAATAAACTCCCGGGACTTATGAAGCCCGTCACGGTGATTCACGGCCGCCTCATTGAGTCGTATTTATACAACCACGGTTGATAGATTTATGGGGGACAGCGCAGCGTGGTCCCTCCGCCTCCTCCAACGCTACCTTCCACCTCGTATTCCCTCTCGCCCTAACCAACCTCACGCTTCCCTACCATCTTGGCCTCGGTTTCTTTGGCCCTGCCTGCCCCCCCTCCTCGTCGACTGAGATACGTCCTGATCCTCGTCGACTGAGATACGTCCTGATCCTCCGGAGGCTCTCCTCCTTCGCGACCCCCCCTGTACGTCCGCGTCGGACGCGAGGCCCTCCCCGGGAAAGAAACGACGACGTACGTCAGGAACGGGGCTCTGGGCGGGTCACACATGTATGTGATGCTGGCGGCCACGCAAGCAGCCTTATAAAGTAGCCGGGGCTACGATTTAATCCGGAATTTATTTCCTCCATTAGTAAGGGCTTGTCTCGCTCGGAACTGAGTGAGAGGATGACGGCGTGTTTCGTCCCCGTGGGATAGTCGGAATGCACCGCACACCGACTCCTAGCGATACTTTATGCCCACTATATCGCCCGTCTTTATTACATCTGCCGTCCTTGATCGTTTCACGATACAAAACTGAATTGAAAAACAAAAAATCACCCTGACAAAGAGCGGCGCTGGGTGTCGGACCGACGAGAGCGGTCTCTGTTACGAAGACAGGATCCTGATGTCCCTCGTCGATCAACTATGAACCGCGAGCGAGCGATGAGGGATGATGTGATATTACGCGGAGCGTAGATTGAGGTGCCTTTTCGGAAGATACCAATCGACGACAAATTGCGGTGCGTGAAACCTGGCCGGTTGCCGTGTTGCGTTTTTATTTCTTCGTCCTTTTTCCCTTCCATTCAGCTCGACGTTGATTCCGCAGGCGGTTACCGACGTTATTATGTACGTATAAACCGTGTCGTAAAACCGCCGACAGAAGCGGACAGACGGAGCTTAATACAACTATAAGCTTCAACTATAGCGGTATTTACCTGACCTAGTCCTTATCCTACTGACCCATCGTAGGATGGTCTAAGAGGTCGGCGCCACCGGGCCTCTAGTTAGCCTCCAAGCGTCGTGAATCACGAGCAAGAGAGCGTAGGACGACTCACTTGGTTTCGAGAGGTATCGTCGAAGGCGTACTGAAAAAAAAGTAGTGATGGTACAAAAATGTATGGAATTCAGAAAACCGATTCTAGAAACCGTTGCCGCAGCGGTGTAGGCAGAGGATATTTAAACGCGATGGGTTACCTGTCGTAATTATACGCTCGGATTGGTATCGTATCCACAATTAGCTGAGTGCCGAGTTGACAAATATACTGTATAAAGAGAGAGGAAAAAAATACTTTTGCTATCTGTAGCCAACGGGCATTTTTTACGTCAAGTTTCTAAACGATAGTGTCTGTAGGATTTGGGTCTGATGGTCTATAAATCAATCCGTCGCTTTGAGAGAGTATTGAAGGTTAATATTTATGGATTTTTTAAGTTTTTTTCTCAACTACGAATTCTGCCTTCAAGATAGATCGTTCTTCATAGGAAACGGATTAACGTTAACGAAAGTGCGTCACTATAGGATTAGGATAAAACCGTTTCAATCAGTCTCATACAATTTTAAACACGATATTTCGTCAGTTTTTTTTTTTAAACCCTTCTTCAATTTTGATTTATCGGTTTTGGTTTTTGAATTAATCAGAACGGTCATCGAACGACAATTGATTAAATACTCACGTTGGAAGCGCTGCACACGCGAGCGCCAAATTAATATTGAATAATCAATGACTCTCTGACTGGATTTATGAGAGGACGTTACGTATTTAAACATTGATTCGAAATTCGTTTTACCTGTGTTTCTATTTTTATTTCATCTTTTTACACGGCTAAAATCGTTTCAATTCATTCCGAATGCATCACTCGCCGCTAATTAGTAATTTACTATTGAAATTGCCCGCGTACCACGTTACTGCGTTGAATTATATCATTTTAACGCAAGTGCTGGAGGGTACGCTGCACGCGGATGCACAGTCAGCCCGGTCACATCACGGGGCATACGGAAACGAGTGGAAATCAAAAGTATCATAAAAAAAAAAAGAGAAAAATGTAGACACACGACGATACCTGTATAACACATTGATTACAGGTGACGCCGTTGGTTTACCCATAGGCGAAGAGATGGCGCCTGGAGTGACAAGGTGAGGAGGTTAACGGATAGAAAATTACGAAAAGATTCATATTTCAAATTGTATATTTCGAAAAATTATATATTCACGGTCGTCCGATAAATTATCAACACCTATGTGAGAAGTAATGGTAAAAAATAAAGATAAAATAAAAACTACACATATGTGTAAATTGGATAGTCGTCTCAGCGTGTCTCATTTTGAATTCCCAAGAATAAGATAACCATTTGACAACGGTCGTATGTCTCATTCCTCTATAGGCATATAATTTACATATAATTTTCTTTTCCCCAAATTCCGTGCGTCTCATCAGTTTCTGATCCGAGGTAAAACCCGATGCTGCACTTTTGAGAAAATTGATTGATTCGCGATTGGAAAGTCCGGAGGTGTTCAGTCGATTCCTGGACACGAGGCGATCGCGGTGTGAATAGGAAAAAAGTTTCTACGTGCTCGTTGAATTTACAATTACCGAGTGGTAAGATAAATGCCGTTAATTGGACGTAAACGATGACGAATCGGTGAGTTGGAATAGCCCGTTAATGCCATTGCAGTCACGACGTGTACAAGTTACAGAGATTTTTATCACAAAACGTAGACACCGCCAATCCATTTATTAATTTTTTTGACTCGCAACTTCATTTGGAATAATTACCATATTAAATCATAGTAGTGAACGTCGTCACGTACCGTCAACATCCTATCACACAGTTTCAGACATTCAACGAACGACAATGCGCCTACCTACTCACCGCCACTAATCTCTTCCTCGTGTGTCGTTACGATGACAAGTACTTTGTCAGATAGTAAGGGTAATGGTCTCACATGGACGAATGCATCTCGTTATCCGATTACCGATGACGTGTCATAGTTTTTAATTACCGATATGCGGGTTCTGCGATAGCGAAAATAAATGAACAAAGGTCAGTGACTCTGTCTCACGCGGCCCACCTGCCTCCGCACTCTGATACCTCAGCCCCCACGCCTCTGGCGTCGTGACATTCGGCTGAACTTGGAGCTCGATAATCAGAACCGCGCGGTATTTCACTCGCTGTAAATCAGGTTCCGAGTTGGTCCACTGATTAAACTGACGTAGAACGATCGATACGCGGTTTAGTTATTGCGATTCGGAGAGGTATCGAGGACACGCTTATCTCGACCGATCTCTTACCTTCTTAATTTCTTACAATTAGATCCTTCTTTCTTTCTCTCTCTCTCTCTCTCTCTCTCGGTCCTTGTTGTACTCCAGAATTAGATTCGAGGTGAGATTATAACTGAGCGGTTCCTTCAAACGTATCAATACGACAATGGTCCTGCAGCGGTGAAGCGGAAACTCCATTATACCAGATGATGAGACTGATCGATACCGACAAATGCAATATAACCAACGCAGTGTTGCGGTACCTCGCGGTGCGGGGGTCAAAGAGTCCTCGAAGTGACGGACGGACAGAGAGCGTCGCTTTTTTCCTACGTCGTCGTTAATCAGCCGAGTCCATAACCCTCTAATTAATATCAGTACTCGGTGCGCCTTTTGACCAATTACTCATCGCGTCATTCGAAGCTGGGTGCGGACTGGGTGGAGAATTTATGCGCGCGATTCTCTCAACCTTTGTATACATATACAGGAAATGCAACTCTTCGACGGATAATCTAGGGGATAATTACAGACTGGTGTGAGGATTGATGCGTGCCGGGCGTTACCGCACCGGCGACTCCGTAAAACGCCTACGGTATTCGGTATTTTTTATTTTTTTTCATCAACCGCATCGACTACGGTGTCGAAGGCGCGATTGTGAAATCGGACCCGGACGGTTGCCGCATCTTGGAAAAATACGAATTATGCAGCATGCTCGAATCTGGGAGCCGACCAGGATGTAAATTACACGAATCTTGATTGATATACAGCGTGGCCGGGCGCAGGCACGCCTGTCGGAGAGTGCCGAGCGGGGAAATAAACATTTTCGTGTTTACAGTGCCGGATGAGTATGTGTAACGCCGGAGGAAACCCGGGACCGAGACGGACACGTTGTAACCGAACGGATTACCGGAGACCCTGGCGTCCCTTCCCCCATCGGAACGGAAACGATTTCATTAAATCACGTGAAATTATTTCAAAGAAACTCATCCTTCTTCCGATAAAGAAGAACTCGAGTTCTCTTCTCTCTCCACAGTCGCAGACGCGTTGCAGTTGGTAATAATTTGTCTCTCCGCTGGTGCTTGCTCCCTTTCGCAGGGAAGGTTTGTACACCGCGTGAGATGAAAGCAGCGGGCGGTATTTTCCATTATTTGTCATCTTTCACACTTCACGGATGAGACTGTTTCATCCGGTGCGCGATCAAGATCTGTGCGTGATTGGATCGACAAAACCAGCAATACTCAAGTCTCTCGAGTATCTGGAAAGACGATGGCAAATGAAACGTGTCGACGATGACAACCAAGTATACCAAATCAGTGCTTCACGTCCTCAACCCCAGTTTTCCAATATCCACCGCATTGTTAAATCTCTCCATCCGCATTACACCAGACCAATATTCTCCCCGAATCCGGGAAACAGTGTCGAGTCAACTTCCCGAGATGCACTTTACTCAAAGCATGAGAAAAATGACGTAAGCGCAGTGAAAGAGGGCGTGAAGGGAATAAACCATCGGTTAAGAGTCTAATAAAGTATCGGCGATGGGGGGCGGCGTTACGGTTCGGTTATAATTATTACACCCCAATGATTAGCCTGGGTTCTTTTGGATCGCCGGTATATATAGATTGGACGATAAAAAAGTTCTTTTTTTTATAACGAATCGCTTTTCCATTGACACCATCGTTCTACACGGGGGTTGATGGCTAACCGCCGCTCCATCCTCGTTCCGTCGTAAAGTTCAGTCGGGCTGGTTGTCCAGGATTCGAAACACGCGGTGCATCATCCGCGGACGTATTTCCAATCTGGTGCCTCCGGACCGAGAGATGCGCTGCACAAGGGCAGCAATTAATGGAGAGATTAAAAACCCCGCGCAAGTTTGAAAGAGAGAGAGAGAGAGAGCAGCGTGGAACGAGTAGCCCGCGCCTATGGAGAACGAAGAGAGGCGTACATCGTATAGGCGCGGAGAGGCAGGAGAAGAGCGAAGAAAGATGCTGCGGTAATTAATGGGATACCGAGCTCGTCACAAATCACGCGCTACGTCCTATAACTCACTCGGTGGACATGTATTTAAATAGAGCCGATAGCGCGCCTGGCCCGGGTTCCCTGACGCATGCGCCAACAGCGTGGACCGCGGGACACCGATAATACGGAGGTTCGGTCAGTCTTGGATCGCGAGATATTCAAAAATTGGTCATACAGGACCCGCACGTTGTGATAACAAAAGCGCGAAACATGTGGATTGGGGGCTCGCAGCCCGCTCGGTTACGCGGCGTCCGGGAATCGATTTATCGACTCACGAATGTCACACAAAAGGAGAGAGGTGATTATACAAGTCGTTTATTTGATAAAGGTTTTCGAACCGCGCGTCGCAGGCCCGAGGGTGGCGGCCCGGAGATCTATGGCCCTGTAATATTCTATGAGCAATATTTACGGGCGTTAAGATAAGTGTGAATGTTTCTGTTGGTGTTGGTTAGCTCGCGCAGCACTGCAGCGAAACGCCGCGGGAGGGTGGTCTCGTGATAGAGACTCTGTATCCTCTCTGTCGAGCTCCTCGCCGCTATGCATCTCTCCTCAAGCCATTTTAGAGCCTTATTCCCTCACTTACTTACTCACTTACTCACGTACTTATACTCCACTACTTTACACTTTGAGACACTTCCTTCGGATCATGATTTTATCATAGAAACTACTCCAAGGGATAATCCAACTCAAAACTGCCCATCTGTATAGGAATTGACCATCTAGGGCCCTCCGAGAAGTCTTAGAAGGGATCTAGACAGTTTTCCCCATTCAAAGGGTGGGAAGGTACCAGTGAATGAACGAAGCGTCACATCTAGAATCTGATCTGTATGGTCGTTTATTCGGTAGCGTTTTCACCCCACTTCTTCCTGGTGTCTTCGAAAGTAGGATCAAACTATCAAAAACCAGAAGAAGGTAGTTGCGGAAGTAGCACGAAGACCACTAGACAATGTCATCCCGTTATTGGGCATCCCAGCCTGACTCCATGCTGAAAAGCTACCCCACGTAGAAATTCGTCAGAAATTGAATCGAAGGACTCTAGATAGTTCAACTGGTTTCCGAACATAATTCTTCAGCTTCCTACGAATCGTTTTTGGTTCACGAGACTGGAAGAGGAAGTGGTGAAAAACCCGTTGAGTTCTGTTTAAAAATCCATCGACGTGCATCAAGTGCAATTGGAATCGGTATATCGCGCTCGTCTTCGGCTTTTTGTATGAACTATCGATGGTACCGGACGGGTGTGCTTGCGATACCAGTTTATTTGCATGAAACATAACCGGTGTGGCGTGGGTGTCAGACATATTTATCGACAATTTCTCGCTCGATTCAATCCATGCTATAATCTCGCCATAGCATACTTTCACAAATCAATGATCTCCTCGGTGTTTTATCATTTTCCGAAATATTGAGACAGTCCATACCCCTCGTCCACCCATAACCCACCCGGTTTATAGCCTGGAGGGGCAATTCGAATTGATCAGAACGATTTATTCGTTACCGAGCTACACGTTACGTGTAGAACCGAAAACGCAATAATGTCACCGAGAGGAAAAAGAAATGTTTAAACTTTTTCACGAACCATCCGCAGATAAAGCCTTGAGAATTTTTTTCGTACACTCCAGAAAATCAACGCGTTTGATTCGAGATCGTTTTCTCGGTTCTGTTCCCTCATCCCTCTCACAGACGCATCGAAAAGCCAGTATTTATGGCCCCATTAAAACCACGGGTAAATCATCGTCGTAGCCGCACACTCGGTTCTATTCACCGTCGCGCCCTTTTCATTGCTATTGCTCGTGAAACTTCGCAGGTTAATATTTCGTTTCTGGACATTCGGTTGTTCCAATCTCCGTTCTCGAAAGTATATACCCAACCCTCGCCTCCGCCTCCCACCGTGCGTTACAATATTCGGTTGACATTTCCTTATCGAGAACCCACCGAGAACCCTCAGGGGTGACAGATTAAGCGCCAGATAAGTAAGTCGTCGGCTACGCCTTAATTACCGTCAGACGTAGCGCGACGCTCGGTGTCAACGCGTTCCGTTTTCTCAGAACCGGATATTAATTACGCTCTGTCGGTTAATTAAAGCCAACCGTTGATCGTACCTCAAACCGTATTCTCGAGGCTTATCGTCTATTACTCGCCGATTCCATCTCCGCCACTATCAGACCCATCGGAAAGAGACCTGCCACCCCATCCTGGATCGTCAACGTGAAAACGGTCACCATGACCGTGACCATCGTGAAGATGGACGCTATACCAAAGAGTCATCATGAAAATTCTGACCATGATGGTAGTCAGACACTATGCCAAAGAGTCACCATGGTGAGCCTTTTATGATAGAGTCCATTTTCATGGTGACTCTGTGGTCACAGTGTGAATTTAATATGGTCATGATGTGATCGAAGGTCACCTTGAGTGGCGCGCGCACCCCATTACAGAAATTCTGAATCTGACGTGTCCAGTGGCAGGATATCGCGAGGCATCGGATTGTTTAGTGTCAGCGATGGCGTCCTGCAGGGCGGCCGTGTCAACGGAATACATTACGACCCACATTTACCAAACCGGGCCCGATCGGAGCTGGAGGATGGAGGATGCAGGATGCAGGATGGAGGATGGAGGCTGGTGGGTGGCGTCGGTGAAGGTGAGGTTGTCGTCTCCGGTATTGGTCGACTCGGTGTGGAGAGAATAACGAAATTCACGGGGATCGGTATGTGTATCGCATATGCACCGGGCCTCTCGAGTCGAGGAGTCGGACCGGACCGGAGTCGGACGTCAGCATTCATTAGCCTCCGCCTTATCTCGACCCTCTCGCGTGATTTATAATTGTGTTTTCGTATTCCCCATTGATTTCTAGTAAATGTAAATACCGGGATCGGTCCGAACCGATCATTACCATTAGGCGCGTCTGGACTGTCCGCTTGTCCGCTTGTCCGCTTGTCCGCTTGTCCTCTTGTCTCCTGTCCAATTCCAACACGCTATACGTACATACATCCGATCAACTGAACTTGAAGTTCTCAAGATCGTGAACATAAAATTCCTTATTTTATTCAAATGCCCACATCGTCGATCTATTTATCGCCGAGCATTCCTGTACCCGTAACTATACCAACAGGACCGTTCATCGCGGACGAGAGCAAACCCGTGTTACCGCACACTTTCAACCCCGGACCTACGTCGAAGCCAATAACCGAGACCCCAACACTTGAAAACCTGACCATTTCGCAAGTAGCTATACCCAGCTATCGGCATTACAGGTACGGGTATGTATTGGTGTCGGCAAGATGCAACGGAGATAAAGTAAACTGGATGCGCGGCGCTACTGAGACAATTTATACAAATTAATTAAAATACGGTAAAATGAAACTCGGACCGGGTCTAATTACTCTAGGGTAGGTATAGGCGCCCCCATCGGTGACTACAAAGGAAATGATACTTTTCTTCCTCTCTTTCTACTCGTCTTCTCCTCAAAGGACCGAGAAAAAAAACCATAAAGGACCCCAAGGTGAGGTGGGAGAAGATAGGAGAGCACAGGCACCTTACACAGCCGGAGTATAAGAGACGGGGAGGATGATGCCGAGGGAAAAGAGGTAGAGGTATTGTCGGTGGGAGGGAGCACACCGAGACAAGCGAGGCTAAACAGCCATCTAAATGCATCCGTGGTGGCGGTGCCTGCTATTACGGCTGATGGACGCTTATTGACGCGAACCCGGTTCCCCCGTTCCCCGTCTCTTTCACCCCTAGATCTGGCCGGGTCGCACCCCTGGGTACCACCTTCGTCGTCACCGATGCCGACATCGCGATGCCTCCGCAGCGTTTTTTTTTTACGCTATTACAGAAACAACATGGAGAGAAATTTTGAAAGAGAAACTCAAAAATTATAAACGGGATACATATAACATGTATCTGCTATACTCCACAAGGGATGAAACCAACGCGGGTTATAGTACGGAGGGATAAGTTCGGCGGTAGCATGATCCCCCCCCCCACCTCTTCCCCTCTGTCACCCGGGTTGCGGGATTATCGCGTTATTTATGCCGCAATAATAACGAGTTAGTATATGCGCGGGCTGTGCTTTATATCCGCGCGAGCCATTAGGGTTAATATAGTGTAGGGGGGGGCTGTTGCTCCGAGACAAAGTTGACGCTGCCAGTTAACTCTGCAACATTTAGTCAAAATGGGAGCCTCATTTCTGATCGCGGACTGTCTCCTATTTTTTTTCTTCTTCTTTTCTCTCGTTCTTTCTAAACGACGGTGATCGATTTAGGAACGGTGAGATTTGATCGGGCGACATCGATCCGAGTGCTCGGACCGCGATAGATCAGACAGACGCTGACGCCATGGACCCCCTTGGGAAGCGAGCGAGGAGAAGGACGTTGAGGAACTGGGAGGTGGGCGAGGGGTAAAAGAAGAAGAAGAAGAAGAGGGACAGAGGGTGGTACGCGAGTGGCGAGGCGACCCGGAGAGAGAATAAGAGGTGGAGAACGTCCTCGCGCAGCTCTGCCGCGGCCTCCGGCCTGTTGTTCGATTCGGCCCGACTAGCGGACGAGAATACGAACGGCCGAATTATGAAAATGACTCCGTGTGACGCGTGGAGGACGCAGAGGACGCGACCCACCCTCGACGTCGCCCTCCCAGAAGAGATAGCTACGAGCAATAAACATACCCCCAACCCCATTGTACCGAAACTAAGATGGTGAGGGTAGAGAGTTCTGCAGCGTCGCGACGTCGTGCACCGAAATCTGGATACGTAAAATTTTTATGTTTTTATCCGGTATATTTTATTTCGACGGAAATTAATTTACCGCTTTGCTAAAGTAACCACAAAGCGTTGACGGAATTACGCTATCGCATTTTTTTTTTCTTTCAAACGTCTAATAATCGATTCTGTATAATATGACGTGATATGACGAGTAGAAACTGGCGGACATGAAAACGTCGAATAATTTCAAAAATGGTGTAACACGTTATGGATTTGACGGACGTGAAATTATTTGAAATTACGTAACCCGTCGAGCGACACGGTCGCTCATAAAACACGACGCGTGTACGTATCCACATACACGTACGTGTGTACACGGTACGTAGTATGGTACTAAAACAAACCGACCGAAACGTGCGACTAAACAGTCTATTTAGTTCCGGATAACGGATTACAAACTCTGCAGTTTGGTACCACGACGTCAAAACCGTCAAGAGCAATTCGTCAACGTTTCATGTGCCCGCGTCAATCATCCGTCACACTATCACTTCCCGAGGGACGTTCGCCCCGCTCGCTCCTTCTCTCCTCAGTTTTGACTAGCGAAAAACTCCGCGATAGGCTAATTGCCGATTTTTTTTTGGGGGATGGGGTGAAAAGGGGTTCGATGGGGACGTTGGCTACCCCCGTTCAACAGGTGTCGTTGGGTCATGGCAAACTTTTATTTGCGCCAGAGAGCGAGAGAGAGAAAACGAGGGGGAGGACTACACGGACTACGGAGGGTAGAAGCAAGCGGGTCCGCGAGGGTGTACCACGCGCGCGGAGTCTATTAGTTGGCCTGGGTTAAAAAAAAGAGCGAGAGAGAGAGACCCCGGGCCCTCCGCCGGCACCGGTAGCACCCGCGAGTACGAACACGGTGTCAAACCACACCGGGTACCGGGGTGCGCTGGTGTGGGCGGGTATCAGCACTTTTTATCTGATCCACCGTGATCCGGAAGAGCAATAACACCTCGATTGCTGGGACAATTTTTTTTCCCCACTCTCTCAACCCCTCCCTTCTCTCTCACATTTCTGCACTTTACAGCTGTAAATATACTCCGCGGGGTTGTTTTTCGGGTCGAGGTTTGATCGAGCATCGCGATTACACGGACTCTGGGTTCACTGAGGGACTTTTTACGGCGTTGTTACCACGGACTGATGATTCGCATCCATTGACGATCGTCGATGCGCGATGTCGTGGAGATCCGACATCATCAGCGGGAGACGAAAGGGTTGGCGTGCGCGATCCCGGATCGGTAATACTCGTTATTCTTACAGCGGCGACATCAAGGCATGCGGATGAACCGAAACAGATCGGCGTGCAAGTCATCCCTAAGCGGACAAATAAAATGAGATACGTTCTAAGATACCCGGACTGCAGTACCACGGCGCTCATTGACTGACGGTAATCAATATATTTCATTTCAAAGAACAATCAACGATACAAAAGACGCGCCGCTGCGTTCGGACCGCATCCGATGCCACGTGAAAAAAGAAAGACGACATAAATTTGACCTGCGCAGGGCTAAACAATCTCTTCTGTAACGCTCGAGACGCGTTCCGCACTAGGGCGACAAAAACTCGGCGCATGCGCACATCCAATATGATCTACTTTCCATCCTAGTGAGAAATTCCGGCTCGTCGGATAGTGCTGCACAATTTACTATCTACTAACGTAATTTCTTTGAGTTTCACGATTCCTGCAGGCGGTGTATTGTCTCGGAGCTTGGTTAGTTGTCACTAGACGTCCCGAGATGGACAGACGACCGTCGCGTCGAGTCACGCACGAATGATCCGATGAATTAGAAAGAGAGACAATCGGGTCTGAGGAAGATGCAGGAGCGCGCTCGCGACCCCGTGACGGGCGATTCCTGATCTATTGTTGTTCGCTCAGTCTCTTGATGATATTTCATACAATATCACATAATAGTGCCTTCCTCTTCTCGATCTCCTCGCAGGTTGCGGTTGACGCACTCGAGGTAGGCGATCGGGACGCCCGAGCCGTTACAGGCGGAGATAATAGCAAAGAGATAAGACTCGCGGCTCGTTACATTCATTACTTTCGGCGTCGCGGTCTGTCTCGACGACCTCGACCGGGGCCCCGTCCGAACGCAATTAGACAACTGACAGTTCGGCTCGATCCCATTGGTCCTCGCCCAGAGGTAAACCCGTCTTGTTAACTCCGATGTCGTTATCAATCGCGAACGTCTCTTCGTCTCTGGTTAAGGTCTTGATTTCGGTTCCGCCAATTACTGCGAGAGCCTTTCGCACCTTCGTTCGTGAGACGGAATAAAAAAACGCGGGTTATTCTACTTTGCGGAGGGTGAAAGGTTGCAATTAGTCGTGCATTGATTTCGGTTGGTTCACGCTCGGACAAACGGGGGTGGTTTATTGGTCTATCTCCGCTGCACCGCGGTCCGACAATGCTTTGACCGGTTTTTGGTGAGAGGATGGCCACGGAATTGTTTATTGATCGATGAACTTTTAATTCGGCGAAAAATTTAACCACCGATTTACGAGGGGACGCGAAATTTCGGTTTACCATAAACGAAAACTCGCCTCCACCGGCGTCATATCAATATTAGCGCAGCCCACGTGCCGCACATTTCACGTTTCAATTATTTATTGCATCGAAATTCCGCTGATTAGTATCGTCCGGTTCTGCCACCGCTCTCTCGACTCTACTAAACATTTCGTTTCGTTTATTTATTCATTCAAAAATTCGTAAACCGTTACACGATAGATGGAAAACGACGATAACTCAACGGCAAAAATTCTCCGTTCATCTTCGGGGAATAAATTCAGAGATTTCTTCGCTCGCCGCTTTTCCCCTCGAATCCTCAAAGTAAATTGCTGCGGCTTTGATAGAAGTATGGCCAAGTCCAGAGACGCGTCACCGGATCCAGGCTTCAGAATGGAAATGGACAAAGTTTTCCCTCGGTAAGGTTGTCCGACTCAGAACCTGGTCACATAAACTCGAACGATACATTCCCATCCCGGACCAGGTTGGCGCCTGGATAAGGTTAACTCGGTCAGTAAACGTTGGACCGGGTCGGTAGTCATGGCTTGACTCGAACCGTAATTTTACTCTGGATAGACGTTCGTCCAGACGCTCTTCTCCTGGAACACCAAAAAGTGGTCCTTGGTTCCGGGGGTTCGGGAGAAAACTCACGATCAGCCACCCGCAGAGATTGGATTCCGGAAATGAGACAAACCGATGGAAGATCGACCCAAGACCCCACCGACACTCCCCCCGAAATCACACCGTCGTGATTTTACAAAAAAATTCAAGTTGCATGACTGTAACCATATTCATATTTCCTACCACACATGCGTTACAAACTCCTGTTTTTGTTCCCTCCTTAAAGGGACGAAAGTCACAGTTTTTTGACCGGGAAAATAAACTTGCCAGTGGGAAAAAAATGCATATGTGGTAGAAACAACGTATGTGCAATGGGAAGGAAGCAGACCTTCCTTCCCTTGGTGCATAATAGACTATTTCGAGTGCTTGCTCAGTTTATCGTCCCGATCAATCAATACTGTCGGTGTTTTTCAATATTGTGAGGTTGACGCCATGTTTTCAGTGTTTCCTGTCGCCGCGTCCCTCACAATTCGGCGTTGCGAATCATGGTTTGTACCTTAATAAAGACGCGTAGATTCCTCGCCAGGCGTTATCTCGATCATAAAGGACATCCGTAACACAGCTTTATCAAGGACGGTGCGAAGAAGAGTGCCGGAGGCTGAGTTTTTTTCCTCGTCTGTGAGCGATACACAGGTTTCCGTTCCCATTACACCTACATGTGGTTACAAAACACATACGGTATGTGCCGCGAAGACACGTAGCCGGGTCTCGACCTGCCAGAAGACATGATGGATCTGAACTCGTCGTCTTTCGTTCCCCCTGCGACCATCCGTCTCGGGCGAGGTTTCCCGGTTCGCCCTGCCGCCACCCCGAACTGCAGTATCCCGCCGAGGCGCGTGCGGGTGGTACAGTCGGGGTTCATTGTGGGCGCCGCTTTATCCGAAGCGCGGCGCGTGACATCGACACAACGCGGCAGTCGACTGATAAATGGTGCGATCGGGCGCTGATGGATGCAACCCGGCACCCGGGCACCCGGCGCCCCGACCGCTGTCGCTCTCCTATTGTTCCGATCGACTTTATTCTCAGGTAGCAGAATCGCGTCGAGTTCCAGGTGAACGGGGGGACGATCCTCCCGCGCGCCCCCCTCGACCCTGTCGTCTCTATCTATCCGTCAGGCCGCGGGCGAACCCCAGGGGAAGGATAAATACTTATTTACCGCGGTTATATGCATGCAGCCGCGGTAGCGATATGACCCGTAAATCTGTCCAGAGAAGCACAATGCTGCTAATTATATACATTCCCGTGACGCGGGTGGCGCGGGCGGCCCGGGTGAGCGAACGAACTCTCGCACCTCTCGCACCCCTCGGCCCCGGGGCAGCTCGACGCGAATCTCCAACGTGAACCTGGACTCAAAAGACTCGCAGATTTATCGCCAAAGAGGAGGGAAAATGTCGACCTAAGCTCATATGTACGAGGTTCGCCAGTTTGTATGCCCTTGCGCACTCTCCGTCGACGTCGACGTCGGAGAGGGGCCCCGGGAGTTTGAGTTTGAGTTGGAGTTGGAGGTCGTGGGGGTAGGGGAGGTCTCGTGGAAGAGAGGCGAAGCTATAAATTGCATCCCTCTTCGTCTCCGCGGCACGGTTGTGCTATATAGCTGATTTATAAATATGACTGTAGCGAAGTATAATAATACGTACCCTGCACCCATACCGACCAGCGTTGGCGAGATTGTGTGCAATTTCACATGTTTTATCCCATACGCTACTGCACTCCGTACACGGACGAACACCATCGAGTCGCAGCGGCGGCCTCACTCTCTGACCCTCCCCTGTACCCCCACCGTGAACCTACTACATACTAAAGCTGTAATTGAAAATTGATTTACGCCGTCCAGGCTGTCAGTCGGTCGGGTAAAGATGAGAAGCGCGGGGAGCTTCGGGAGACCCGGTTCGCTCCCTGGCGATGCCGGAGGTTGAGGCCAACAAAAACCAGACTTCAACCCGCCATCGCACCCCTACGGTATAACGTCACTTGCAGAGTATAATCAGGATTTGTAGCGTAGCTAGCGGTGGGGGTTTAAGCGGAGCCAGAGCTCGAGGAGACCGCGAGCGTTATTAAGGCACGACAAGAACTTCTCGGTGATGAGCAGAGAGCGCCCACCGCCGCCTTATAGCCGAGCCAGAAGATACCTCTGATTTATGCCGTCCCAAAGTATGAGGCGTTGCTCGGAAACCGCGATACTTTCGGGGATGTTTTACCAATTTTTGACGTTCGCTCGTTCCCGCCAATTAACAAACTCGGGGTGAAAGCTTTCCCACGATACCTCAGTCATTTTAACATGTTCGACCCGCAGATAGCCGAGCGGTGAGTTATTACTGCAGGTAGCCGCGCTGGGACGTCTATCCGGTCTATATACTTCAAACGATACCTCAACCCGACCCGGATCGGTTCGACCACCGCGCATTACACTCGACTGCCCGTCGTTAACACCGCGGAGCTCGTACTTCGTTAATTAATTCCAATCCGCCGGTGAATCAGCGCTGAGCTTGTCTTGGTTTTTCTTTTCTCCCCAATCTTGACGTTCATCCCCTGAACAAAAATTCAGGCCTCACGAAATACGGAAAGGAAGGGGGGGAGCTGTCGTGGCTTCGTCCATCCGTCCGTATCCACGTCCGCGTCGGTGGTGGGGGTTTTCTGTCCTGAGGATATTTACGACTGACCGACTCATTGCCGCGCGCGGCAAGTGAACGAGCCCGAGCGGTCGCCACAAATCACGCTTCCGAGAAAGCTGCCCTTTCTCCGCGCCGGTGGGAAACGCCTGGCATTTTTCTCCGACGGGGATAACTTTGACTTATTGGTGACAGCGGGAGAGAAGAGAAGAGAAACTGGCAGGGACTGGCAGGGTGGGGAGGGGAGGCACCGGGAAACGGGGTGGGGAGACCGTCTGAATGTCAGCTGCTGCCAATAAATAACGTCATCCGGGAGACGTATGGGTGCTACACACCGACTACCTTATACGACCGGTCCACATATTCGCCCTACGATTATATCCTACGTCCCCTTTGACCTGTCGACGCTCATCCCTCGCATCCGCATTTTATCAATTGTTTAAAACTGACGTCAGAATGCCGATAGTTCTTCGAAAAATCTGGAGTATCGAGTACATGGGGTTGAAAATCGCTGGCCCGGGCCCTCGGCGAGCCCCCGGGTTCTGGATAGGCGAGATCCGTGGACTCGGACGTGAGGATGAGATACCAGCAGCGTCAGGATCACACGAGCGGGGCTGAACTCCACCCCTCCCTAAATCACTCATTCTTTAATAATAGACAGATCCCATTATAATACCAGAGATTTATATCCGTGGGCTTCTCTCTTCTTTTTACCAATAAATTTAATTTTTTTTTTCTTCTTTTTTTTACGGATTAGCAGACTGCCGGGATAACGGCTCTTGTAATAATACCTAACGCCGACTGGCCTCGATGCTGGCAGAACTTGAGAACATTTCGACGTCACGTGCCTGAATCTTGTCTTTTGAGATAGATACGTCTTTGAGAGTCGAGACAAGACTTACACTTGGACAACTTTCAGTTCTGTGGTGTCTAGGCGGTTACGGAATCCGCGGTTCAACTCCAACGGTCCGATTACCGGGAGCCAACCGACTCCGCGAGGTACGGGTGCTCGGCGGACAACAACCGGACCTATAAATATCGTTGAAGCGCGTCAAATAAATCCGTGTGTTTCCCAGGTATAGCACGGACAAAAAGAAGCCGTGAGTGATGGCCGGCTTGCGTCGGCTGCAAGGGCGACCCCTATTTATTGCCGAATTAAACCGCGTCACCATTACTTTTGCATACAGGAACGCGTGCCCGCTCGTTACGCGGCACAAAGCGGGCATCACTAGAGCTAATCGCGGCGAATGCAGTCCGTTTCTCGCGAGAGTATCGAGCCATCGAGCCATCGACGACTAATATCTCGCGGCGATAAATCACCCTCGGTTCTCCTTATCGCCGACGGTGTTGTTCCTCCAAATTCAACCCTGAGCCGGGCGGGCGGGCAGGCATCGAGCACGATCTACGGCGGACTGCGCCATAAATTAGCAATTATTTAATTTCGTAGGGCCCGGTCCTTAGACAGCTCTAAATCAGTCTCGAGCAAAAAGCATAGATAACTATGACGCATGGCTCTCCGGGAAGAGACAGGGGCGCTCGGGCGCCCTGGGTACCGCGGCTCCGGGGATGAGGATGAGGGTCCGCGCGATAGCTCCTCGCTGCTCTTGCTTCTCCTCCGCTGTCGTTGCTTCTGCTTCTGCTGCTGCTTGCTGCTGCTGCTGGTGGTGCTGCTGTGTATGTAAATGTGGGGGTCGAGCCTTCGGAGCAACTCGCAACTCGCAACTCGCGTTGTCAAGAGAGAGACAGAGAGAGAGAGGAAAGAGGGAGGGCGCTGCCGGGCACAATGGCAACTAGTTTTAATTACAAAGTAAGGTGAAGCGATCAATCATAATGATGTACGTGAGGCAGCCGCCCGGCCTCTGGAGGGCCACGACGGAGGGACGTCGGAGGGACTGCCTCGGCGCAATGAACGGGGGTGAAAGGGGTGCCTCGGCGTACACTTTGCGTATAATTTACTGGCAGTGGATATACCTGGAGTCGTATACCATGCCGATAGAGCAGCTTTTTTTTCCGTTTACACCGAGGGGTGAATTTTTCCGAGTGGTTTACCCCTCGGTCCGTACTTATTCTTGCGGAAGATGACAAACATTGCTAAACGAAAGGCAGACGTACGGACGACCGGACCTCCGAGTCGGCGTGACGATCGCTGATGGAGTCTCCGCGGAGTGTTTCTTGACCGCAAGAAACTGGCGTCCCTTTTTCGTTACCCCGCAAGTCCTTCGTATACCTGAGAGAACCTATCTCGAATGCGTTACTTTTGCAGCGAGACACACTCGCGTGACGGGAGAGTGTCTATCAACCGGCGCCGGTGCACCGGACGCCGCCGCCAAAACAAAACGTAATTATTTTACGTGATTAGTCAGACGGTTCGCGGGCAGAAGAGATACGCGGGGGTACTGGTGGGTATTATAGTTTCTACCGTTGTGCAATTTTCATTTTCTTCTCGATGAACACATCGTATTTATAGAGTGTATAAATTCGTAAGGTATAAACGGGTTCCCGATCACCGTGTGGGTGTAATTAAAACGGGTCCGTTTATCGGGAAATATGCGGTTTGATCAATGGAATTAATTTGCCAATTTTATCTAGTCTGCGGGCATGCGGTATAAACTCTTCGATCCCTGTTCGATTAATTGATTCCTTTTTTTTTTTCGTCAATATTCTTTGGACTCTTCTTTCATGAAATGAGACTCGCAGACGGTACGACGCGCCCACAGCCACGCTGAAGCGGGGACATTAACCGAGTCGGACTTGCAATCGTTAAACTGTAAGAAGAACTTGCTTACGTGTCTAATAGATTTTGTCGAGGGTTATTATTTTACCGCGAGCACGTGACACGCGATATTACCCCGTATGTTATTAATTTCTATGCGAGTATCTTCGAACTCCCCTCCTCCTTTCGCCCTCCAAGAAAATTATCGACTAATCGAATGTCGGACGACGAGACATTAAGAAACAAACCCGGAGCGAAATTAACTGTCCAATATGAGTCTCTTGGTCTTTGAGAATTTTTTTTCTCGATCCACCCCGTTCCCCCCTCGATCTTCTCCGGCTCTTTTAAATGGTCGACGTTTTTTTCTACCCATTACAAATATTCAAGAGTGGTGCCTGCCACTGCTCGCCACTGCTGCAGGCTTCGACAATCGTAAACTCGTTTCTTTACTCGGGCGTTGCAAAAAATTAGAGAAAAATTAACTCCTACCTACTGACTCTAATTACACTGCCTACTCGGCTGGACGGACCGAATGTGTTACACATGCCAAAGCACGTCTGTGAAACACACCAGCCCTTCTCGAGTCCTCGATGAACACGAACGTATTGTATTGGTTCAATCTTTTAGGAACGTTTTGGCGGAAACGTAACTGGAAAATTCGCAAAATTGAGCTTAGGAGAGCCAAAAGTGTGAGATGGTGCACGACTGCAGTTCTACAGGAGTCACAGTTTCCTACAGTGACACTACGCCCGAACTTTAAACGCCTTTTTCTTGAAACTACTTTTTCTTGTTAGTTTTGCCACGATGACTCGAGAGCGCCTCAAGATATCGACTTGATTTTTCATTCGAAATGAAGATATGAATTAGTTCCACAGATTGAACCGACGTCTGACGAGAAAAAATAATTTTTTGGTACCGACCTAACAATTAATGTGGCAAATTTTCCGTGTTTTTTAGAATATTGGCCGCCATTTTCCTAATTTTAATATTTTTCGCAAATTTTTCGGTTCAATCTAGGGAGACGAATCCCCTGAATGGAATGCCGTTTGAAAACTGAAAAAAATCGCATCCGGGTACTTGGAATCGTGGCGATAAGGGAGTCTCTTCAACACTCTATATCTCCCTTGATTATTAATTTGTTTTTTAACGAATACCATTGATTTTAATCGACAAAAATGTGACAGACAATTTATAACTGAGAAAAATTGCGTATTTTTCTAAAATATTTCATGCATTTGAATTTTTACCCCACGTCCAGCGGCTATAACCTGCCTAGTCCCCTTAATAATCGGCATAAAATTCGAGTGAATAATTTTCACGAATTAATCGAACTCGTCGAGAATCAGCCAATCACGCTTTGTATCTACTTCCAGGGTGCGAAATGGGAGACTCCGCGTTTTATAAAAGGATAAAAATTGAAGGAGATAATTTTCGAATACAAATCTGCGAGTTATTGAATCACTTGAGAGAGTGATTAATTGAATTCTGAGCTAATCAAATATGTCACTCAACGACGTCCAACTTTTAATTAAAGTTTGTATTTTATCTATTTGCTTAATCATCGGGGGAAGGTTGACTGTAGCGAATGAATCGCGAAGGGACGGGTTGAGACAAAAGATTATACCGGAGCTAGAGGAGCTTGCGATTCTCGATATCGTCAAAAAATTACCGAATTCCGAACATCTTATCGGTGTAAGTTCTCTTCCCGCTTCCCATTCCCACTTTCACCTTCAACTTCTCGGGGTGTTTGAATCGGCGGATGATGGCCGACTGACTGAAGCAAAGGGGAAATATCGGGCAGGCATAAAAGATTCTTCGGCGGGTTTGGAGCCCCGGGGTTTGCGAAAAAACTCCAGTACCCCGAACCACCGAGGATGCGATTCCCCTGGGCTAGCACGTAGGTGTATTACATACGAGGAGTCGCGGTGGATCTTGCGAGGCCACCCGAGCGATCCCAGGACGATCCGAGCCGATCCCGGGCACCCGCCCCTCGAGGAAGATCCACCTTTCTCCTTAGTGCCAATACTAATAATCCATACCTCTCGAACATTTTCACCCTCGTATATATTTTTCCCCAGATTTCGAGCGTGATGCGGTAACGGTCACGTATCACCATCACCTTATGGAACTCGTAAATTGGTCCCCGACCTCTCTGCCTCCCGGTTTTCTCGCTGCCTCGAACCATCCGAGGGAACGTTTCCCGATACCTTACGACTTTCCAAATCTTTCGAAACAAATCTCGAAAGGCGAACCTCGCAAATTTTATCCTATACCTTCTTGACTTTTTTTTCGCTTTTTTTGCTTCTTCTTCCTTCGCGGATTAAGGCGAACGGCACCGTTATTGATATTACGTTCCTTTTGCTTGCGAAAATCGCATTTTCTCATATGGTGAATTCCATGTCGACTCCACCAATGATTTGCCCTGACGATTTTCCACGTGATTCTTCGATCTCAGAAAAGCATTCCTGAATTTTTTCAGACTTTTCCCGCCATGCGTCAATTTTCTATGATTTTTTCAGTGTTTCAAACATTTTGAACGAACAAAAATCCGTGCTTCAACGTTATAAAAATTCTTCAAAAACGACTGCGAATTCTATGTTAAATTCTAAAATTTTTGGTAATTTTTTGAAAATTTACATAACGTTGCAGCGTGGCGTTTTTTTTTTTTTTCCGGAACGAAAGATGAGATTTTCGAGAATTTGTTTGAGACTTTTCATTAGACGGGGTGGAATGATCGTATAAAATTCAGAAGAAATTTGATAGCGCTTTTTTGAGATCGAAGAATCACGTAGGAAATCGCGAAGCGAATAAAAAATGGTTAGGGAAAATCATTTGTCGAGTTGGCATGAAACGCCAGGTATGTTAGTTATATTACTGGTTGGAGGAGACGAAGAAGAGGGCGAAGAGAATCTCCAATAGGTTCCTGACTGCGCCAGATTACGCTCCTCCGGCGGACTTTTCATTTTTTGATTAGAGTTGTTTCAGTTGGTAAGGCGGTTTACGTCTTATAAGTTTCAAACTACGTCGGCACCTCCTCTATTACTCGCAATGATTCCGTCGCAATCACCTTCCCCTCGCCCTCCTACCTCCTCCCTCGCGCCACCCCGAGCTCTGTAATATCGGAGAATGCCGGGTACGGAACTGCGAGGCGGAGGCATTCGACCGACACTTTTGTCAATACAGCCGCTCACCCGGCGGCCTGCTATAAAGACCACTCGTGTCATTTCGCAATGACGAAACTTTCGTCTGAATTTTCGTTCCCGGTACCGTTCTCGAGATAGCAACTTTCTTAGTTGGACCCAGCTTGGCTTCCCTCCGTCCGGCGTCGAGGACCCCGGCGTCTTCACCGCCGCCTCATCTCACAATAACGAAACAGTTCAGGGGTAAAGTATTGAGAAACAAAAGACGCTCGTTCTTCGAGTCTCCGAGAACTATGAGTGACCCGACGATGGGAACGATATTACGTCGTGTTCGACGCCACCAGATGTCAAGACTGGAGCGTACGACCGACGATTACTTCCGGAAAACGTGATAAGGCACTCTCCGAGTCGTGATCAGTCCAAGTTGACTTCATGAGTGGTGAAGTGAGTCATTTGAACAAATCATTGATCTTCGTACCGGAATTTCTTTCAAGTACTTGACTAATAAATGGACTGAAAGGGTGGAGATTTTCAGAATGCAGTCATCATTTCAAAGATTAGTCAAACACTCAACAAAATTCCCGTACGAACTCAACCCCTCGCCCCTGGTCAAGAAATGACCACCACCACGAGCAGCATGGGAATCGTGATGGGTTACACTTATCAGAGGGTCGGTTGGCCCTCGGCGGTTCATAGCTGGATCCAGAGTCGATACGAATTCCTATGAATCGAAGGTCTCGGAGGCACGTGGCGCAAGGTACTCCGAGTGCACGGGCTGCACGGGCCAACGTGACACCCGCGAACTGCATACTGATGGGATCATGTAGTTGGGTACGCGTCACCATGAGACCGTTGGGCCCACCCAGACAGGACCACCGTTGTCTCAGGATGTGTCGCAAGCTCGATTAACCACTCGCTATACTTGACATTGACGTCTTCCACAAATAGCCGTAGATCTATTTTAAGATCGCATATCAATCAGCGATGGTCTCGACCACACGTGGCGCTGCAGCGTCGTCCGTCCCTGACGAACAGGACGTGAAAAGAATTTGGAAAATCGGGACCAAGATCGGTTTTTGCTTTACCAGTTACGGAGAGCGCGGTATGGCTGAGGTATTGTAGCGATTCCGAGGGCCGCGCATTTGATATGGACCCGAGATACCGGGTAACGTACGCGGACCCGCTGTCATGCAGGTACGTTCACGTGGCCCCTCAACCCCCCGGCACACGCGCGCACGCATTCCGCGCCCATGCGATGCACGCGTGTGTGTGGGAAAAGTGGTAGGTATGTACGTCGAAAGTGGACGGTGCACACGTGCAGTAGCGGAGCCAGAAGTCGTCTAATCCTACGTACTGGATCCGAAGAGGGACGAAGAAGCGATATTATTTATATGGGTGGAGCTGGTGCTCGGGTGCTGTACGCTCCCGGTCACGATCCGCGCAGCTCCTGTATTTGAATACAATGCATTATATTGTCCGCGTCATATCATATATCTCCCGACGTTAAATAAACGTCGTCTCAATATTTAGACTTCGGACTTCTGGGGACCTTCGCCTCCTCGTACCCGGCCGCCTTATTCCGGCCTGGAATCCAGAACGGCTCCGTGACGATAAACTACAAACAAAAGATTCTCCATTGCGTTCGCCATTTCTTCACAGCAAGAAAAATAACCGCTTTTGCTCGGTGGTTATCAGCAGTTATTCGATTCCCCCGACGACTGGTCGATGCGTCCGATCACCAATGAGACGTCGGAGGATCGTCGGTGAGCAGGTGGTTTAACCCGGGAGATGCGATCTTATCGGTAAGCGGGAAAGTGACGTGAGCAATCATCGGGATGGTCGTCGACGGACGACCCGGCGACCCCCGGCGTCCCGAGCGTGCGGAGGGCGTTCTCTACGACCCCATCGTAGATGTCGAACGTGGAGAACCCGCAACGCGGTTTCCAGTGGGAAATATCAGCCGGTCCCTCATTTTCTGCTACGCTGACCATAATTGGGCCAATCATCTCTCATTGAACGGCGTCCGAGTCGTTTCTTGAAGGCAGATATGATCGAAAATTGTCGCGGCTTATTTTCCAGTCCTGAGGGTTTTCTGACGGCGCAACACAGGAGCCGAGGCTCGGGAATGCGACGTATCGTTAACGGCCGATGATGTCATCCGATGCGATTGATTTATGTTCGCAATTATGGCCGCAGAAACCACGAGTGACGCACGATTCCGTGTCCAGAATGAGTTACGGGTGTTAATCTCACAGCTAGAAACCCGTGGTTCCGGATACTCCGGGCGTCCATCTGAAGTTGAATCACGAATCACGCTAATGTCGGGCTCGACCAAAGTCGCACAGCATGATAAAACGAATCGCGAGTCGACTTTAGAGAAAATAAAATACTCGTACCGGATGGGGGGGCTTCGGGCTAGACAATAATGGGTATAAATCATACGCGCGGAGACTGTCAGCCGTAGATCATTCGGTTCTTAGACCTGCAGCAATGCGCGCTATCCGCGACTGGAGAACCACGTAGATATCATTCTCATTAAACCCGCCGAGGTTAGGCTCTCATTGCTCTTATCCAACTGTCGTCACAATTGATCGTTACCCGGTCGTGCTGTTTGTCATTGATCATTATATCCCTCGATTACAAGCATAATGCACGCTTCATGGACTTTCCCCCATCTCCTTCGCCCCGACACGCTCCGATTAAGAAATAAATTGAACAACTACTCGCTCCGGAATTGCAACTGTCTGACGACTGTCAAGTTTTTTTAAGTCACGCGAATTTGTTCTATGAAAATTAAAACTGACGTTGAACGAAAAATGTTACTCTGCAGTCTTTGAAACATCAAATTTGAACAATTGGATACTGCATTGTGATAACTGTACGTTTATCGTCGTTGCATGTCCTCAAATGTCATCAGGCATGCAGAGTGGTTAATGTCCAGATCGTTGTCTCACTTATTCGCTATTGATTGAGTCTAAGAGGGTCAAATGCAGGGTGGCATTTTTCTAGGCTATGAATCCTGCAGAAGAATGATTCTACATCAGACATTCTTTCAGGTTGTGGTTATCTTCAGACTACTACAAGCTGTAAGATTACAAAAGAATGAATCTTCATCCCGTTTTCACAATTGCGCTTTCTATCATTCACAATTGTCTTGTCAAATGTCGCAAAGTAAACTTATCGATTGTGATTACAATCCATTGAGAACCGAGGCGAGTGCTGCGAGCATCTCAGTGCGGAAAATAGACCACAACCGAACCGCGCATGCGCCAACTTTTCCCAATGTTTATTTGTCATTAATTTCATGACAATTTCTCGAAGACTGGAGTAGCGGCCTCATCCACCAGCCCGAGGCGGGGGCTAGGTTCAAATCAGGGTGTTCCGTTGTTCCATAATGGAATAGTGTTTTGCATAATTGTTGGATGCTGCGACGTCAAAACAACGATCGTTCACGCTATGTGGTTAACACTTTTTCAAATCGTCATCGCACATGCCTAACCGCGTTAGAACGCGTCGATCGGTTGTCTAAATACTGCGCATAGAGATTTCAGAATATTTTAACCCATGAACGTCCAACGATGATGTGGATCGACCAGGGGAAGATAATTCTTACCTCGTGTTTGAAGATTCATAGATTCAGACTTAGTTCATTTGTGCCAACGGGAAAAGCGCAAAATCAAAGAAAAAAACAGATGACAAATGCAATGACGGCCAAGATAAGAGGGGGATGAAGAAATTCGGTGATAAACTTTGAATTTATATCCCTAAGACGATATAAACGTTGTAAATCATTATTACAATAAACTAACGCGCTCGTTTACCTCAGCCTCCGTTTCTAATTCTCTTTCTACTTCCACCTATCGCAGGCGTTCGCGAGTCAAAACAGAAACGTTAAATCACGCAGCGCGTCGGTGGCAGCAGCCTCAGCCTCCTTAGACCCCGCTCACCCCTCACCGAGTATTTACATTGCTAATGTATCGCCGGCCTAACTTCTAATTAAACAAATTCGCACAACTCAGCGCGCGGCGCGGTTGCCGTAGGATTGCTCCGCGAGGGTGACGCCGACTTCGGTAACTAACGGGAGAGCGAGAGAGAACGGGACACTGAGGGGTCGCTCGTTAGCGCTCTTAACGCGACTTACCGCCTCGAGCACAGACCTCCCCCCCCCCACCACCCGAAGCTATCGTTCGAGGCCTTGACTCACCGCGGAAAGAAGAAGAAGAAGAAGAAGGCGAAGAAGAAGAAGAAGAAGAAGAAAGGGAAATGAATATTTATGAGAAAGCGCTAAATTCTATTCGCCAACAGTCTATATATCTCTCTCTTTCTATAGCGCGGTTAATCATTCCGTTGAAAATTCGCGATTCAGCGAGCTCGGTATAGTGTCCGTCACCTAAATTCACTCCCATAGGAGTATATATTCGCCCACTGTCCCGGAAGTAAGGCAGCGGACGAGAAGAAAAAACTAATTATTGATTATTGATTACCTAAGAAACGATGAGAGGGGACGAACCACGGACATCGAGGCGAGCCGAGCTGCAACTGTCTAAGCAGCGATTTGAATTTAGGGCCCGTTGCTTTACAACGCGGGTGTCAACGGTGCGAGGAGAATGGTAATGTCCAATTATCGACCGATGGGATATAGAGGCGACAAACGCATGCATTTATGTATATCTTAGTAGAAACGCAATGTCCGACATACGGAAAAAGCGGTAAGACTCTTCAGAGTCGAGGCGACCCCTTGCCTCTTTCAAATGTGTCATTTCACCCGGATTCATTTTTTAGGGCAAAAACCGGAAAGATGTGTGAATGAACGTCTTTCATTCTTTTACCCTTTCAAGCCTCGAATCATCAGATTCAACCTGTAAAATAAGTACAATTTTCGAACGATACCGTATCAAAAAATTTTTTTATGAAAGCACCATAACTCAAGAGTATCGTTCTAAATTTTTGTGAAAAAATATCCAAATTTGAAAAAGTTATGAATTTTCTAGTGTTTTTCCGAACACTTTTTTGTGAGAATTTTTTTCAGTACTTAAAAAACAAAAATGTACAGTTGCTTCAGTAATCGGTCAAAGTTGGCTCGGGTCAAATTGACTGTTACGATAGTCTGACGAGGTGTGATTATTACGGGTTAATTATAGACGGTCGAAAATTCTTGTAATTTAACAGAAGCCGGAAGAAGAGAGAGCCTCGTAAAGCGATCGATGACCGAGAAAAGATCGTAAAAGTTGATAGCGGTAATTGAAGTGAGGTGTTGGTAATTCAAACACGTTGAAATTCTGGAAGAGAATTCTTTACGGGGTCATTCGCAGCTGCATTCCGTATGTATGTACAAGTTCAGCTTGATATAATTTCGCACTTGCATCCCTCGCGCGTTTTTAATCAACATATTCCACTCCAACTTCCGTTTTCTTCATCCTTCGCACCTGCAGCTAGGATGGTTTTCTATTTCTAAGTAAACCTTTCTCCCCTAAGGTCTAATAAAGACAGCCTTTGTACGAGTCTTATCGGAGTGAGGGAGTCCTAAGGTCGCTGCAGGTGCTACGGTCGTATTTATTAACACGTTGCAATCGTCCCCGTCTTGAAACGCCGGAAGTTGGCTCCCAGATAACAACGACAGGAAACGCTCGGAACACACACGGTGTCACATGCGCCAAAACAGTCTCATTGTCACCCTCACCTCACGTGTCTCTCCAAAGTGTTTTCACTTTGAAACTCCTTCGTCCAATTACCATAACAAGAAATCGTCAAATGCATCGACACATGACTGGCAGAACACGGATCTGCGCGTTTGTTCGCGGTTTCGTCGGATTGAAGTTCGCTGATATCGAGCCACAAGGTGCATTGAGACATCAATGTCCGACGAGACGAAAGCCAAGACCTTTCACAGGCTCGCAATCTGTTCGTATACCTTCTGGAGATGTAATTTTCGCTACGATCGATCGATCTAAATATCGCTTCCGCGACTCCAGGATCAGGGGAAGCTTCGACTCGTCCACGAGGACAAAGAGAGCGTTGGCGTCTCTTTGTGTCCTTCAATAAAATCTCAAACACCTATCTCATGGTGGGAGAGAAGACAAAGCGAATTTCGCATCCTCCTTCGTCTCTCAAGGATAAAAGCGAAATTGCATCAGAATGATACCGAAGCCTTGCGATTGATTAACGGGGGGGCTCCAAATTTTTGTATTCAATGTTGTTTTGTTCAGTAAAAAACAGCAACAACCATTTGTGATCAATGTACCGGGGTAGAGCATCCAGTTTGTGGTCCTCGTCGTCTTAAAAATATCTATAAAGAGCATTGTAAAGTTTTGATTAACGGGGTCCGCCTTAGGTGGCGAGGGGGGATCGGAGGTGAGGATGTGACGTGTCTATAACCGAGAGAGCGCGGGTTCCGCGTTGTTCGCGTTGGTAGAGCGAGAGGCCAAGAAGGCGCGCGGCACTTTGTGGTGTCGTAAAGTAAGCGGCTGCCCTGTAAATCCGTGCTCGAGTGTGGCAGACCTGACAGATTCTCACCCAGACTCCCCCCTCGCAGCCCCCTTATTTGCCCCATTGCAACTGCCTCCGCCACAAGTCCCATACGACATTCGAGCGGTCTCTGGCACTCTCCGCTCTCTGGATAAGGAGAGGTATCATACTTCAAACCGACGTCTCCGCCACGATCCGGCGGGAAGCGTTATTAGATAATTAAATACCCTACATTTTTTTTCCATAATCTTTTCGAAAATCCAGTCGTAAACTTACGCGGGTTTCAACGCGTAGACAAAATCGGTCATAACTTTGTAGTCACAAAGTACCGCGGGTTTGTCTATGATCGTAAATGCGATAAACTTTCGTCTTACGATCGTTTTACCTGTGTTTAAATTTCACTGTAAAACCCTCTTTACTTCTGGTTACCTTCGCGCCCTATGATCGTCGATTTTTATGGTTCAACCCGCGCGGTACGCGAGGTGCTTCGAATTAGTTAATGAGCTTCGACGAAGTAATTCCTTCCTTTTTCTTCACCGGATGATAATTCTAGGTGGTCCCAATGGAGGGGGGTGAGAAAATTACGACCCAGTTGGATAAAACGAGTGGCCTGTGTTTCGTATACGAGCCGACCGGCCAAATAGAGGAAAACCCCGGTGTGACGGTGTCGCTTGTGTGCACATGTCTCGTAACTCCGTCACTAGCTCGACTCGAGGAGTAGAGACGCGCGGTTGCTTGGTTACCGTGGTCGTATGCGTCCCGTCGTCGGTGTGAAAGTTGTACGGAACGGATGTAGATCACGGGGTGAGTGAGCCGTCAGTACGCCGCGTGGCGCCGCGGCTATGCGTCACGCCAGGATCTCAGACTCGCCGTCATGGAACAGGTCGTTCACGGGAATCCCCGAAATTTCTATTCCGCGTACGAATTAGATCGAATGACACTGAGATCTAAACGGTGCTGGACGTGGTTGAAGAAACACACGTGAAAAGAAGTGTCTATATGGCCGGAAGAATGACAGGAGCGAAATTTCGAGGAGGGCTTGATTCAATTGACGAATTCAAATCCATTTATATCGTGATCAAAGTTCAGCATTAGATACTGAAAACAGGATATCGTTCATCGTGGAGGCTAACTTGAGAACGGATCAACGAATTTGAACCAAATTTCTTACCATATGTTTTTTTGTGTCACTGATCATGAATCTGAAGGCAGTTTCGCAAGATTAGAATTTTTCGTATCCAATATGCTGCAAAGAATCTAAAAACATTTGAATTTTGATGGAAATTGGTACTCGAAGGTATTTTGAACCGCTGATCATGAATCAAAATAGCTGGAAACAACATGTTCATAGACGAATCCAAGTTTCGAGTGCGAAAGCGCACGCGCGGAGTACTCCTAGGACTGAAAAATGGTCATTATTGTACAACGCGCGTGCGCATTCGCCGACTCGCTGTCACTACAAAGTCACTGATATTTGACTATGTAACGGACTTTGATTGGGGTGAAAATGAATTTTGGATCATGTTGGGTTCGGTGTTTCGAATCCGAAATGAACCTGCAGCCTGGGTTATAGATTCTATTCAACACGTCTGTAAGCGCGAGACCGATTTAGTATCATTTGTAATAAATAACGAGTATCATAATGGTAAAGGCAAATATTTAATGGTAAAAGAAGTGATGGGCAAGTTTGGTATTTTTTCATTTATTTACCGATCCAAGCCCCCCCAACACGGGGCAGACGATTGATACACTCATAACGTGCGGGTGCGTATTCGATCTCATAGCGCAATTGCTTACGCCCGCGCCCGCGCCCCGACCCCACTTTACGATGTTATCCTAACCTGAATATCCGGCGTAGAGAACCAGAGAAGCGCCGGCAAAAGAAAAACTACTAAGTTAGTCACTCCCTCGGTTGAGATCCGCCTGCACGTATACCAACCCATTAGGATATCGACTACCGAGCGGTAGTAGTCGTGGTTGTATTCACACGTGCGTGAGCATGCGAGCGTGAGCGAGGGCATGACAGGGCCAATTTGACTTGCGTATCGAAGGAAAGAGGCGCACCTGTGGAACGCGGAGGCTGAGAAACACGCCCCGAGGCTGATACACGCGTGTACATAGTCGACGTGTCAAACCTTTTCATCATTTTAAGACACGGACAAGTCTGGTTGTTTCATAATCCGTACATACCGCGATGTCAGGAGCTCCTCTTTCTCACTCTCCACAAAAAAAAAAAAAATGAAACCTATTACCCACTCTACCACCTACATAACTAGTTATATCTGTGAATATATAATCCTAAGAAAAATAACGTCATAAATCTCGGAACTGTTTAATTGCTGGACAAACATCGCGATAACGAAAGGAATTTTTTGATCGTGGGATGCGCCGCGTTGCTATCGGTTGGAAAAAAGAAATCCATCAGGAAATACTGGATGTTCCGCGTGTGCAGCCTCGATTTTCCGGAAGTTAATTACTCATCAATCATCAAAGCGACAGTTGCAAACTTCAATTCAGGCGATTTGATTCCGTACTCAATGATACAGAACAGTTTAGATGAGTATGAAGTCCACGAAAATGATTTTCCCAATTCTCCGAGTCACCCACGGACGTTGCATCTTGATTCCGTGATATTCGTAACCGCAGGAAGCCCCCTAGCCCCCGTTCACGGTGCAGTTGGGCCAAGACGGTCCCAACACGAAGGTGCAAACTGCGAACACCCACGGGGATTTCGCGAAGAACACCCACGGTCAGCCAGCTGTCTCTCCTCCGCATCAACTGACATCTTAATCATACGAACATCAATTATTTGGGAAAGACTCAAACTCCTCGTATTTTTAGTTTCAACTTAGGTCAGCTTAGGTTAGCCTAGGTTGACTTAGGTTAACTTAGGTTAACTTACCTTAGGTTAACTTAGGTTAACTTAGGTTAACTTAGGTTAGGTTATAAATAATCGTGGCAACCAATTTTTTAAGGAGGGAAAGTATGCAAAGATCAGACAAAAAAAAAGAACAAAAGCTACTGTGAATCCATGCAGTGGTCATCGATGAGAGAATTCGAGGATGAAAATAGTTGAGAGATTCGGTAAGGTTGCATCGCGACTATCGTCCACTCGTACCAGGAGACCACAAATCGTCCGCTATCTCCGGATCTCCGCGGGTTTTTGGTCGTTCTAATGCCGAGTCCATGGGCAGACTCTCCTGCAGCGGCCGATCGGGCGCGGGCGCGTCTATACCGTACCGAAAACTCCTCGTGGGGCAGGGGGGGGGGGGGGTATTCGGGAACGGGAGCGAAACCGGGCGAAGGGACGAACTGCCGGTGTAGATAGTACCGGTGGAGCCACCCCATACCTCTTCCTGAGCACATAAAGAACAGGAACGCCCGGACGTGTCCGAGACGGACGGCGCTTACGCGGGGACCCAGATCGCTCCTGGAAACCCGTGGAGGAGGGTTTTCGGGGCACAGGGAGACGGGGAGACGGGGAGACGGGGAGACTCGGGATATACGTCGCAACTCGCGAAGAGAGCACGACGCGTCCGAGATTTGTGTTCGCGGAGTTCGTCCCGGAACAGCCCCGTATTGCTGGAGAATTTACAGCGTTCCACAAAGACTATTTACCCGTCCCGGGTGTCTCTGGCATCTCGATGCTTCTTTTCTTTTTTTCTTCACTCTGTTACTTACGAGTCTATCATCGACTCTCGATCCGGGATTTCTAACTCAAAATGAAAAAAAAAAAAACCACTCCAAAATTTAGTCATCAATCTAGCACGAACGTAAAGCAAATGTTTCCAGGCGAGGTTATGGTCTTAGCATTTCACTATCCGGCAAAGGCATGCAATCGATTCTTTGATAGGGAGACATTTTTGAAGGACGAGTCTTGTCGAAGACGAATTTTGGTCGATAGACCACATTAAAGTACTTGGCGAAAGGTTTTTGCATTGGCAAAGGCATGAAGGCTACTTTGAATCCAGCTGAGATCCGCCAGTTATGGATGACGACTGCCGTGAAAAGTCTTTTTTGGGCAGTTCTCATCACTCTACGAGCTCGCCCCATACAATACTGTTCTTTGACAAAGGCACAACAGTCGCTAAGTCTTTTTGGGGCAGTTCTGAGGATGGCCGGGGTCAGAGGGTGGCTTTTTTCCATTTTCGAGTTTTGATTCGAGGTAAAATTCTATGTGCCGGTTAACGGAGAGGAGGAAACGTCGGTAGTCCCTCTTTTCGGTGTTTTATTTTATCCCATCCGCTCCATAAGATCGCATTCTTTACGACCCATTAGACGAATTCATTACCAGCCTGGGGCGTTGCGCCCCGAGTCGACCCTTGTTCGGTTAGGCGGAGAGTTTCATGATGCCGCCGACGCGGACCTGGATGTGGACGCTCTGCGTCGATGACCGTCTCCGTAATTATTCAAATAGTCAATTAAACGTGTTCCCTCGAAATGTATCGTTGATATTTACGATTATATTATGCCGGTTAGAGTACGACAATTTAGATAACAGAGTAGAGGAGAAAAGAAAATCGTCTCCTACCCCGCGACCGTTGATAGCGTCGATCTCCAGCCAACACACTCGTCACTTTGTCATATATGCGATATACGGTGGGTACTAAATACACGATGATACGGAACCTCGATAAATTCGCTGATAGATTCTAGCCGCCTAGCCGATAGTGTGAAATCGCGGCCCGATTTTATGTCTTGTTATTTACTTTTACTCCCGATTGGAGTAGCCATAAAATTGATTCAGTGCGAATCGAGAATGGGATTAAATATGCTTTGGAATTTCCGCGGCAATAATCGATCCCCACTTCTATCCACTACACGCGGTTCTCCGTTATCTGATAAATCGAAAACAGGTTATTAACTCCGATTGCCAAACGATCAACGACCGTAGTGATGGGGATTCACCTTCGAAATAGTAACGTGATCCGATCCGAACAACCGACTGATACCCATCCAGATGGGTAAATAAATGAGACGTAGATCGTGCGAGAACGGGAACTCGAAAGTCGAACACGGTTCCACTCGGGGGATCAGACGCATCCGCGTAATAAACCTCGACGTCAAATCACTGGAGGCATTGTTGACCGTTGTGTATCACGATTGAATTATACGTTAGAGAAACTTCCCGGTGTTCTCTATTCGCGCGGAGTCATAGAGACAACAAAGATCGCGACTGTCTCGAAAAAATTGTCTTGTTAATCGTCTTTTCTCTCTCTCTCTCTCTCTCTCTCTTCCTGCCACAAGTTGCCAAGTTATACGGTTCAGCTCGTCTCGCCGGTATACCCACCTCAGACAAAGTCGTCTTCGTCAGTCACTATTTACTCGAGCGTAAAGCTCTCCGTTGGTATACCTAGAATACGTGGGGCGTGTAGGAATTCACGTAAGGTAGATTCTTCCTCATTCTTTTTTACTCTTCTCGTTCGCCTCTACCGAGAAGTAGAGACCGAGAGGCATGATGAGAATTGAACAATAACCCGCGGGGCGACACTTGCCGAAATTTCAAGAATCCCAACCATCTCAATACCACCGTATTCTTAATTAAGAGAAATTTCCCTACCTCTGGACACGAGCTCCCGCGATTCTTGCCCCGTATCAATTCATTAGCGCATCGCTGTTATACGCTTTCAACAAAAGTATTCGCGTGTATCCACGGCATGCGGCGGTGGTACATCTCTCGGATTCTGCGGGGGCGGTAGAGCGACGGAGAGGAGGACGACCGTGGACCGGTTTTGCAGAAGACGACCGATCCTTAGGAGGCGACCTTCACCGTGATTTGCTAGTCCCGGTCAACGAGGTCGTGAAGGGAGAAGAAGAAGAAGGATTCAAGAAGTGCTCTTGAACCTTTCACCCCTGCCATTTAATCTGTCGAGGAAGTAGCCAGGCTATGGATTGATATAGGGTGGAAGCACCGTTTTGGGCGACCCCACCATTTGTGGCCAGTTGATTACTTATTTCTCGTGATTACCAGCATGAATATGGCTTGAAGAAAGTCTAGGATACACTTTTTCAATAATTGAATTTATTCAAAGGTTGATAGCGCCACTAATGGAGAAATTGGTGGCCACAAACGGTACTAAGTTGGCCAAAGACGGAGCATCTGCTCTTACTTATCAAGCCTTTCGACGGTCAACTGCGTTTGACAATCATGATGCGTGCTGAACTTGTACCTGCGTTCAATCGTTTCGCGCTGGTCGTTTCGAATTGGGCATAGACGATCAGATCTCAAACGACGGCTATGATAATGAAGTACACTTGGGAAGGATCGTGCGTAAAAAGGCGAGACTTGCATCTATGATAATTTACTTTGCATATAAATAGTTGGTTGGTTTGGAATGTGATTCGACTAGGCGAATGGTGGACATTCGATACTTGATACGTATGTTAAATGGTGAACCAGTGCATTTCACATGATTGTATATTAAAAAAAGGGGGGAAATTCTTACGATCTAACGGATTGAGGTGTAACGAGGGGAAGAAAAGGGTTTGACACAACGATCTTTGGAATAATTGAACCTTTTTAGTTTATAACATATATATTTATTTGAGCTTTAATTGCATTTTAAAATACAACCGAAATTAATTAAATAATGACAAATCTGGTAAAATGGTTTTTTCAAGAGTCGCGTATACATGATGCATATTTTGTTGAGTTTTTTTTTCCTCTCTTTTCTTTTCATTTGTTTCAATTAAATTTTCCTTTTTTTTTTCATTCTTCGTGGATGTGTGTTATTTTTTTTTTTTTTTGTTTGTGTGTGTGTGTATGTGTTGATTAGTGTTCGCTCACCACACTCTCAGCAGTCGTATATAATTACAATAATAATATTATTATTATGTTGATAAATACTTTTTAAAGTCCGCGATGGAAGAATTAGAGTTTACAAGATATACATTCAAAAATTATTATCAAGTTTAACCTCTATTCACTCCATAAACAGCCTACTTTTTCTTTAACACGGTTTTTCTTCCCCTAGTTCACTAACTTTTACCCTTGTTTCATTCTTCTATTTTACTGCATGTTTATTTTTAATTAATTATTTTTCTTTTCATCTTTTTTAATCTGTTTATTTCATTTTATTTTATTTCATTTATATTTATATTATGTAATAATTAATAATGTACACAGTATTATTATTATTGTAATAACTCGAATGATAATAATGACAATATTTTACACATAATGACGCATGGGCTTTTTTTTATACTTGGCGCAATAAATATTTTTTTATTTTATTTTATTATTATTATTTTTTTTTTGTTATTAATATTTTTGTTTTCTTTCTACTTCTCATTATTATTACGTTTTCTTTTTTAAACAAATAAAAATTTACAATGGTGTCTACACAACGGTATATATTCGTTTTTTTTTTTTTGTTTTTCAATTTTTCATCTCATTTTTCGTATCATCTTCATCAAAGTTTTGGATTCATTTTATTTTACTCCTTCTTTTTGTAATACTATTTAATTCATAATAATTGCAATAATAATAATAATAATAATAATAATAATAATAATAATAATAATAATAATATATTTTTTCAATTCGAATTTCAATATTGCACACGTAAGTGCAAGACCTCTCCTATTTTTATAAAGTTTCATCGTCACTGAGATTTTTAATAGTATTTATTTTATTTTGTTTTTCAATAATGTTTTATGTATAGAACGCGTAGGTAGGTATTAAATATCTACGTAACGGGTTTAAACTATACGTTACGTATACGACACACACCGTAGGCTGGGTCCGGCTGTAAATTAATTATTTACTCGATGATAGCGTTATTCATTATAAGTATCAACAAAGAGATTCCTTTACAGAGGCTCTACCCTAACCTATCTGCTATCAAACTACGCCTTAAAGTGGTTTTTTTTCTGTTTTTTTCTTATTCTTCTTCTTCTTCTTCTTATTTATCGTAACCTATATCAATATTGGGGGTATACATGCTGACGACCTAAACGCCGCGTCCGAATGACACCGACGATCGGCAAGCGACTACTAGTCCAATTTTATTTTAATTAATTTATTTTTTCTTCAATTTTTCTCTTTCTTTTCTTTTTATTAATTTAACTTCTTAAGAATTATTATAAAATCACAAACTTGGCGTGCCGAGTCCACGGAACTCAGCAATGCCGCGAGATATGGTGGCATCACAATAATTAATTAACGTTACATCGTCTGCACTGTCTCGATTTTCTTTCCTTCTTTTCTTTATTACATATATATCGGCATCAAATTTCATCATCAACGTTTCTTACCTTCATCGTCAATAATTTTTTAATCATACTATTATTTTACTCATTTTATTTTTTTTCCGTTTCGAGTATCTTTAAGGAATGACAAGACGAGGCTTACGCGACATTTTCAACACTCTTGTGTCTTGGTCAGAGTTTTGAAATGGAACCGTTATATAAAAAAAAGTGTTGAAAATGTAACGCGAGGATCAACGATCATAAAAATATAAATTTACAGTTGCACAGCGTTAATTAGCGCATCGTTGCATCGCAGGGTTTCTCAAACGAAGAAAATAATAACAATATCTCGTTAACGCGATATTCACACGCTCAACCACTCTATACTATAATCAGCCGTTTATCAGCCGCTACAGTGTACCAGTACCAGTACGTCGTACTTTTAATTTACTTTAATTTTAATTTTTTTTTCTTTTTTTCTTTTGTAGTAAATAGAAAGAAGATACAATATAAATACACCTATGTACACGAGGAGGACTTTATCCGTTTTGCTTTATCGTCGATCTATACCGGACTATACGTACTTGCTCGATAATTGCTTCGCTAATTCCGTATACTTCAAAAATTTCGAATGCGGACTCTCCTCAAGAGGCGAGGCAGCCGGTTGGGACGGACTCCCGTTCGGCTGAGCCAACGGTGGAGATTTGTTCCTCTGCGAGGGTGGCGACGGCACGGTGTGACCCGAGCCTCCGGACGAGGACTGACCCTGCGACGGCGACCGTCCCATGGTCATAGGGTCCGGAATGACCCCGTCCTTGACGAAATGCATCTTCGATAAGTGATGCCTGTACGCGCCCTTCGATATGAAAGGCGTGTCGCAGAAGGCGCACTTCATTATCGAGTCCGCCGTCACAACGGCGTCATTGCAGGCCCAACTGAACGCTAGAATTGCTCCGGGAGTCGGGCCCGCGGCCTGACCGCTCGAGCTTCCACCACCGCCGCCATTTCCGCCGCTGCCGGTATTCCCGGCGCTTCCGCCGCTTCCGTTATTCCCGGACTGACCGTGACCCGTCGATGTCCCAGCGCTGTTTCTCGAAGAGCCTGACCCTGACCCACGGGTTTCTGTCTTGTCACAGAGTTTCTGAAGCGCGGCGAGAGGATGACTGCTGGTTTTTCTTCCCTGTGAATCCCCGCCACCGGTACCAGCGCCACCACCGCCGCCCGACAGGCTGTCGAACATCGAGGAAAGGGCGCCGAGACTGCTCGACGTTTTCGTGTCCGGGGTGCCGCGAGGTGTCACCGAACGGTCACTGCTCGTCGGACTGCTCGTGCTGTTCCGGCAGGGACTCCTGGCCACTTGTTCGACCCCGGCTGGTCTCGGTGTCGGAGGATTAACGGGCGGCGACATAGCTGCCCGATCGTCTTCCGCCGTTGTCGTATTAGTCTCGTGGTGACTGCCCCGCCGTTGATGATTGTACGTCGCTTGGTGATCCTCGTCTTCCCGGTCCTCGATCAGTTCTTTCTTCACAACGACATCCCGGTCCCGCCTCTGCTCGTGGTCCTCCTCTTGCGTAGCCTCACCCTCGTCCTCTCGCGGTTCCTTCTTGATCACCGGTTCCTCGTCCCCCGACTCTTCCGGATGTTGCAGACGCGCTGGAAGCGGGATTTGCTTGTCCGGCGTGATTCGGTGGTGGTGCTGCGAGTGGTTGAGCCTCTCATGACCCCCGGAAAGATCCATCCTCCGCTCCGGCGTCATGGCGTCGGTCCGTCCGCTTCCCCGTTCCGAGATCGAACTCGACTCGCTTCCGCTCCGCTCCCGCCTCGCGGCGACGGCGGCGTTGTAATGCTGCTGTTGATAGGAACGAAGGAGGTGCATGGACTGAGGGTCGACGAGCGGCTTCATGTAGTCCACGCTCTCGTCGATACCGAGTCGCTTCAAGATGCTCGATCCCATCGGGGCCCCGGCCTGGGAATGGTGGAGACCCGAGGCGCCGTGACGCGCGCGAGAGTCGAAGCTCTTCTCGATGAGTTTCTCGATGGCGTTCAGAACCGACGGAGACGAGTTCGAAGTTTCGTTCGTCGCCGTTGGCGTCGGCGTCTCCTTCCCCGGGGTCGTGGCGTCGCTCGCCGACGACGGGGACCGGTGGTGCCTTGAGGAAACCGAGGACGCGTCCTCGTTGACACTCTTTCGTCCGCTCTCGACGGTACCGGGCGGCTGAACGTGGTTCGACATCAGGGCATTTTTGAGGAAGTTCCTCTGGTTGATGCCAACGACACCAGCGCCGATGCACTGTCTTATGTGATCGACGAATATCGTGGTCTCGATCTTGTCGCCACATTTCTCGCAGGTTATTCGCCCCGCGTGTTTTCCCAGCGCGTGACCGAGCCCCACGGAAGCGTCACCGTTCTTGAACTCGTTCTGCGCTCTCTCGAGTTCCAAGAGTTTCCTTACCGGAAGTGACTTTTTTCGCTTCTCTCTCGTCTGCCTGCGGCGACCACCGCTTTCGGTTATCGAGCGCATGATGTGCTCCTTGTAATGCGAGTTCTTGACCATGTGGTTGCTCAGTTCCTTCAAAGAACTGAACGCCTGATCGCACACCTTGCAAGTTAGTACGGCGCTCACGTGGCTACTCGTCGCTCCAGAACCCGGCCCTCCGGTACCGGTGTGACCGCTGCTTCCACCGGTCGGTGGTCCGCCGCCGCCAGAACCCCCTCCGCTACCACCACCGCCCTTGTTCTCGTCGGATGATTTCCACGAGATAATCTGCTCCTGGGATATGATGTTCGTGTAATGCTGTGTCTGCTGCATGTGAGATGTCATTTCCGCGAGGGAACGGAAGCTCTGACCGCACCACATGCACTTCAATATTTGACGCGTCTGTTCGGCTCCTTTACCGAGCCACACGTCCTGCCCCCTGACCAGCTTCCTGGGCAACGGCATGGTCTCTTTTATCAGAAGGTTCAATTCCGAAGGGCTCTGTTTGCTGCTCGGCGTTCCGCCGCCGCCTCCCCCGCCACCACCTCCGCTGGTCGAGGTTTGCGGTTGATGTTGGGGCGTCTGGATCTGAGGCATCTGTTGCGGTTGTTGTTGCTGATGAATCGAGGTCGGCGGCGGTGGCACCGGCATATTGACACCGCAGTGCTTCGCCTCCTTCATGTGTGTCGTCATAGCGGCGAGTGACGGGAAGCTCTGCTTGCACCAAACGCATTTGAGAACGTCCTTCGCCTGGTCAGCGCCCTTGTTTAGCCAATGAGACTGCCAGGCACTGTGTCGACTGCTGGATCCAGTAACTGTGTTCCCGGAATTGACGCTACCGCTTCCTGGCCTGTAGAGATCGTCTCCACCGAGTTTACTCAGCTCGCTCATCTTCTCCAACGCCTTACTGGCGTCACTCGGCTGATACGGTTTCTCCAGAGCCGCCGGTGGCTTCATCTTACCGTTCCACAGCTGGTGTTCAACCCCGCCGGTCGCCTTGGGGGAAAGCTGTTGTTGACTAGTAGCCGCTGCCACGGCAGCAGCAAAGTACGGAAAGTGTGAGGCTACGACCGGCGACGTCCACGGCGATACTACCGGTCGCCCGTAAGATTCCTGGTGCTGATTGGTGCTGGCCAATCTCGACGATTTCCGGGGTGGTGGCGGCGGTGAATCCTCCGGTCCCGGCCGTTTCCGGCTGGGCACCGAGAGATCGAGGGGCCCGTTATTCGTCTCCGAGGACGACGACGGCGTCGGTGGCTTGCTTAGGTTCAGCGCCGTGTCATCCTCGTCATCTTCCGTCAACGAAGCCTTCCGCGTGCTGAAATCTAGCACGGCAGGCAGCGTCGTGGCGCTCGGGGACATGTCACCTCCGCTACTCGGCGAGACCAACAGACCCGGTGTAGCCGCCGGAGGTGAACACGAGGAGGATACCAATGGAGAAACGGATCCCCGCGATAGCGGAGAATGACCGAGAAGCAGTCGTTGATGAGTCTGCTGAATGTAGGCTGCCATTACTGCGGCTGAATGCGGTGGCAGCAGAGGATGACCTCCCAGAGGCAGCGGCACTATGCCGCTCGGACTGACCGGGCTCGCGCTGCTCCTGTGAGGGAGGGGGGGACTTCCGGTTGCTGGACCGGACGATTCCCGCGACTCTCTCGACGGGCAACGAGGACTCATTGGCTCCCTGTAACAGAAATCGAAGCGACCTTGGTTATTGATGGTACGAATATTCACTGCTATGATGCGGGGATTTTTGATCGCAGTCAGTATTGACGTATTAGTCGAAAACCGGTTCGGTGGAAAATTAATTAAAAATATCACTATTCGTATAGGAGTATAGAAACAATTAAAAATAATCGAACGGTTCACTGGTTCGAGGAAACGAAACAATTTAATCGGCAACAATCCCCCTCGCCAGATGAGTTTCTTTCAGCAACGTCATGCGCGGTCAAGAGCTACTCTCAAACACACTACGGATATCAGCACATGCACCTGTCACGCAAACTCGCGGGATATACAAGGTGGCTTTTCTATAAATAGACGCGTGCTCAAAGCATGGACTAAAATCTACTGATTTCCCTTTCACTTCTAGTTTAAAATTGTTCAGATCGTACAAAATTTGGAAGATTCCACCTTTCAATTGTCTTTTTCTAATATGGATGAATTCTAGTGAATTTGTGGAAATGAATCGTGTGATTGGCTGACCTGAAAAACGATTCTAATCTAGTATTAGTACTGTGCGTAGATACCTTGACGTTTTATAATCGCATGTTATACGAGAAAGCACGTGAGCTGGAATCGTACGATGGGCCAAGATGCGCGCAAGGGGATGCGGTGAGAGAGGTTAAGGTCAGAGGTCACCGGAGTGAGAGAGGTAGTCGGGATTGAATAAAGAGAGAAATAGATACAGAGTGAGTGAGTGAGTGAGTGAGTGAGTGAGTGGTATTAGTTAGGTCGACGACGCACGCTTGTCGACAGCCGAGTCGGAACTGCGTCCTGACTGAAATGCCGAATGCGTGCGGCCTGATGAAAGGGGCTCCCGGCGTACGCAAGCAGGGGAAGCTTTCGGGTGGGGAAAAGGCAACGTAGGGGGTTACGGGGAGGGCGGGAGGGGACGGCGAACTGCAACACGCGTCGGTATCTCTATTGAAGCACCGAACTCGACGCCGTGCGCCGCGTCGCGACGCCTCAAACCGCGAGAAGCGCGACGCTTAGGATGTTAACGTAGTGTGGAAGAGGCGAAATTCAGAGGCGCGTGACTCTGCCGAGTATCAACAAACGTCTCGACGCTCTTCAGAGACGTTTACGAACGTCGGTATACTCTGTGTACTTCAGGGTCTTAGGACCTGATTTGTTGTACCAAGACAATAAAGCAGCGCGACGCAAGCGGCGACTTCAAAGGTATACCAATGATTTAGAACCCTCTTCTTATCCTTTGATATCGCGGCTCTATCGACTCAATTTACTCTTCAGCGATTACCTGCCCGAAAAGTCAAACATTGAAAAACAGGGGAGGCGTAACACGATTTTGACTAGCACAAATATACTAAATTACCTCTAGATCTAGCTATCCGACCCTCTTCCAACGCTCGACGGGATTGCGGCTTTACTATGCATGCTAATCTCATTGAGCAGGCCCAAGATAATGATATCAGCAAGAATGATACCCTAGAGTCGACCCGATTGATCGTTTAGAAGTAGATATGCTGATTGATTTGATGTTCAAGTTTACAAATTTTTGTTAATACTTCGTCAAACGTCGAGTTTGAGAAATGAAAACTGAATCAATCCGAATCTTCTTCACGTTCATCGCGATATTGAAAGATTTTCAACGAAGAAGTTACTGACAGTGAAGAACGGAACTGACTTTTGTTAGCTGAAGTATTCCGAACAACGTGTTTGATCGACGTTCAAGAATTTTGGTGAATTTGATTAAAAGTCTACTTACTTTGAGATGAGAAAACGGAATCAATCTCAACCTCATCAATACATAGAAGTTCGCTTGATAGCGATCCGTTCTGATCCGGAAAAGGAAATTTGAGTCGATTGTAGATAAATATTGTTTGCTCACCTGTCGGGTGGACCTGTGTCTCGTAGACCGGCGGGATTGAGCCGCGTAGACGCTAGGGGTGACGCGGACGGGGGTGGCGTTGACGCCGGATGTTCCTCCTCGTCTTCTTCCTCGGAGGGCGATCCCTCCTCGTCGTCTTTTGTGTTTGGAGCAGCGGCGCAGCCCCGTTCACCAGGACTCACGGGTCCGTCTTCATCTACGCAGTCTCCCTCCTCGCCCTGGAGGTCCGTTCCTGGACCGGATCCCTCCACGCCGTCCTCCCCTGAAACAAGAGGATCCGGTTTCTGGTCATGTCTACGTCATCGGAGGTCGTTGTTATACCGTCTTTACATTGTCACCGTTTGAGACACGCACAAGACCGATTGTCATAATCGAGGGGTTATCGTCAAAGGAAAGCGAGACTGAGAGTATGGTGGGGGGTAAAAGATGGCTGCCTCGAAATCGCATTATGTATATTTGTGCTCGATCATACCCGTTCGTTCAATTGCGTTCATCCATCCGTGGCTCCGGGTTCGCTCTCACTAACGATTAAGTGATTGGAATGACATTAAAGTACCACAACTCTCGGTTCTCTATTTACACGGGTCAATTATATCAACAGCCCGTGATACGTGCGGCGTAAACCTAATTACCTTTACAGATATTAATTACCCTGTACCCCGTGCCTCCCTAATCTATCACGTCAGTAGAATCGATATCTAAGCCGTGACTAACAACAGGTTGGTCGCAAGAAATCAATCATGAGATTTCCACAATCGTCGCTCTGCATTCTGATGGAAGTTTGTTATTCATTTATTTAAAAAACCACGCACTAAAGTTGGATTTGATTTGTTGGAGCAATAAGACGTGGATTATGATCTGCCACCGTAAAGTCGTCGCGTCTTATCTGGTGAAAGGTTAGCCGTGTACCTTGCGCCTCAAGAACAGATTAGGCTAAGATTAGACAGACAAACACCGCGGTACGCACCAAAGCTTTCGGGATCGGTGTACAGACCTAGGTAATCAAAGCGCCGCAAATTATTGCTCGTCAGTTAACGGACCCCGTTAAGTAGTATGCATGACATACACAGCTGCAATTCTGCATCGCTGCTGGAATTCTAAGTGACTGATGAGAAAATTGAATGCGTGAAGGCTCTCTTTGAGAACATTAAACCCTGGCTATCTGAGAACCGCGCCGGAGGGTTACTTTTGGCACTATTAGCATAATTCCCAGGTTCATTTCCTGCAAGGGAAATCCAGGAGAATCACAAACGGCTGGTAATTAGAGGGCCAGCAGGGATTTTGCTAATTACTAGCTCCAGCATGACGGGGTCGCGGAATACCTCTTCAAAAGGAGTCTACGGTCGATCTAGGACTTGCGAGCGGCCCTTGTCCCACGGCTAAACCGCATCGCACGGTCGGTCTCGATATTTGAGATGACGAGGCAAGGAGTTGAGGCGAGGTACGGAACCCCGCACCGACATGGAACGAAGGAATGAGAATGATATAAAGGTCCAGATGGTACAATGTCTGCTATCGGTTCATTTATCAGCGTTCGCAGAGGCAACGAACGACCGTCGACGCTGTGCTGATGGTGATAGAGGTCGGGGGGGTTTGAGGCTGGAGGTATGAGAAAGGAGGAATGAGGGAAAACCGAAGACAGGAGCATTGTGACGACAGGACTCTTCCGTCATTGACATTATGAGTTTTAATCAAATCATTTCAATTTCAGCGTTTCAGCAATAATTGAACAGTCTCCACTATTATCTACGCTACACAGAGAGCGTGTTCCATGGTGGAAATGTCGAAGATGGTACAGACGATAGGGTTTCCGTCCCCTGGCTCATTCAGGTGTTTCGGTGTTACCTCGATTCCGCCCGAGTCGAGAAAAGAGAAGGGTGGACAGGTGGCGAATGTAAATAATCGGCGACCTGCTCCCGGACTTGGAGAGGACATGCCAGTGGTTAAAAGCCGCCATCTTGGTCCAGCAGATTCCCTCCGGGCACAGGGAGTGTCGTCTTCGGTGTCGAACGGGCGGGTGGGGACTGCACCGTCCTCTGGCTCGAGAACTGACCAACCAAGAATCGTTTGTTCCCGGTCAAGACGAAGGGGGAGAGCAAGCAGATCGCACATTGATCCGTTCCAGCATCGGCAACTAATTACGCAGATTTATGTCCCCATTGTCCATTGTCTCCTTCGGGCGTTCGCCAAGGCGCGGAGGGAAAGATCGCAAAGAAGTACAGGGCCAGGGCGGACCACCGGGAGGCAGCCCCGCCCGCTTCGATGACCAGGTAGAGGTCCGGCTGCAGCACGTGTACCGATAGAAATATACCTACGAGTATGCGGATTCCTCCGTGAGCGCACCAGATCGGATAGCTCAGTCTCTATGGCACGACCACTGACAAATATTATCCAAAGTGGACAGTGCAGGCCGGTGGGGCTGATCGTGGTAATTGGGAAGGCCTGCAGTTCCGCGTCGAGATCTTAAGGAGCTTGTAATTATCCCTGAGAAGGCGTAATTTCGTTCTATTCTAGCTTATATGCAACGAAATTCTATCGGTGGTCAGCTCTAACAAGGATATATTCAAGCGAGGAAATACCGTAGCGCACGGGGCATCCTGACACTCGAAAAGATGCGGTACCGCGATACGCGTTCCCTCTGTCCTCGGATCTCACTCGGCATGGGCTGGTCTTTTCCTTTCTTCTTATTCTGCTTCTGCTTCTCTTCTCTGCTTCATCTCCTACCCCGATACACGATGTATTAGCGGAGTCTCCTCCGGGCTCGCTCGCACAACAATAATTAGTCTTATCGGTTCAGTCTTTTCAGGCATTTTCTACCTTTTATACATCGAGAACTCCACCAGAGCCTTTATTCCCTCTTTTCTTTTCGGAACGGGAATAACGACGCAAGCTCGATGCTTCTTTTTTTCTTTGTTTTGTTTTTTCCCTCCACGATACATGCACGAACCTAATACGAACGATATCTTCGAGCACGATGCACGCCTCCTCCTACATTCGTAGTCACGCTTTAAAACTTGCGACAATCGTGATCGAGTTGACGGTTGGTCTATTAAAATCAAAAGAGGGTCTCTTGGGGGGGGTGAGAATAATAGTAACTCAGGGTGGATCAAGGAAGACAAAAGAAAATTCGTTTGTGCGGCATCGGACGAACAGGCGGGAAGGAGTATAGAGCAGGATAGCGTGACGACGAGGAAGGCGTGATGAATTTCTGATGCAAGATTTGTTGGAATGGAAAGAGTGACGGGAGGCAGACGAACAGACTGACGGACAAACGGACTGACTGACGGTCGGACGGATGGACGGAGGCAAAACGAAGAGGTGGTAAACTGGGAGTTGGCGAGTGAGGCAGGGGGTAGAGCGCAGAACTCTGCATTGTGATTCTCTCGCGGTCTGCGAGTGAGTGACTGACGGTTGAATCCATTCTCCTTCGCTCATCTCTCGAGAGGACGGCCAAAGCCGCAAGCGGTTCAACGCACCGCTGTACCGTAATTGTAACTTGTACACCACGGATACAGAGTCATTATACACAGGTCATCATGACTTCTCTATATCATTCTCTTCGGGACAAGGAACACTTCTGCATGTCCCATGTGAAATTCTCACTTTATGCACCGCGTACATATTCTCCAAACACCGACTAATGGATCATGACGTTTGTCTTTGCACTGACATTGGTCAATAGCGAAGAGACTCTGGACTCACCTGAGTGTCGGTGGTTGTGGAGGCGCGAGTTTGGCGCCTGGTATATCAGAGGAATACGTGCAACAGGTACGTAGAACGCGTGTGGTGCGAAATTTATCGGTTAAAATTTGAGTCGTGCTCCGAAGTGAATTCGGAGTAACAGTGGTACTGGAGTCGCGACGAATGCTGGAGTTAAACTGCGGCCTGGCAGTGCCCAACGAACACCGGCTCCTTAAGTCTACCTGACCGATTGACTGATGAGGCAGCGGCTATCCTAAGTCAACACTCGTTCCATCAACTGGTCTGCATTCGGCCCCTCTCTCAGTCTCTTCTCTCTCTCCACCTGGCACCCATCACCAATCTTTACGTCTGTTGCCTGCCGAACAGATTTAAAGTGTCCCTGTCCGGTCTTATCGACGTCAAGAAACTCGAGACTGACGAGAGAAATTTTTCCATCAAGACCCGTTGGGAGCGGGGGGAGACGAAGAGGCCGATCGAAAATCGCTAATCATACTCAATCACACCTCAGCTCGACCATCCATCGCATGATTCTAATGTCTCCGGGAAGTTGATCAGAACGGGGAACGCCAGTCACCTTGAGCAGTGCTAATCAGTCGATCGTGGACGTAGGGAATACTGCAGGTATACTTAAACATGTACGAGTCGACGGGAGTGGCACGCGGTTGGCAGGTACGGCGCGACTACATGATGGATTGATGTCGGCTCCCGTCAGTCCATCTGTCGCGCAACAGGCGACGGTGGTGATCGATGCGGGCTGGTTTGGGTATCTAAAAACCCGGTGTCTGGTTGTTCGTGTGTAGCACCTCGGTATTGAACTCGTTAGAATATATCATAGGGTCAAGATATAAGTTTCTGATGTGAAATCGACAAAATCAAATTCGAATCGATTATCCCGGTACAATAACTACGTGGCGATGCTCTAGTACGCGCACCATCTTAATTGGTTATTGAATCGACCATTATTGACCCACCTGTTTAAATAATTGGGTTCACGACAGGTGCGCAGTTGAGGGTAAACAGACAACGAGCATACGTCATCCCCGAGGCTTCTTTCTTCTTTGTCATAAACATTCATGAACTTCTCGATCATTCCCGCTTCATTCGAAGGAGGGTGGGGTAGTCCGTTAATTGGCAACTATTTGAGAAAGCTGTGAGAGAAAGGGGGGGCAGGGGGGAGAGGCGAAGATATCAATGGCCGTCTTGGCAGGCGTGACAGCGCCGTTGGTATGAGGTAGCCAAACACGATCGAAACACTTAGGGCACGAGGCGTCGCGACGCAGTGATCACAGCGCGACGTCCGTCACTCGTCGCCAGACCGTTTCTCCTCTCCTCTTCTTCTCCTGTGACGGAGAAGCATCTACGAACTCCGCGTTGCTCCTTACCCTCGTAGCTATCTGTCGGCGTGTCGGTTCGGCCCAAATGTTACCACCTTCACTGACAACAATAATTGTCAGCGAAGTAGCGGTGTGAGGTAGCAGATTTCTATTTATATATCGACTTCGCGCCGTTATGATAAATATAGAAACCAACGATCACGGGGGGCCACGTAGTTACGTTTGACAGACCGGAAGTCCAGGTACCATTCACATCATACCTCGATATGATCAAACGTGACGTAAACGGAAGCGATACTCTCGTGGTAACGAGAAAGAAACTGACCAAGCGTCCTTCTTGAACTTATTTCATAGGTCGCTGAATCTGATTTTGAGGGTTGGATTCAGATTTTTCAGTCAATATTGAAGATTTTGCTTCTTTCAGTCGGACCACACTTCCACATTCGATGATGGGCAATGAATGGATGGTGATAACAATTTTCACTTACAAACGATAACGTAACTTTACATCGTAAATATTGATTCTCGATAACGAAATACCTTTCCTGAGTGAATAGACTCTTACGTATCCTAAGTGCGTAGGAAAATTTGATTACGTTATTGGTAAAATTAGCAATCTGTTAATGGTCTGAGAAGTATCTCGTTTATTTAATCGAAAAAGAGAGGTGAAGAAAAAAATTGTTGACAAAGATTGAAGGATCGAGTTTGATGAGCACTTAATTCTCGTGTAATATAAAATGTCAATCACCATTCAAATCTATCTCTTCTGTAACGACCGATTGAATATTAATTAACGACGAAATTCCCAGAAAGCTGAAAGAATTCAGCGGTGAATAATTTTGTGGCCATATTTTACGCTATAATATCCCCCCCAGTCGCGTTATAGTGTCGTTTGAAATTCTGAAACGTGGAGAAACCTCGCGTTTCGTCGGTTCGTCGGTCTTCGGACTCACCGAGCGTGTGGCCAGACCCAAAATAGGCGCGGACCTCCTCGAGACGCTCGATCCGTTCTAATAAATATTCTGTGTCAACATAAATAAGTGTGATGACTCTCAGACTCTGGGACTCGGTTCGGTACGACGTCGAAGAGTCAGCCAGCTCCCTGACGGACTCGTGATGGACCGTGGGACAGGTGCACCCCCGTCCATAGGGCAGACCTCCCGATGCCCCCGGTGCCCCCGGATCCGCTTCCAACTCTATCGTGACGGACTCGTCGCAACCAAGACCGGAATAGATCTACTAATACGTTACACGAATACGTTTTACCGTTCACGTTATGCATATCGATCAACGGGATGGCGAACACGAACGCAGATGAAAAGTAGCTGGATTGCATTGAAGCATTGGGCATCAGTTTACTCAAATTATGAAACACGTCCTCAACAAAAAGCGCAAACATTTGACCAAGTACATTTATTGGTACTTTGCGAGCCTCTTTAGTGTACCCGGTGTACCTGGCCCGCCAAGTACTATGCAATGTACTTGACGAAGCGCGTATTTTCGTGGCATAGGTGCTTTTTGGTGTGACAGATCGCATCGAACTAGTAGGCATCTGGTAATTGGAGCGATATAGTGGCCGAACCGCATTCGACACCACGATTTTGTGAAAGAGGCGATCGAGATGCCCCTGACGAGTAGAGACGAGGTCTGAGCGAGGCGAGGCAAGGCAAGGCAAGGCAAGGCGTCTGAAGGCTCGGTTTAACAGATTTATGCGGCACACATGCGGCAGAGCGTATAACTCACTCAAGCTACCATAATGGTATCCCCCCACAGCACCGAATCTCTAGGCATTACTACGGTTACCGTGGCGCAAGCACCAGATACCGGGGTCCACGAGATGAGAGACAGACGCAGAAGACTATTTCCCTCGTCACGGCGTATTTATTGCTCTCCCATACGTGTTTGTGTATACTTTAGTGTCTGACTCCCCACCCCCACAGGGCTCAATGCATGCACGCTGTGACGGTATAAATTCTTATCGGTTTCATAAATCGTTCGATAAAACAAACAGCCTTCCTTTTTCCCAACAAATTTGTAATATCTATACAAATTTTTATAACACTCATGTGACAAACGTACACGGCTTTACCCGAATTTCCCTGTATGTCACGCGCTATCTCATCCCACGTTATATATATTCGAAAACGAACGGGTATCGATTTTCAAATGGGGAAAACTATCTAGAAACATCACGTTTTGTCACTGAAAATTAACAAATTTCTGCATAACTCCTAGATTATAAAAATATCATTCGAATTTTAAGTCACGTTTGCAAAATGTTCCCGCATATCGAAGCAATATGATCCATCAGCTCTTCGATGTGATCGAATATAGGATATAGAAATAGATATAGGATACCTAGTTAAACGTACTTACCGAGAGCAGACCACCTTTTGTTAGGGTCTCCCTTCCCCCCTCTTAGCCCCAATTTCTCCCCCTCACCCACTGCGGCAGCAATGGCGGTGGTAGTATTATATTGTGAGCACAGAAGTAATTTATAGTTGCAATAATTTATTGGCTACCATGGGGTTTATACTTGCCTGACGCGGGGCCATCCGTCACCGTCAGTGACGTCACCCTCCCCCTGCCTCCCAATCCCCTTCCCCCTCCACATAATGACTACCTACGTATCCCTCCGATTCTCTCTTGTTCTCTGTGGACTTCTCTTTCTCTCTTCAGTCCCTCCTTCAGCCCTTCAAATTTTCCGGAACAACCCCCGCGCCGTTTTCTGAACCACGCGACACAGAGTAGGTAATATCATATTGTTTAGTCTGTGTTCTTGACGATTGTGCGAAACACTGTACATGCATAGTTGGCTAGTGTCAGGTTTGACACGATAATCGCGAGAACATGTGTTTCGGTGTAACTCGAGGAGCAACTGGTGAACTCGAGCTGAATCGCAGGTACGATTCTTGCGTCGTTGTTCCATATTATTAGCATTTTATCTACAGAGATACATATTTTTCACTATAGGCATAATTATACATAGGCATATGTATACAGCTGACTAACCCTGCGTGAAAACAAAACAGTGTACAGTGCAGGCTAACGGAAGTAATAAATCCTTCAGGCCTGTATGAAACACGGATAACTGAGTAACTGCGATGGTTGATGGACTGATACTGTACATTGGCTACTAATCGACGGTGGGATCCTAAGAATGACACTTCCGCCCGCACGCGATGGATACATAGTTCCTCGAATTTTGACTGAGTTAGTTTTTTTTCCCCTAACATTCGGACTCCTCGTGACTCACGTCTTTTCAATTTCCATTCTAAAAATACGGTTCGATCCGAAAAATGTAAATCTGGACAAATCCGAACACTTTTTAGGTTACGAAACATGAATTTAATGACGAAATGGATAAAAGTGCTGATCCTTAGAAACTGAATTTGTAATCTACTAAAAATAATAAGAGACAGAAATATATATAATTTTGCGGTCAATAAATAAATAAATGATCTGAATAAATGAAAGTACTCCGTCATCAAATACGTTCAATGTCACAAACTGAGCCATTCACCTTACGGATGTTGAGAGGCCGTTGAATAATAATCGTTGGTCAGTAAGTGCGACGGTTCGGTATTATAGGCTAGAGCCAGATATCAGTTGCTACTTGAGTTATCAGTCAGTCCGCATCTTCGAGAGTCTGAATAGTTGGGCAACACACGCTAGGATATAATTAATTAATTTCACAACCCCTTTCTAGATCTCAGATTGCGATAACAGAGCGTACCTGCAACAAACCGTATATCAATTCCGTGTCTGTATCGAGTAGTACTTTTTTTTGTCTGTCTCTCTGATAGAAAAAAAAGTTCTGAAAATATTTCGCGAATGTGAGTTATAGAAGAAAAAAAAATCCAGATTGAGAAGGGTGACGAATGGCGTCTCGTGACGGACACCGTTGACTAAGACGGGATGATACGACGCCGCGATATGTCACTTCCCCTCGCGCACTCGACTGCCTCCACCTCCACCTCCACCTCCACCTCCACCTCCACCCCAGACTTTACCATCAGCGACAGCCACCAGCGAGAGTCGGTCTTGATGGCAGGCCGAGATGACGAGTTGGTCCAGGCAGGAGCGGAGGCAGAGACGAGGGAAGAGATATGCTCGTCACGTTCTCCAGCTTGCCGACTGCAGTTGCCCGCGTTCTCGTTTCGAGTTTGAGTTTACGTCGGTTCCGACGGTGCCGACGGTTCCCGGGCTCCTGGGTGCCGTACACCCAGACACATGACTGAAACTGACGTTTGACGAGCGTTTGTCACTGTCCTCGCTAAATAATATTCACCGTCACCGCCGTCTACCTCCCCGTTACAGAGCAAAAACGTCAACGAATCAACTGTGTATACTCATTGCATGAGGCTACTTAGCCTCCCTCCCTGTCCATTTGAGCTAATCGATCGATGGTGTACTTAAGAATATACCTACTTGGTATTTTTTTTTCGTTTTCGGGGAAGACTGTCATTCGATAATAAATCGGTATTCCCTTTCCTTTCTTTATCTTTATAAATTGATCATTTATAGAAACGAGAGATGGAACAATAGCCGCAGGCTAAACAACGCACCCTGACGGACACGACGTCGAAGGAACGCGAACGAAACTCCGTAGTAGGGGTGCCACCGCCTCGTGACTAGGGAGGGTAGGAGACCGGGGGAGCGGACAGGAGGTCTGGGCGACAGCCGTCAATCGATTGTCAACCAGGTCAGCCATCCGACAACCGCCCCACCCTGTAGCGTAGAACCCCCGCGGAATCGTATCCTTCCTCTCCTCTTTCCTTTCCTTTCCGTTTCTCCTTCGTTTATACCGCGATTCGTTGTTATAATTCGTTGCATAACAGAATGTCTCGACGATTGGCGATTACCGCGGCTGCACCTCGACTCAACCCGCTACCCGATTCGAGAAACGTGAAATGTTGAGAAATTTGTGAAATTCCAAAGGGGTTGTAAAGAGTAACGAGTCTCCGACTCCTGAAGGTAGTGACTATGGTTGGATTGTAAAGTGTGCCGTACGTCGAGAGAGAGAGGCGACCAACCCTCACCAACCCCTTCCTTTCCTGCCGATATCAAGACTCCAGCGTCCGACAGATCAATGCCGTCAGGGGCGACGCCTGAACGGACGTCAACTCTTCTAGGGGGGTAGAAAACGGACAGACTAGAAAGTTGTTTCTTTTCTTTTCACTCTGGGAGGTTGATCGATACGGAATGAACGACGGACCGTTGGGTTGATTTCGTTCCAACCGGACGTGTTTCGGACGTTGTTCGGAATAGTTTTGTTCTTACGAATCCTCGACGACGGTCTTGTAAGGGAACAAATTATATGAGACAAGCGTTGAGATTGACGCGTCGCAATATATGTTCCATTCAACGGAGCTGGGACCGGGAGGAGAGAGGAACGTAACAAGAGCTCCGAGAGACTCGGGGTCTCTGCCGCCTGGACGCGCGTCGGTTCGGGTTCATTGAATATTCAGCGACTGGCGAGAGGATTTTGTCTTAAACTCCTGAAGGGAGGGGTTTCATCCCGAGGGAAACGGGACGTCGTGGCTCGCCACCAGCCACCAGCCACGAGTCATCGGGCAGAGGCACGAGCCACGGGCAGAGTCTCTTCCTTCCTTCCTTCCTTCCTTCAGGAGGCTCAAGTCACTCCGGACTCGGTCCCGCGACTTCTGACTCCAGGATATCACCCGGAGGTTTATTGGTTTCCGGGTGCGCCTCGACGCACGCAAATCCGGGAGCCCTCCTCCCACTGGCAGCGTATAAGTCCACGTAGTCCGCGTTTAGTTAGCGGCTGGATGGGTGACACGCCGAGTTATTCAACCCCCGAGACGTCGCGCTGACCCGACCCGACGGAGATGCCCCACGTCTCTCGCATTCCTATCGCTCCTCCTCGGGGCTAATATGTGTTCGGTGTAAAATAACTCCTAATGTTGTCCACGAGTAAGATGAGAAAATGTAGGAAACGTCAGATTGAAATTTGAGATCGACGATCTTGGAGAACCGCTGGTCAATCGAACCACGACGTCCTTGTCGCGAATCTGACAGTTTCTCTCTTCCACCCACCCACACAGAGCGAACCTGGTACACGGTTAAATGGCGAGAGTCCAAAGCCGTGGACGAAGCACTGGTCTCCGTGTTGGAGGGGAGCACTGACGACCAGAGATCCGGAGGGGTGGAGGGAGAACGCTGTTTCATCTGTCACCTCCAGACGCCGCCTTTCCTTTCCGTCAACGTCCTCTCTGCCTCTCTACCTCAACCTCTACTCTACCGTTTCCACCGATCCCTCACACTCCGGTTTCTCCATTTAATAACAACAATAGACCCGGGGCTAGCGGTGGTCTTCGAAGAAGACGGCGGGGTGGTTTCTCCCCGCAAGACGAACGCGTCACGTTTCCCTCCGTCCCTCGCGTCTGTCCATAAAGCGAATCCCTTATTACCCCGTCCCGTCGCAGTCGTCGGGGGTCAACTCCATCATGAACGACGTTGACGTAGCTTTTCTGTACTTGCAGTGTCCAAAGTAGAGGAACGGCGCAGTTTCGCGAATTCAATTTGGAATATTAATTTAAACTATTTCTCTATCTACTCACTGCTTTGGACCCAGAGAATACGATATTAACGTTCTGTGAACCCGACTTACCTGAAACACACAAAAAGTAACGGATCCGATATAGTCGAGGTTGATTTCAAATTCGTTGGTACATTCAAATTAAATTTAGACAGCGATGATCGGTGTACGAAGAGTAGGTACGTTGTCTTTGAACCAGGGGAGAATAACCTGATAACCGTGTGTACGGTTGACGGTTTAACAGATCGCAAAGTCGATTATCGTCAGTCGTCGAGTAAGTGACCAGAGCACAAGAGAGAGATAATTATCGGTCTCGTCTTTGTGTCTGTTGCCGTTCACGATCCGAATACAAAATATCAGACACACGTCATTTCCAGATGAAGAGCGTGACACAAAATGGAAAATTATATTAAATTGCCGGGTACGTTAATAACGCAGACTATCCACCCACTCTCTCTTTCTGCCGCTTCCTTTTTATCATTTCAATTTTATTCATTCATTCACTTTTTCCCAAATAATAATCCAATCCACATTCGATGATTGAATTAATAATCGAATGACGCGCGTCGCCAGACCCACGACAAGGTTGGCGTTCGCGTAGCTCGCTCACCCCGCGCCCTCAAAAGTCCCCCTTGTTGTTCCTGACGTCTGTTTCTGTACGTCGAAACCCGACGACATCAAACGGTTATCCCTCGCAGTCGGTTTTTCTACTAATCATCCCCCCCCCCCTTCCCCGCCATCTTCAAACCTCCGCTATTCCCTTTGAGAAATATTAAAACAAATTCCTGTCCAGTCGGTGGACTTGTACGCGTTGCCAGGCAATTAGTACCACCGCGTTCCACCAGGTGAGCGATGATTGATACCGAAGACCGGACCCCCCCCCCCTACCTTCGGACTCCTGAATAAGAATGAACGCGAGGAACCTAACCCGAGCCTTTGTCTCTCATCCGTGCGTGAACGACCTTGGTCAATCGCGTTCCTCTGAAATTTGATCGAGACTGACACCAGAGGACCAAAACTGGTCGACGTTTCGACATCCGGCCCGTGTGTGTCTCAGATGGTTCCAATAGATCGGGGTAACGTTGTGTGAGGTGCAGCATCGGAACTCACACAGTACAGTCGAGAAGGAGAGCGCAGGGTCTCGAAGCCGAGACTTTACGACGGCCAGAATAACTCGAAAAGTGTCAGAACGATAATCTGACGGCGGCAATGTGACGGACAGAACAGACAGACAGTCCACTCTCTTTCCCTTCTGGTCCTGCGCAGTATTACTCGTCTCATTCTGTACACCGAGTCGAATAACCACGTCGAGTAAATTTTATGTCGAGAACCCTAGTGTGCGAGCGTTGCAATCAAGACTCGGGACGTGCAGAGACGTGGGATGATAAATCTCCCCCCCCTCTTCGGTACATATTATCATTTTTCCGTTTATCCGACGATCGGAGAGGGAAAGTAAAGAATTTTTATAGCTGGGTGAAATTGTCTCCTATCGGTGGACGAATCCTAATAAGGACCTCATTCATTTGGTATAAAAACCTTTTAAAATGTCAATGCGTCAGACTCAAGACCAGCTTTCACGGGGCTACGCGACAGCTCCGAGTGAAGGAAAAGCGTCGCGACGCTATTAATGCAACGCGTGGCGGTCCGTCTGCTACTCGCCTTCGAATCGCGAATCCATTAGTCGAAGGTTCGATCAGCCTTCTAACGTGCTTAGCCGTTAGCTCTGTCGGGCTAATCAAATTCCCGGGACTCTTCCCCCCCCCCCCCTCGTGCCGCAGTCTCAACTTAAACCCCGTCCCCTCTTCCCCACCTCCGACGATATCCGATCGCGGATACTAATAACCCCACTCTGCTATTTAGACGGAATAAAAATCGTGAAGAATGAAACGCAGAATTTTCAAGTAGACACAATTGACGGAAGAATTGATTCAGTATCTTTGCTGGGATCATTTTGACAGGCATAGAAAACCAATTAAGAAAATTGGGTTCTTTTTGGAAAAAAAAAATCAATTCTTCCCCCCATCAATTTGAATTTTATCCACTATTCATATCATCATCATCTAAGCTTTTGAAGAAGAGTTTTTTTATTTGTTTTACAGAAAAAATAGAAAAAGTCAAATTTGATGTGAAGTTTGATGTACTGACTTGTTTCGGTTTTGTTTTCATCGGGGCTTTTCGCAAGCTCTAATTCCGTGGCAGAGAAAAGTACTATTGGATGTCGTCAATAATAAATTCAGACATCCAATAGTACTTTTCTGCAAGACAAAGCGGAAATCCTCTACTTTCTTTTTCCCCATTCATCAACAAGTTGGAATTTCACAGGAAAACCGTCATGAAGGAACGAAATTTGGCACATAAGATTGTCAAATAATCCTCAAAGACGTTGCAGTCCATTCAAAAAGTAGTATCAAATTCTGCAAATCGAGCTTTTAAGGACCTGAATTTTGAGCTCACATCGGCCGAGATTGGGGCCTGCAACGTTATCTCGATGTGAAATTAGTTTTCTTGGACGTGAATGAAAAGAAAAAGAGAATGAGGATGCCGCGTACTCCGGGTGAGCACAAAAACGTCGAGGGAACACCCGCTGGCATTTGGAGGGCTGTATTATATTCCGTGTGTCCTTATCACACGGACGAGCATAAATCTAACCGAGTAACACGCAAATGCTGGAGCCGCATGATCAAGCGGTCACTGTTGGAGGGACTCTCCCGCAACCCTCTCTACCCACCCACGGTATGAATTGGTGCGCTAGGTTCACCGAAGACTCGAACAACGGAGTGACGGATTCTTTATTCTTTTCGGTCGTTACTCAAGGTAAGGGTGTCTCTCCGAATGGCATCTCATCAGTCTTCGAGGAGCCTAGGAAAAAGAGCCACAGACCAAAGTTGACGCGTGTAACGCAGGCAATCTAAGATTGCACTATTCAACGATTAGTCGCATACGAATTCCCGACTTTCTTCGATTATTTGTAACAATTTTTTCTTCCGTTTTTGTAAACTTCTTTAATTTCGTCCCTCGTCGCCTCGGGCGTCGGTCAATCGCCAAGGACTGACAGCTCGCCTCGCCTAGGGACCGGACAGAATCTGCTGTAGCGAAGCCGGCCTGGCCTTGTGGTGAGACTTGAAAGGCGGACAGGGAGACGGACGGTAGAGGACCACTCGTCCATCCGACAGGAGACACGTCGCAAAACGAGCTGGTACAGACAGCGTGCCAACCGTCACGGACGCGTTCGCTAATTCTCTTTTTATACCACCACCGCAGTATCTCCGTGTATCTTCCAATTTCACCGTTTTCGGAATCAAGTATCAAAAAGTCCTTCTCGATTGACATTTGCCGATTTCATTAACACAATCGGATCGAATTTCAACCACGAATCTATGAGAATTTGTGAAAATTACACGAATTAGTTTCGAAAATAGTTTATCTCGAATTTGAGATTCTAGGCTTTAAGCTTTCAAGCGCTCATTTCGACTCTGGAGAACGATAAAACGGATTAGAATAGTAGAAAATAGGTAAAATGTGAAATAATGAAAAAGAGAGACGAGGATTGTTTATTCCCTGGGCAAAGAGCAAAGTGTGTTGTAGCTCTGGCCCCAGGGTGGGACCCCCGTGGCGGAGCTCTCCCGATTCGCATCCCCATCCCCATCCCCCCGGTCCTGAGGGCGCGCTCTCGACTCCTCGCGCATTTTAATCCACCCGACGACGTCACTCCGTCGTCGCCACCGCCCCGAATAATCAGCCCGAAAATTCGTTGCGAGTTTCTGGAGGCTGGGCGCAAATTGCCGCGAAATACAACAAAAGAACGAAATATTACTTGTTCCGGGTCGGGACTCTGCTTTTCGCGGGATGAGAGAGAATCAGGCGGAACTGAAGGGGTGACGTCATCAACGCCGGTTTCAGTCTTTCTCTGATCTTGACATAAAGACAAACAAAAAACAAAAAAACTTTCCACCCAGTATTTCAGTTTCGCAAACTCGATCATTACATTAATTCTTTCATTATTGTACCAAGATCTACTTATGACGGTGGTAATAAAAATTGATGGTTTATTTTACGACCACTATAAAACGCTCGGAGCTGGTTGAAGGGAAAAAGAGAGAGAGGGTCTCACTCGCCTCAACCTGGATCTCGACGGGGTCAGAACGGGGATCAGATTTTGCATCGGCAATTGATCCGTAACCGTGACGTTCCCCGCGATGGTGTCTTATCATCACGTTCGATCTTAAAACCGCTTTATGTACACCGGGGTAAGAGAGTTGAGGGATAGTTTCAGAACCGAGAATACATGGCGTATCACAGGATGAAAAAAAAAACCTGGTAGACAAGTCGAACTTCCAGTCATATTTCCTCCCACATCCCCTAAATCCACGGCTTTCACAGTCAGCATGAACCTCTTCTAATTTTGGATGACAAACATTTGCTCTGTGTTTCGAAAAGTCGAAGCTTGCCCGGGGCGTAGATCGTGTCCGAGGGACGATAAGAGAAGAAAAGAATATAGAGAAAGAGATAAGGACAAGGGTGGAGCGTCCTCGTAAAATATGTCGCCTTTCACCCAGCCTCTGGGACACTCCCTGTCGATCATTTGTCCAAAGTTTACCGAGTCGTGCGTTTAACGGAACGAAATAGTTTCTTCCCCCCACCCCATAGATTTCGCGAAGGAATTCGAATTACAGTTTGATCGACGAATTAGGATCAAATGTGCGATAAAATTACGCGATCAAAAGAGCTGGGAATGAATAACTCCAAAATGAAGAACGAGGAAACGAAAAAGAGCCAGAGAGCTTTCGGTGGTTCTGAAAGAACTGGATATAAAGTTGCTCGAGGCAAGGTCTTTTGGTATCTTTCGTATTGACAGATATTTAAATGAACAATCTTCCTTTTTTTTTCTTTTTGCTTTGAAGTCAGAGTCTGAAGCAACGTTAGTCAGTTAAAGAGAAGATTGGCAGTGATGATAAGTATTTCATACCAATTAATACGGTAAAAAAATGCTCCTCAATCCATTTTCTCGTGTAAATTACATTTGGCTAGGATCGGGTGAATAATTTTAACAATTTTCAATCTGATTGACACATCGACGGGCATATAATTATTGTAATCGATGGATGGTACACCGCGAGTTCTGGAATCCGGCGAATAAGTGGATTCATATAATAAAAGGTATTAAACGTTTCGAGGAACCGAAGGTGTTCCTCATTGATAAATTTTGCTCTTGTTGTCTCATTACCTGACGTCAATTCCAGCGTACCGTCTGCACCTGATAGTGACAAGACGGGAGTTGTTAGTCCGTAAAGTGGGGGATTCTGAGACCGCGAGATAATCGTTCATTGTAACAATAACATTATGATTGACACCAAATTGTCGAATGGCAACTGACCTTAATATCCCCACAAATCCTTTATTACCGAGGACAAAAACCTTTCATGCTATTAATCGATCTTGAATTCAGATTTATTGAAACGTTAAATCAACCCCCGTAATACGAAAATGTCTACGTTATCATCGACGATCATTCACGTCAACGCCGGTATACTCGACGAACAATTATCCTATACACCGCATACAAATTTTGACTAAGGTTAATCAAACACGTGACTTTGTACCGTCTCTGCGTCGCATGTGATCCGACTATGTACCGAAGTTCAAACTACCCAAACGACGAAGGTACCGTCGTCCATTTATCAATTCAAATTCAAATATGAATCCAGAATAGTTTTTTGTGCGTTACTTGATGAACTAGCCGAAGTAACCGTGGTGAATTATTCATTTTCGATGAAATTTTTCGTTACTCCATCGATTGTGTATCTTTTTTTTTCTGTTAGAGTTCGTGATTGACATTTATTGATTCGTACCGAACTCCCTGATCACGTAGCCTGCATGTACGCTGTGGTTGCGTCGAAAACAAAAAACAAAAAAAGAAAAGGAAAAGGAAAAAAAACATTCTCAGATATATAGCGATACATTATGTCGGATGAAAAGAACCGCGTGTAGATCTCGTTTCGCGGTACGTTACAGGTCGGCTTTTGTCTTACACCTTACACACCCTAGTTACATCGTACATATACGTGGAAATTAAAATTCTGGTTGGATATACTGATTAGGCGATTCTTACGCGTGTGTACGCGATAGTCGATAAATCACTCTTGAGGTCGTAAAACAACCGAGGTATACCTACGTTCTCTCGGACGTTTTTCACAGTCCCATGCCTGGCAGAGTAACGAAGAATACAAGAAGATCAAAAAACAAAACAAGAACAAAAAAAAAAGAAAGAAAGAAAGAAAATAAAAATTCAAGTCCCGAAATCGTTGCGATTATTGATCGTTTATAATAAAAGAAACCAGAAAAAAAAAAATCACTGTCATTTTGAATTTGATGTTCGTATTTACCGGTCAAGTTATCGCCACCGCGTTGTTGGGGCCACCGGAAGGAGGGCCTCGGCTGTTGTTTGCTTCGCATGTTTCCGGTCTGTAGGGCCGGTACCGTCCCGAACAGCGTCGAGAACTGTGGTTTCGTTTTTTTTTTTTCGTTTTTTCGTTTTTTCGTTTTTTTTTTTTTTTTCGAACGATCGGAGACCACTACTTACCTGTAACAAACACAAAGAAGAAAAAAGCGATAAATATATACTGTATGATCCGGAACGAGGGTATAAAAAAATAAAGAACAAAGGCTCGTAACTCTTGAGAAAAGTAGAAAAATTTTCCCTTCTTGTATCATATAAGTGTGTATAGAAGAAGAAAAAAAGCTACGCGCAGGGATGGAAAATCCGCGGCTATAAGGTAACACGATTTAGTGAATTTTTCGCAAATGTCTGATGGTCCCCTCCCCGACCCTCGACCCCCGACCCCCAGAATTTTCTGGGTACAGGCTCCTCGCCGAGGCAGTTGTAACAGTCGTATATCTCTCAGGCGTACGCCCTCGAAAGCGGCTGCCTTTGTTTCAGATATTTATGAGCCGTTTTAATTCGCGTGGTGCGTCACCCGCTGTAAAGGGGCGGGGGAGGGGTGCCCCCTACGAAGAGGTGCCGCGCCAGCGCCATCGCCAGTAACGGGGGAGAGAGAAATAATGGGGATAAGGGTAGGTATAGGGAACCCCGATAACCTCCCCCCTCCCCCCCCCCGCCCCACCCCAACGTCCTGACGTTGGCCATAAGCGCAAACAAACTCCGGGTCGTATATCTCCGTTGAATGGTCGCCTTTGCCTTTCGCATGTCCATTCTATGTTCTAGTGTACTCGGTGTGTTTCTATCTTGAAACTGGCCATTCTGTTACGCCGATAGGTTGCAGTTGGCAAGTTTCAAGAAAGAAAGACATAACGCCTTTTCAGGTTTGAGAGAAGCTCGTGCTCGTGCTCGTGCTCGTTTTCTCTCAACTTTGTTCGTTCGTTCGTTCTCTCTAAAAGCTCTTGGCGTGATCTATGGCGGTTGTCGTTACGTCATTCGGGGAACAGATGCAAGGCTCGTATATTATACGTGGCATATCTGTAGTACGTCACCCTCCGAAACTCTACCGTACCCTTACCGCGGGCGGGGTAGGTAGTAGTGGTACGCGGGTCAAAAGAATGGACGTCGCAAATCATTCGTTGACACATCGACAAGCTTTTGTGTCACGACGACGACGACGAAGACGACGGGGATGATTCAACTTTCTTGACTCATCTCCTCGCATATCATGATTTTCTTTACATCTGGTACCCGTATCGCAGATAGTAATCGCCAACCAGCTGTGCTTTTTGTTCGGATCAACGATTTAAAAGAATCTCATAAATCAGGTCAGGGTTGACGCCGGGGGGCGGATGGGGTAAAGGTCGACGCGACACCGTTGTCGCGGTTGATACCGGACCACGTCGCGCATGTACCGGTATTAGAATCAACTCGAGGGATTATATTTCGCGCCCAAGGATAGAAATTCGAGCTTTTTACACCGACGAAACGATCGATGGCTCCTCACGGAGTACAGACATCAGAGACTAGAGCGAAGGGTGGGCTCCGTTCGGACCCCAGATGGAATCAGTGCAGTTTGGAATATTGGAAAATGTCAGTGGCAGGGGGTAGAGGCGACTATTTATGAGTCGTACGTGGATCCCGGGGAACCAGAAGAAGCCAATATGGTGCAGCTCCGCACCGGTCCTGATTCGTTCGTTCGGGAAAACGTGGGAGTCGCGGCAAGGCACGCGTCTGTCACTCGGCATTTAGGTGGGCTATACCGTTCGGAACTGAACTGAGACGCGCCGAGCCACCGAGCGAAGACGTCGTTCTGTGAATTACGACCAACTTGCAATCCGCTACCCTCCCATACCTCCTCCGCAGTCATTCACTCGCGTACCTCTCGCACGACACGTATTCGAAACCCCGAATCCAAGGGTTCGATGAGTTACATATTCCCTTACTCAGTTCGACGGAACGTTCATCCAGGTGACCAGAAGTTTAGATGACATCGGCAATTTTTTGTTGGGGAATAAAACACGATCTTGATCGAATTCTTTCGTGGTCTCTTGTCTTCGTTTGAATATAAAACGAGTTTAAAAACAGTTTCGTGGGATTATAGAGGGCATGAGAATAAAATTCGAGGAAAAAAAAAAATACCACACGGAATGAGTAGAGTTTACGAGAAGCAGAAGTAGCATTAGTGGCAGTATAAAATGAGATAGAAAGGACGGACGGGCCGGATGGCACGTGATTGATTCATAGGACGCGCGTGTCTCGCTTCAAATCACCAGAATAGATTCGGCGCCCAGGAATGCAGAGCCACCGGCTAATCCATCCTCCGTCTTTATTGCCCGAAAGACATTTATAAAGGTGGTGGACATGCGATGCACCTCCACACGACCATGGAAGGGAGATAAAAAAAATTACATCCCACGTACACGTATGACGGGCTCGTTTCGTCTAAGAAAAAAAAAAAATCTGCTCACCAGAAGCAACGACATCGATCCAGTTTCGGAGTAAAGAAAAGGGAAGAAAAGGAAAGAGCGTAATGCGTCGATTCTTACACGCGTGTTTTATGCGAGTACTAGGAGGGGCACCGAATCCCCCGCAGTCCCCTTAGCACCGGAGAAACGCGAGATAGTCGAAGAAGAGGGGCGAAGCGAGGCCGAGGCGGTGCAGAGATAAGACGGTCGTTGCGTTGAAACGTCCCTCGACGACCGTCTCGGAGCGTAGAGAGCTCTCCTACCCCTCGTGCCCGCTACCCCAACGAACCGCTTCTCCGTTTCTCCGTTTCTCAGTTTCTCCGTCCCTCATTCATCCCGCGGCATACTCAACCCTCTCAAACCTTCCGAAACCGTTATACCACCCCGTTATAGCCGGTTCCTGAAGGTACTTGGAGTCGCGATATACTCCAGCTTTCGCATCCCGAGTAATTGGGAGGTAAAACTGCCCACCCTTCACCCTTGGCTCGCTCTTAACAGAAGATAAAACTTCTTTTTTTTTTTCAATTCTTTATATTCGATGCACCTTCAGAATTGATACAAGAAGAAATAATCTTATCTCGGGGGTTGAATCAGCAGAGAGATTCTAGTGTACAAAAGGGTAGAAAATTTTCCGAAGAAATACTTCGTCTAGGGGCTCAATAGTCTAGGTTTGATGATAAAATAAACAAAATAAATAAAAAATGATAATTTTGCAATTTTCCGAAGATACTACGTCATAAGCCTGTGGAAAGAATCGACGCCAACGTCATCGACTGAGGGTCCACCTTTGTTTGCGTTTGGTATTAGAATCAGGAGACTGCACAAAGGTCCCATCGTCCTCCAGCCTCCCAGCCGCTTCCCCCTAGGTCTCGGAACCCAAGCCCGAACCTGCCGTCGGTTTAACGTCGTTATTTGACCGGTCCGCTGATCACGAGACGGGGAACCAATCAGAGAGGGAGGAAGGGGGTGCAGAGGTGAGTGAGCGAGTATAAAGGAGAACGGCTACGGACAAGTTCAATACGCGACTGCTCTCTCCTCTCCTCTCTCCTCTCTTCTCTCTTCGGGTAGCACACAGCTGTCACTGACATCGTCGCAATCCGAAACTGACCACGACAGCCGACCTAGAACGGAACCACAACTGAGAAACTTATACCTATCCCCGATATACGTTCTCTGATTGATCCGTCGCGTCCATTCTGCCCCCGACTGCTGCTTTTACGCCATTACTCCACCGTTCGGAGTGCTTCTACCCTACATGATACAGTTTTTTTTTCTTCAAATTGTACAGATTATGCGGTCTACCTACCCGGCAAACTCAGTCACGAAAGTAGTAACACCGTGCGGTGGGCAACAATAATGAGAAATAATACAATAATAATAATAATAATAATAACGACAAGTAGGAAGCGAAGAGTCACGATGGATACACTCCTGAACCATTATACATAGCACACTCTCACGCACAGAGGTACATTTGAGAAGAGAGAATACTGCTCTTGGTGATTGATGGACCGTCAGTCAAGCGGAGCTATCCATCTCCCGTCTCTCGTCTCTCGTCTCTCGTCTACCGTTCCTTTTATTATTTATTATTCCTGCGATGGTGTTGCGTCCGGGAATGGTAGAAGAAGAAGAAGAAGAAGACGACGAAGAAGACTGGGTATATGAATTCGGTCTGCGGTGGTACGCAGGATACACGGTGCACCGGCAGTGACGCAGCACACCCCAGGTATAACCCGAGTTGGATATTGCCCCGCATGGAGAGGCACCGCCTTGCTGTGTCACGAAACAAATGCACGCGGAGCAATCATCGTTCGGATGATGATGATGATGACGATGACTATGAGCATCTGTCAATCCGGGGTCTACGGGACGCCAAAACCCCCGAGGATAACAGTCGGGGCACAATCGTTTGCCGCGACGTCGAATAATACAGATTCCGAAACCAATTCGTTCAGAGACTTTTTTTTCTTTTCCTTCTTTTCGCGATCGGGAGATTTTCGTCCGATTCATTTATTTTTTTTTTTTTTCAACTTTGTCAGAAGATAAAAAGGATCAATTATAAGTACAGACGCGTCTAACGGACCGAAACTCGTCAAAGTCTTGTCTCGGGTTTTGACACAGAGTTTCGCTCGAGACCGACCCATGGATAAGAATCTCTTCGAAAACAAGGAAGACACTTTCACAGAGTCTCGTTGTCGATGATCCCATTAGAAGAACGTTTGATTAACGACCTCGACGATCTAGACGCTACGCGTCTCTCTCGCTCTACTCAATCCCGAGGTAGAATTTTATCCGCAAAATTTACCGCGGTATTGAGTTAATTATAATTAAAGAGCGACTCGAGTCTTGTCGGATCATTTACGTCCCCTTTAAATTTTATCCGCGGTATTTCCGTACAGTTTTTGTTGTTTTTTGTTTTAACCTATAACGAAGATAATAGAAATTATTATTTAATAGATAGTAAAACTTGACCAGTTTCTAGTTCAACGTTCAAAGTTCAACCTAGATGGGATCAAGAAAACGTTTGTTTCGTTGAAACAGTGTCTTTCGGACTCTTTCAACATTAATATCAATTTGACTCATGAGAATTAAGAGTATTAATCTCATAATTACTACTGGAATGAACCCCACAGTCTCTTACAAAAGTTCAATCTCCAATTATATCGATTGAATTACAGATTGAAAAGATGATCGTACCTCAACAATTTTATTTCATTTTTCAATAAAGTTGGAGCTAGCAGCCAAACATTTCATAGAAGTATTCCTTTCCATAATATTTCAGAAAATTCAAGTTATATGGCTTCATTGTCCCATTTCAATTGAATTCAGCACTTTTGACTGCTATCCTCAGCTCCATCATTTTCCCAAATACTGCCAAGAAAAGTGTTTTCAAGGCATCACATAAAGTGATGCTTTTTCATTCCCGTGTCGTAAAAAGAACCGACAAAAAAAAAAGAGAGTCTTCTTTTTGATCCCTCGATGTTGATCGCGCGACGACGCCGAAACGGATTTAATTTCGTGGCTCCTCGAGGCAGCATCAGTAACGGCATCAGCATCAGCATCAGCATCAGCATCAGCGAGACGAACTCGATGCCCCAGCCCATGAGACAGGCAGGCCTCTTTGGATAGCGGTTGTGTCGGTAGGACGGACGGGGGCGCGCGAATGACTCCGGTCATAAATCTGCTAGTAATTATATCTCCGAGCGGACACCCGGTGATTAGGCGAATACTCTCGCGGCTCGGTTATACTCGCAAATGAACCGGCCCTGAGAGACTGGTAACGAAACGAAGGCAAAAAGATAGTACGTATAACACACACTTAAAGGAGGCCGAGGCATGTGCCATATCAATCACGAGTTATCGGTTATTCAGATCCGCGATCTCTCATCCTGCTCCTGCTCCTGCTCCTTTCGGTTTTATTATTGTCAAGCAAAGAAGTAATAAAAAAAAAGCGGACATTCCATGAAAGTAATACCGACACGACGTTCATTACGTGCCTGCCGCTCGTCTAGGCGCGGGTGAAGAGTCAAAAAGTCAAAGGCTTAAACGTTTAAAGTTTCTCACCGGGTATTCGAGAAGCGTACCTACATCCAAGTCTAAAAGATCAGACGGACCCGAGCCAGGCAACTTGATCCTTGAGCCGGACGCGTATCCCGAGCCGCTTAGTTGGACATTTTTTTAGAAAAGGCCTAAAACAGGTTCGACGTACTCGACCTACGGGTGGTTCCGCGCTCATGAACCGCCCAACAATGAGCGAAAACGGAATAGAGTCACGAAGTCATTCGTCCAATGATTTCTAATTCGTTCTCGAAGCTGACCCGCGAGATAAAAAAAAGGAAAAAAAAAAAGAAAAAAGAACGTCAGACTCGAGGCTGGGTTTCGGATACGGGAGGTTACTATGAGTGTGCTAGGATCCGAGTGTATTTGAGGTAGGTCGCGGTAGAGCCTCGATCCCGCCAAGCCTGGCTGAGCCATTCACGCGAACCACCGCAGCCAGCTACCCGAGCTACAACCTTACCCACCTTTCCGGAGCTCGAGGCTCGTACTACTACCGTATGTTGTAGGTGTGTTCTGTACGTTATACGTCACACACATTCACAGACTTGCAATGCCAAAGCCGTGTCAAAGGTGTCCGGCGTTATTGAAATTACACCGAGCCAGCGTCGTTCCTACAAATAAGACGAGGAAATTACACTCAATAATTGAAACATATTTTGTTCCCTTTATAACCCGAATATTCTTGTTATTTTTGAAATTTTTCTAAAATTTGGATTGACGTTTATTAATGGATCATCTAGTCGAGATTGACTCAAGTTGTACGGATGCAATGCAAGTGTGGTACTAAAATTAGGCACCATACGTCGTAGAAATATAGGTGACGACATTTATATCAATTAGAAATGTACTCGAGGACGGAAACGGTCGGATGCGTTACCTCCGTTCGTCAATCCGTTTTTGCCGAGGTTATTATTAATTTCAATAAATCAACATCAATCAGCTACAGTGTCTATATTCATTTCCTCGTTGTCAGAGAAAAAAACCACTCGAGTTATTTTACTCGAATGGAAGTGACGAAAAAAACTGTCACCGAGCTCTTGACTCATATCACGAAATAACAAATGCTTCTGAAAATCTGTGGCAAACTCTATAAGGATAGCTAAAATAATGAAAGAATTTTCTCAGCATGACTGTGACTCGAAGTTGGCTGCGGGGTATAAAATGACGTAATTAAGAGCAAGTCGCAGTGAAATTGAGTTTTATGTGTCCGGTACACATGGAACCATGGTAACATCGAGTCGAGTAACTGTGTCGCAGCGGAACACCTTCCAGTCATCAATCGGTCGCTCAGTCCGCCATCAATCAATAATGTCAGAAATAATCGATGGACGTGACAATTTCAGTTGAAGCGTTGCGCGCCGGGATCCAGTGCAAACACTGAACTGACCAATCAATCAACCGTGGCTACCTCGGTCACGTGTCGTCCGAGACACGTACCCACTCTGTACCGCTAACTACATGGTGGCCAGATAGAATCGTCGAGAAATTATTCATCTACTTCCTGTTCCTCGTCGTGGCTTAAATTCGTCACGTCATCATCAGCGTCAATGGTTCTACAAACTTGCAGATGGTGCATGATTAAAGGTCAGCAGAAATCGATAGATCGATGATAGAATTTCGACCTAGTCGATAATTAGCGAAAAATCGAAAAGGAACATGTCGAGAGTTTCCATTTTTTCCATGACACGGTGTGCATGGATGCGACTACGCCTACCTACGCAGTACGCGCACCCACGCATCGGCATACTGTACGTTTGCGGTTCCGTGCACGCCAACGATGACGTAACAAGTGTAATTATTATTAGTCCGCCAACCTTATCGCGCTACATGTATCACGCAAACTTCGTCGAGTGGGTTTTGTATCGGATATATTTTGCATACCGTGATTGAGCGATGCATAGGCCATGAAGAAGACGAGAATCTCAAAGTTCTGAGGCCTAAGAATCACTGACGAACATTTTCAGATGCATTTGACATTTGATCGCGAATCTGATACCAGTCGAATTTGCAAAATTGATAGATATATTGATTGAGACTCAGACTGGAATGTTTGTCGAGATGCTGATGGAGAATTTGGTGATATTGAAATTTCTGTACGAGTGGCAAAAACAAACCTCTGACGAATAGGGAGAAAGAGAGATTTATCACCGGTGTGTATAAATGCCCGAAAGATGAGAAAAGAAGAAGGAAACAAAAATCTTATCTCACACTCGGTTCTCCGAAATTCCTTTGGCTTTTGATATTTACGAGTGTCTCACTATCGACGAAACCGTCTGGAAGTACGGCGATCACCTTGAAATGTAATTTAATACCCGGACTGACACCTGTTTACAGATTTGAAAATTTGATGTATAAGAAGAAACCGGAATGATGATTTTTTCTCGGGAAAAAACCGTTTGTCTCATTCGTCAAGTGTGATTCAGATTCTTTTTCTTTATCGACTGACATAAATTAGGATATTTCTAAACGAAGATTGGCAAATTTACAAAAATCCTCAACGGTCACCTGATGATTTATGCGATGACGCGTCAACGACATCATCGAGACGTTTAGATGGTATATTTACAGGTTCACCAGATTCTGGAATCATAAAGTATCGGACGTTCTTTTATTCCACCAGAAAACGATACTCGGGTGTTAATCGATCTGTAAATAACGGCGTGTCTCTGAATACCGCAAACTTTTAACTTTTTGTTGTAATAAAAATATCCAGATAGACGAACGTATATTTTAACGATTATACCGAGATCCACGTCATCGAAGAGCAGACATTGAATAAACGCGTTTTTGATAAAGATGTTTGAAAAAAATTAAATAAAATAACCGACACGTGTGTTTGCGTCTGTCTGTCTGTCTTTCTGTAATCAAAATTTATTGACGTCGGTCATATACATAATTATACACACGACGATGATGCTCCGGGTATCGATTAATTGGATAGGGTTATTTTACTATAATCTATAATGATTTCTTTAACGGTCGTTATTTTAAATAGTTTCTAAAAAAAAAAAGGAAAACGATCAGACACACCAACGACTTCCCACATCTACGTCTGATCGTAAAATCGACTTGCAGATAAATGAGCCACGTCTCATCTTCCTGGAGTCTACCATCCCTCACTCCCTTCCTCCCGAAAAAATTGAATACGTAACCTAGAAATCAATTAACGATGTAGGCAAGGTCGAATGAAACCATTCGTGAAGTGGCTCGAACGACATTGATAAAAATGTGTATATCCAGAATTCGAATGGTGAATCGATTTCAATTAATTATCAGACTAATTAAAGTTCAATTGATTGCTCAACGATTTCGTTCCGTTGAATGGAGCCAGCTGCTTGCGGCGTCTATTATATAAACGCAAAATTCATACACTGATGATCACGGGGCACAACCGAGTCAATTTTTGTCTGCGTCTCTTCGTATCCTGAGTATCGAAAAATTCTAAACGGTTCAATATCAAGTCTCAATATTCAGAATAGTAACTATTCTCAGTAGCTTATAAAGTTGAGGTTGAAAGAAGAACCCCGGCACTTTTGACTATTCCGTCCAAAAAACTGTCATCACTTCATCGAATCGATGTGAACGAAGCTGAGCGAATGTGATGTGGAAGTGATCGTTCGATAACTGGTCCAACAACCACATTAATTTGATAAACTAAATTTTTGAGTAAAAAAAAGACCCGTTCTCATAGGTTAAAAATTGTCTAATGCCAACGAACAGGCTATAATTGCAAACGTCTAGCCGGAAGCTTGCGCGGGGACTTACACACCAGCGCCGCGCCGTGGGCGAAACTACAGTTCTCGTATCGCGTATAGCTACGGGTCATTATCTAGTTTATTATTGCTCAACGGATATTAATTGATTTTGAAAATACAATTTTCTGTATCAATGATCAAAACCCGCACGCCCAAATTTCTCCCCCGTCCCCGTGGTTGCAGTTGGCGGTTGTTGTGTCATTCCGCGTATATATATTCGCGTGTGGCTGTTGCTCCGCTGGCTATACACCCATTTGGTGTATATTGCCATTACTCCCATCTCACATCACTAGGTTCTGCTGTGAAACTCGGTCCACTGACGCTTGTACCGAATATATCGGCAATACCTCGCGAATTCATTCAACCGTTGATAATCAATAAATGGCGGCGAGTCGGAGGGGCGAAGGGAGGGGGAAAGTGGTGAAAAATTATGGCAAAACTATAAAAACTACGCGAATGCGGAAGTGATCATTTTTTAAGATCCAAAACTACGATTTTTCATCCCCCTATCACTCTCTTCGATACGAATATTTATCCCACGATAACAATATTGAAACAAAAAAGAAGGATCCTCTCAGTAGAATTTTGTACAAATCAAACAAACGCCTTCGGGCATTTTTAACCCGAGTGGTTTGGTGGTTCGGTTAGAACCGCTATACACTGCCAATCAACATTTTAACAGACCCCTTCAGCGTCCGATCGGATGTACGTCAAAAAATGGGACTCAGTTCATATTCACAGTTATTGAAATGATACCTGTAGTAAACTGGGGATCTCATTGATCACGAAATGGAAAAAAAAAACACTATTCAATGATGGGATTGATTTCAGAGTTATTTCAGGACTAGTGGAGTTTTATCTTCGAACACTTGAAACCGAAATAATATTGAACATTGTTTGAGATAATACAGTTTGCGCAGGTTCAATATTTTTCACTGTCCAATTTAGCAAAAATTTTCCATCTTAATACAGTCTCATTATCAAACTAATATTATGGTATAAAGTTATGGCCAATTTTTCCACATATTTTAAGATATGTGTTCATTTTGGCTTCTGTTTCGTGTTTTTATGACCCTTTCTTTTTTTTTTGCATCAAACTAACCGATCCAGGGCCCAAAATACCGACGATAAGAGTCTGTGCGCAAAATTTCAGAAAAATCGATCGAGTGCTTCCAAAGTTATCGAACGAAACGTGCGGCTATCCAAGTTGGGCCTCATATCGCGTGTCTAATGACATAAGGTCGTAAGCGCCAATATACGACTTTTTGCTTTTCGTAACAGCAAAAGGTCGTATATTTTTTTTTAAATCTTATTTAGACTAAGGATCCGAAGATTCGTTCATAAACGTTGAAATTTAATACTAGGTCAATTAAAAGCAGAAGGTCGTATGTACCGGTGGATACGACCTTTCAGTCCTAACTTCGCAGAAAAAAAATGGTTTCCATTAATTGCAGAAGGTCGTATCCGCCAAATAAACGAAAAAAAATGGCGGATACGACCTTCTGGTTTTATCTGCGAATATTTTTCATCGAATTTTTCGAAACGGTCGTTTTTTCAATTTATCTTCGCGTTTCAGGTGTTTTTGAGACTTTTTGAAAAATCATGAAAAATAACTTGAAAAAAATGGCGGATACGACCTTCTGCTTTTAACAACGAATTTTTTTTATCGAATTTCTCGAAACGTCGTCGATTTCGATTTTTCTTTGCGTTTCACGGGTTTTTACAGCTTTTTGGAAAAATCATGAAGAATTAAAAAAAAAAAAATTGCGGATACGACCTTCTGCTTTTACCATTTGTTTTTATTTTCCTCAATAATTGTAATGAAAGAATGACGTATTCGCCCAACATACGACCTTTTGCGTTTACATTTTTCGACCTCGTAATTTCAATTGATCTAATACGTTTTGATCATTTTTAGAGCGAATGGCGAAAAAAAAATTATACGACCTTTTGCCACCAAAATCGTGTTTTTGGCGCTTACGACCTTATGTCATTAGACACGCGATATGTCAGGCCCAAAAGCTTCTCTCCAGTTCGGGTTTTACAAGAACCGTCACCGTTTGGACAGTTTTACACATTTTTTGAACAGATCGAGCCAAAAATGATCAGAAAATCTAAGACTTCAGGAATAGCGCGTGAACAAAGTGTGAAAATTACCGTAAACTTGCCATCAAAATTATTATAATAGTGAAATTATCAGAAAATTTGAAGAAGCTCAATAAATTTTCTTCACACTTTTAAGATACTTATTTTCCCGACATTAAAAAGAGAACGGTCCTGTCCTCGACCATATTATATACAGGGTGAAATCCTAACGATGGAACAGCAGCAGCTCTCTTACAGAAAAGTACTATTGAATAGTCCGATTTTATTATTGAGAAAACTATTCAAATTATTATTGGTAATTCTGTTGAAAACTATTCAATTTCAATAGTGCTCAATAATAAATGCGTACATTCAATAGTACTTTTCTATAAGGGCCTGAAGTTTGCTGGCTGGAATCGAGAAACGAGCTTTTGGACGGTTCAGAACCACGATCAAACTGTCTAGAATATCATCTAGGCTACCGTTGCATCGTTAGTGATTCCACCCTGAATACTAATTCCATCAGTAATTAGTTTCTTTTTAACCGACTTAAAAAAAGGAGGAGGTTCTCAATTCGGTTGCATTTTTTTTTTTCATGTTTCTTACCTCATAACTCCTTCATTTATCAACCGATTTGGAAAATTCTTTTTTTAATCGAAAGGGTATACTTTCAGATTGGTCCCATATAAATTTCATCAAAATCGGTTAAGTAGTTCGGTTTTGAAGTCGGTTTTTTGTCACTCGTGACGCTTGTTGTCTTCTTTCTTTATCAGCGTCTGTTACTGCAGCTAGGCTATAATTTTGACGATATCGTCGCGTTATCGAGCTTCTCCTTCGAGTTATTCGAATCGGTATTGACGGGGGGGTGGTTCGGATCGCGTATCCCCCCCGGCTTGTATTTGCGAATAGAAAGAGAGCCTCTCGGAGGACCCCGAGGCCCCAATATCGATCTCATACATAATTAAATACCAGCCTGCTCGCACAAGGCATTACAAAGAGAGCTTACTTCTGCTTTGATCTGCTGACAGACGGGCTCCGTCATCAGAGACTTCAATAGCCTCTTGCCTATACCCACCGCGTGGATCGAGGTTCGAGGTATGAGGTACGAGGTGGTTTCGTTAGAGGCAAGAGAAGTACTCGACGTACCCAGCGCCTATCCGCAACGACACAACACCGGCGCCTGTGCTCTTTCGCATTCCGCATTACTCCCTGTGTATCGCTATCCCACAGCGATAGGCAACCACTAACGAACGCTAGGGCCCAGCGATACCCCGGGCGATATCGTATTCAAAACTCGAATAGGCGTACCGCGTAGACGGTACAATAAAACCTCTGCACTTTTGTGCAATCTTATCATCGCGGATTGTAGATATTCGCGTAATTGAATTTCTCACTCGTGCGATGATTATTATTAAATCGTGTTTTATTATCCCGTTAATTTGATCCCAAAACGGAAGTGGTTAGTTTTTTTTTTTTTTTTTTATGCCAGGTGTCGCCGTTATATTAGCTAAATTAGACTAGATTAATTAAACTTCTACTCTGCAGTCGACTGATGAAATATATAGACCCTACATTTATACGATTTTAATCACTCTCGGGATGAACAGGTGTCAAAAAAAACTTTTATTTAGTTCCTAAAATTCTACTTCGAAGATATAAATTCAATAAATTTTATTCTATTCGCACACGATTGAGACTACGATGAATTCAGACAATGGAATCGAAGGGACGATCGTTGATAGGCAGTATCTTGATTATACCCAAGGATCTTAGCACACATCGTGCTTATTGTTGTCAAAAATTTTTAGGGTAGAAAAAAAACTGTCAAAATCTCATCAATTAACATTTCGGAGTAGATTTGGAATCTTTAATCTTTAAAAATAAGAAAAAAAATACTTATAGTGCGTATCGAAATTTTTTTAGCAAAAGACCCGCAAAACTGAAAACTCGAAAAGCTCAAATGCTCATCGATTATCGTTTCGGAGTAGATTTTGAAACTTTATACCTTAATCGTAACGAAATCTCTGCGTCTTATATCATAAAAAATATTTGAAAAATTAAAAAAAAAATTATTTGAACCGTCAGAATTTTGATTGACTGATTTTTTGTTGATCATTAAGGCGTGAACCTCGTAGAACACTAGAGGTTAAAACGAGCAATTGGAGTTTCGTACAAAAATCGGTCAATCTCGTCATGGGAAATAATTTCGAACAATGTGATCGAATCGTAGTCAGTACGATTCGGCCGTGACTCCGGCAGGCTCAATGATTGATCAATTGTGATTTGATTTTTCCCTTTTCCAGTTTCTCACTCACCACACGAGTAGTAGTGGTTCCAGTCGATATAAACCGAGATTTAATCCTTCAGTGACACTTGGAATCCGGTTATTATGAAAAACAGTTTTTTTTCTATCATCCTATCAGCCTTATCATCGATCACCATTTTTCGTCAATGATAGAAGGATCGAATCGAAACCCAAAAAAAAAAAAAAAACAAGAAAACTTTCACTACACAAATCACGGTTATTTTATTTCATCTTCTGTCTTCATTTTCAATCACATATCAACGAAGTCTAGAGATGTAAATTGAAAATTTTTTCAAGTTCTATGTAATCGTTTTGAAGTAACGAAAAAAAATATATATATACCTATAATCACTGATACTAGAATTTACTAGAAAATTAAATGCGTCTTCGATAAACAAACAAAATATCACTGTTAACGACACCGACGATATAACACGCACCCTACCGCGTCGACAGCACGTGGCGCACTGACGGCTCCTCCGACGGCATTCCCTCCCCTCCTGTACCGCTTTACCCCGCGTAACAGAGAATATCCGCACCTCTATCCCCACCTACATTGGCGTCGGCGTCGGCGTCGCGGTGAAACACAGACTCGGCCAGAAGCGGGGGTCAGATTCCCCCCTTTTGTGCACCCACGCCCCGTTCGCCTCCTCCACACACACACACACACACACACACGGGATGTGAGAGGCTACTCGGTAGTCGAGAACAGGTATCTCTTGGTCTCAGAACTCACAAGGACGTTTTGGGAGGACGAAATAAATTGTATGATTCTTTAATTTTAATTATGAGTATATTCTCTTTATCCCCCCCCCACTCAGTTCTTCAAGCGTCACACAGAGGTCCCATCCACTTTCCTCAAGCAGCATTAGGAGTTCGGTAATAAATCTAGTTGAAAAAACACACACGCTCACAGTGGATCGACAAGGAGGTGTGTATGTCCGTCTCTCTCCCTCTCTCTCTTCCTTTTGGTACGTTCCTTCCATTTCGTTTCACCTCCTTCGGTCTCTGACTGAGAGGTTGAAACGACCCTGTGAGTCCCCCCCCCCTCCTCCACCATGTGACTCGTGGGCTTAGATTGGCTAGGCTACAAACTCCCGAGTCCCTCTTTTATTCCTTCTCTCTTTATCTTCTTCTTTCTCTCATACACACCAGAATCCTCCGAGCGAGGCGAGTCCTGGAGTACGGATACGTCACTATGATCTACGCACGGCATGCGGACCGACGCGGGTGTCACGAAGTACGTGATGCATCGGTGAGAAGAGGCATGGGGGGGGGAAAGCTCGTGAAAAGATTATTTTGAAGATCGGTACCGATGGTGAAATATAATACATGTGTGGGTGTACGTCGATCGTATGATCAAATATTTCCTAATTTTTCCTTTGTTCAGGTGTACAGCTGTCACACATCGAGGCGATAATTTATTGGTACTGTTTGATCGTGGGGAAAAGAAGCAGAAGAAGAAGAAGAAGGGGGAGGGGGATAAAGTGTGAGGTGACGAACGATCGAACATAGAGCTTGTGGTAATTGAATGAGCGACAATTTCTCATGTTGTCTGACACACACAGGTGAATTAAAAAGAATTAAACAAGAAAAAGAAGAAGTACAAGGTCTGTTTTAATCATTGTTGTTATTCATGAGGTGACATTATAGATATATGCAGGTGGTTCCGGCACCTGAGTCAACGTTATTATAACCCTAATGAAGTGGCGTTGCGTACGTAAATAAAATTTGAAGAAGCAAACGCTCGCCCACTGTGGGATCATCGTGATCACCGTCGTCGAACCCGAGGTGACGAAAGTCTAACTTTGCTTCGATTTTTTATTTCTCTTCTTTCTTTTATCGTGACGTTTTCTCTCCGAGTTTGTCGATCCTTTTACGAATTACGTAATAGTCCAGCTGCGGACGGCAGAAATGTCCCCGTTGAGTTTATACCGCATACGTCAATGTCACTGAACGCTAATGAGACAGAGTCCTGCGCGTAGGTATATAATCAAACGAGAGAGATCAGCCAGGTTTGTTTCACTACGGTGAAGAAAAAATACCGAGTCACGTAGTGCCTACCGGGGCAGCTTATGCCTATCGATCCTCATCGATTCCTTCTATCGACGGAATAAACGGTTACGAGATCATTCCGCGATGGCGTCTGGTGTAAGGTGACCGAAAAAGCTAGGAATCCAGCTACGAGTCGAGGACTCGGAGGTTGAAGGTTGTCGGTCGGATTCTACGGATCGGAGACTCGATAGCGTGCCTTGGCCGAGGCAAATGGCAATAAATCCATTTTTCGTCGATGGAACTCGCCAAGCGGGGAGCGGGGAGTGGGCTGCCGGCGGAATAAGGGGCTTGAGGGGACGTCCATGGTCTCTGATTAGCAGCCGGACTCCACCGAACGGGATGACAGGAGCGTGAGTTATAATATGGCCCATCTATCTATTCGCCCGTTTCTATCGCCGCCTCCCACTATTCTTTCTCTTATTCCGCTCGGTCCGCACGGCAGACTCGAATATCGGAAACTCACTGCCCGAGATATACCGAAAGATCCATTCCCCTTGCGTTGGAGAGGAGAAGTGAAGAGAAGAGAAGAGAAGAGAAGAGAGGGAATAAATATAAATTAGGTTGTTCGTAGCGAACCATCAATGGACAAACCGTGCTGTTTTTCGTGAACCATCCAGCCATCCGGCCAGCCAGCCAGCCAGCGGAATGGACCGGGATTGGCTGTATATAGTGAGGAAGGATTTATCGCCAGGGACTTAAATGTCCCGAGGCTGCCAATTCGTTGTCTACGACACGACCTCCTTCTGGTACGTCTTGCCCGTCGGGATGACCGCCATCAAAAATTATATCCACCCATCCTTCTTTGATTCGTTCGAATCGATGATATTTACTTTATTTGTAACCGACGCGACGCCAGGCGGTGAGAAATAGTTGATAGTCGGTACTCGGACGTCTGAGGAAGAGTGCTTTTCTCATTTTATATCGATATACCATTTTTTATTTGCTGTTCTTTTTTTTTTTTTTTTTTTATTGGTAAAATATATGAAGCTCATTCAATATTACATTAAGGGGGTGACCCCTCACAAATCTTTTCTCACCCTGAAAGCAAACGGCGGGAGACACCTATCTATACTATACGTTTGAACTGGTTCTCGGGAAAAGATGCATCCGAAACTTTTGGACGGAACCAGTTCATATATCTGAGGTATGGTACCCATAAATAAGAAACGCTGTCCGCTCCGTCTGTTCGACGTCGCCAACCCCCTTGCCTCGTCTTGCCTCGCCTTACCTCGCATCGCGATTCCAAATCGAACTTTTCCCTCCCTGGCTCCTATATCGAGAAGTCGACTCCCCTCCCGGCCCTCAACTCGTAGTTCGACAAGTGCACGGATTTTAGACTTTGAGCTCTAAAATGTTCGACGACGCTAAACACTCGTGAATTAAACTATTGCAGACACAGTCAAGTGTAGAATGGATTTTAGAGAAAAGAAAGACCCAAAGTACGTCTGAATAGAGTGTTTTGGCATTTTTTTCTCCAATTTCTAGGTTAACCGCAGATGGATTTGTCAGCGCGCATCTCGCCGCGCGCAGCCACACAATGGCGGCTAGGCCAGGCGATCGGCACACGCCTTTCGTTGTTGAAAACCTTTGTATTTCGAGTGTGACAACAAGCTAAGTTCAAGCTAACCCAATGAGTCTGAACACTGACGTTATTTTGATGATTCCGTGTTACACTGAAATCTTTGTGAACGTATCAACACATAATTAAGCTCGCGACATCGACTCTTTTGATTCAGAATGATGTTTCGTACTCGGAGCTCTTTCAACTGTTGTTACAAACGGTTTGAAACACCGTCTTCCTTATCTCTGAGCATCGA
>JAEUYN010001051.1:0-97914 GCA_018257835.1 Euura lappo | reverse complement strand
TTTGTTTTTGTGTTTTCATTTAGATTCACTATCTCTCATTCGTTTCACTATAACTTATTTTAGCATAAGTTCATCTTATCTCTGATCTGGGCCTGGTCGTCTCCTTATGGTTGCTCTACTATGTTATCTTGTTTTTTGTTTTTTTATTACTATTATTTATGCCCAGCTCACTATATCTTTCTTTTCCTCTGTATTGGAAATAATCAATAAATTATTATTATTATTATTTTTATCATTATTATAATTATCATTATCATAATTATTATTATTATCATCATTATTATTATTATTATTATTATTATTATTATTATTATTATTATTATTATTATTATTATTATTATTATTATTATCATTATTATCATTATTATAATTATCATCATCATCATCGTCATCGTCATCGTCATCGTCATCGTCATCGTCATCGTCATCGTCATCGTCATCGTCATCGTCATCGTCATCGTCATCGTCATCGTCATCGTCATCGTCATCCTCATCGTCATCGTCATCGTCATCGTCATCGTCATCGTCATCATCATCATCATCATTATTATTATTATTATTATTATTATTATTATTATCGTTATTATCATTATTATCGTTATTATTGTTATCATTATTATCATTATCGTTATCGTTATCATTATCATTATAATTATCATTATTATCGTTATTATTATCATTATTATTATTATTATTATTATTATTATTATTATTATTATTGTTATTATCATTAATATAGCACTTACCGATGAACTGTTAATCTTGCCCGTTCGTGTTCTGTGCCTTCTCACAATCATAACAACATTCTTTGGAAATTTCGAAACAATTAGGCACATCCCACGTGCTTTTGTCACTGACAGCCGGCTGCTTCGATCGCTGGATCGGTGAGATCAGTCCTACACTAGGCGGATAGCGTACTTACCGACGCGGTCCTAGGGATACGCGGAGGACGCCATCTCTCGGCCGCTGCAGACACTACTATCGCCACGATTCCGACCATGTCCCAGCTGATTGAATATCGCCAAATTGACACATTTTCGTAATAACAATGCCATTCCTTTGTTGTCGCACAAAACAAAAAGGTTTTGACATATTTAGGTTCGGAATTGCACGAAGCCATCCGCGACAGAGCCCTTTTTTGCGATTTAGGCCCGTAGACTTCAATTTTCATCGAAATAAGCGACACCCCCACTTATGTCGGTAAAAGTCGGTCATAATCGAGTAGAGCCTCCCCTTAAGCTTCATAGGTGTGATGAATAAAATGTCATAGAAATCATCATTTTCAATTGAACTTCGTATGAATTGCGTAAACCCCCAATGAAAAGACGGTGCGAGTCTTTGAGGATAGATAAATGGTTATAGGTGATAGATAAACAGTTATATGATAAGAATCAGTGTCTGTCGGCCGCAGCTGCTGTGTGAAATGCCATTTCAGATGACTGAAATAGTACATTTCGATACGAGGGCGAAATGTGCGGCGTTTATAGGGGCGTACGATGTTTTCAGCACGAACCGTAGTCGAGGGGGAAGCTAGGCGTGGCGCCGCAGGCGCCGCGCGTAGCTGTAGCCGAGACGGCGAAGGCCCCCTCGACAATAAACAAACCAAATGCATGGTTGATAAAAAAAATCTTTCAATAAGAACAAGTTAAAAAAAAGTGCAGTTGTAAAAAAAAAATAGCTGAAACCTGAAATCAATTGTTTTTTTTATACTTCAAGGAATCAACTTAAATTCAACAATTGAAAATTGGAATATTTTTTATTTAAATGGAACAAGTAAATAGCAAGGAATATTATTTAATATATTTGTTTTCAATATTATCATCTTTTCACAGCTGTAATTTAATAACATACATAACATACATTTTTTTTATGAATCAACAATATTACCTCGAATATTACACAGAATCCGCAGTCATTCTCTTCACCTCTTAAAATTAATAAATAATTATAATAATTAAATAAAAAAAAACGGTAGTGAGTTGCGCAACTGTTATTGCTAGGAACTAGAAAGAATGATTATTTTATATTTGTTTTCAACGTGAGTCTCTTTTCACACAAGTATAGTTTGGAAATACATTATTTTGTATTATTATTATGATTTTTTTTTTTTTGACTTCATCACCACGACTTGGTGGTGATTTTCTCAACCACTTCACTGAACTCAGTATGCTTTTCAAATTATTCTGCTTTATTAGGAAGAAATTGGAAAGTGTAATTAGAGCAGTTGCTAATTTGAAGAGTTATACGCCTCCCCTGGGCGCAATAATCTCAGTTGGTGCTTGTCCATCTTTTCTTTCAGAAAGATTCAAGTTTAGTGATGGTGATACCGAAGCTGGTGTTGATGATGCAGATGGTGATTTCAACGTGTCGGATGTTGATGTTGACGTCGACGTTGATGTCGACGCTGATGTTAATGTCGATGAAGCTCTCAGATTTATTGAGTTGGTTATGCGGCTGTATATTTTTCTCTTTTCGTTTCTTGAACTTTCGACATATCCTTCCGCTACGGTGTCGGATCGCCAGCCCCCGTGACGCTTGAGTGTGGCCATGTCAGCTCCACCTTCGACGAGTAAAGTTGCCGACGTCCGACGCCAAGCATGGCCAGTATAGCTTTCAGGCCGATTCAGTCCCAAAAACCTGGCAACTTTCTTCGGCATTTCACCGAACGAATTTACACCAATAACTTGGTCAACGCACCTGCCCTCTTTGAATAGCAGGAGAAAATCTTTTCTTCGTTTTGTCAATTTTGATCTCAGATTTTCGTATTTTTTGTAAATTTCGTAATATTCCCCTTCAAGAGTAAATGATCTTGGTTTGTTCGTTTTTGTCTTTGGAATCTTAACGTGTAGCGTGGGATTTTTCTTTTCTCTATCTCCGTCCGGATAATACACTTCCCTGTCATCGGTGGTAATGTTCGTTAATTCTGCTCTGCGGCATGCCCCAAGGAATCCGAATATCGCAGCCACCTGAAAATCACATAGTATTTATTATAATATATTTATTTATTTATTTATTTATTTATTTATACTTTTATATTTATTGATTCATTTTATTGTGTAGACGTGATATAAATGTACAGTTTGATATTCTTACTTTTATTGCCAACCATTCATTGTCTGGAGCTGTATTCAAGAACCGTTCTATGTCTTGTGATGTAAAATTATTGGCCTTCTTTGTCATGCTATCAGTATCTCTTTCTATCTTTTTCAAGAACCGTTTCAAGTCCGTGTAATTGATGTCGATTTGGTGGTTATGGTGTATCACTGTTTTCAGCCTTGAAAATTCGATCCAGAGAGTCGCTGGTTTCCACTTTAGCGACAATTCGTTGAAATAAGCGAGAAGAACCCTCTGCGAGAATGATACCGCCTGTTTAGTCTCTTTCCACGCCATAAAGTTGTCGTAGCTTTTTTTGTAACATTTACCCGATTTTGACGGCAACAATTTTTCTGCCACGTCTTTACCCGCGTCACAAAGTTCGGGGGTGTGTCAGGATTCAGATATTCATCGTCCGAGATCATTTTGTTTATTTCTATTACGAATCAATTTCACTATTAAGGTGCCTTTTCATGCTGTCGCTAGTCGCTCATTTTAGCGACAAATGGATGACGTCATCTAATATATCGCCGCGGCAAATTTGGTCCATGAAAAGGGATCCGTCGCTCATTTTCAGCGACTAATTGACTTTTGACCGAATTACAAGATTGAAAATTAGAAATTAAAAATTATACAATACATAGCCGATAACATTACTCTTCAATCCACAATAAATATATTAGAAACGCACCGTAGAGCCTGGTATTCATTATAACAGAGGTTTACGCTATTGAAATTTTACAATACATAACCGATAACATTACTCTCTTCAATCGAAAAATAGATATATTTGAAGGACACCCTGTATGAACTAAAATTTTGATCACTCATTTTGAATTGGCGTGCTCTTGAGCGACCACACAAAAAGCTGAACAATTTCAGCTTTATTACGTGGTGTTATTATGTCGCTAGCGAAAACCGTGTAGTCACGTGTTCCAACAAACGACGATCGTATAGTCACGTGATCACGGCTATCGCCAGAAAGAGCAGCTTATGAAAATCCACCTTTATGGTGACGATCTAACCTCCGTGGAAATACGGCACGAACTGTACGCATGGGTGTCGATGTAAACAACCAAGATGGCTGACCCACGCTTTGGCGCGGCAAACGGAGAGTACGGTCCGTACCAAAAACATCTAGTCGACTCACGTTGCATAGCAATTTGCACGGAGATGGCGCGTGGAGAGGGATAAATTGGACTTGTTCGCACGCCGTGCGTAACAAGAGACATGTTGTGCACGCTCGATGTGCGCAGAACGTAGTGCGCATGTTCGGCGTGTTATACTGACAGTTATTCCGCAAACGGCAGAAAAGTGACACAATATGCACGCTCCACAGCCACAAACAAGCAACTTTTTCATGCATGCGTTATAAAAAAATTTGTATATGATTACACACTATGATACTATAAAAAGACAGAGGGACAGAGAGAATCCTATGTTATTCAAATGGGAAAAAGTAAGGGTTTACAAGCACCTTTTCCAATTGAGCTAGAGAGCTCGAATTTCACTCAAATTTTTATTTATTCAGAACTGATTTGGGGGGCGTCATGGACTGAATTCCACCAAGCCCCGAATAAGAGCCACCCGAATACTTAGTACTGCGTATCTAGTACTAGTACTGCGAGAACTACAATACTGCTTATGCTGCTCGTATTTCCTGCACTCAAAGTACTTTTCGTAACACCTGCATGGGAAGTTCGACTCCGCGCACTGTAGAGGGTGCGGGAGATGGCTGATTCCCTTACCGGCCGAGAGCAGTGCCGGAATGTCCACATTCCGGCACTGTCCTCGGTCGGTAAGAGGATCAGTTATCTCGCACATTCTCCACAGTCCGCGAAGTCAAACTTTCGATATCAGGTTTTATACAAAAAAACAGGATGTGGATCTCGTGCGGGTTGGCGATTCCTAAATCGTGCGAATGCTGACACTCGCCTTCGGCTCGTCCGGCATACCAGCTCACACTCGTCCGGAATCGCCAACTTCCCGCACTTGATGCACAATATACTATTCCTGCCCTGTGCTCGCGAAATCAGTACAGCTGTACCTGAGTACTGTAGTACTAGCACTACTCCTCAATACTTTTTGTTCGTGAGGGATTATTCATCATCATGTTTTTGCTGTACAAAATCGCAAATTTCGCGTTTACGTTTCCAATACTTTCTCTACATTTGTTCCGCAACCGTTGAGCCTCAGAATTCAAAGCTATCTGGACCCACTAACCCAGTGGTGCTCAACAAGCGTAACGCTTTAGTGTGACATTTTCCGTGACATTTTCTATCTGAATCCATATACTAAACCAATGGTGCACTATTACCCCGAAAACGGAAGCATTTTCAATGTACAATTCATGTGAACGTGAGCTAAGATAATCAATTATATCACCAACCAACGTGCCTACCAATTACATGATAATATGACCTATCGAAAAACGAACTACTACAAAACAACATTCTTTCATGTTAATATCAGCTGCGGAAACTGACACGCCTCTCTCTTTGACTAAGTACAGACAAGATCAAAATGTTCTCTGATGTATACATATGTATACGTCAAACTATTACAGGTGAAAGAAACTATGCAACAGAATTAACCTTTCATTATTGCCATTAATACCTAATGTGTATTTTCAATGTTCAGGAATGAGAAATATTTTGATCCCGCATTAAGTTTGATGTCCATCACCCATACTTCATTTCTTGAGGACTTTCTGAAATATACATTACTAATTCAAGCATATCATGAATATTCAATGGACAGGTGCAGTTCCATCCACGGCACTGCTGGTGGGCCATCCATGAAAAGACCCCAAGTGGCACAGAACTACTTCGTTTTCTTGAAGTGGAATCTGACTCTAGAGGAGTGAATTTTTTCGAAGAGTGAACATTTTGCCAGTGGGCCGACCCAAGTAACTTTTTTACTTTTCGAAGAAGTGAAAATTTCACTCGACACGTTAGAGTGAATATTCACTGTTTAGGAGTGAAACGTCCACTTTGGAGGAGTAGACATTCAAATCTCTTTTAGAGTGAGCCAGCCCCCTCTCAGGGCAGTGGCTTACTGTGGTGAACTGGCTCACTCCAATCGAGTGGCATTTTCAGTCGTTTGTTGAGTGACATGTTGTCTCTCAGCATTGGGTGACTCGTATTTGACTGGAATTTTCCTTTCAACGTGGAGAGGTATTTTGGTCATGTATCCGTCACTTTGGTTAGTTAGATATTGCCGTTTTCTTCATTCGTATTACAATTGAATATATGGTTTTACCACCAGAGTATCGTGTTCACAGGTTTCGAAAGTTATGTAATACAAAAAAATGACTTCGAATGTATGTTTTCGTAATCAATCGATAGAAACTACATGATAAATTTCAACGAGTGAATAATAATGACGAATATTCGCATCCAGTAAAATGATTGGTGCACTCAAATCCGCGAACTCATTCGAATTTTCAACAGAATCTAAGTCTTTGTATCACATCGACGGGAGTGTGGAAGAACGTGATATCTCAAATTGTGCCAGAAGAACGTGACATCTCAGATGGTGTCAGAAGAACGTGACATCTCAGATGGTGCCAGAAGAAGGTGCCATCTCGACCGAGGACAAATTTTTCATTGATACGGCACTGGAATTTGGGTTGTTTGAAGTATACAAAGTACTTTTTTCCAATCGATTCAATCATTGTTCTAATTATTTACAAAAACGAAAATTACTATTATTTTAACTCACCTTGAGTTTCTTTTTTCACGAATTGAGTTGGAGAAATAAGTGAATAATCAGAACAATGATTAAATTGATGAGAAAAAAGTACTCTCTAAATTTTTTGGAGTGACATATTCACTCCAAGCTCGGAGTGAGAGTGTCATTCACTCGACTTGGAGTGAAAAACCCCTCTTTTAGAGTGAAACTGATCACTTTTTCGCAAAGAGTGAATATTTTCACTCTAACGTGTGGAGTGGTTTATATTTCGCTCCAACTATCACTCCACAAAGGGTGAAGATCCCGCGCAGTATGTTCTACGCAGGCCCTTGGCTGCCCCGGCGTGACAACAGACACACATGAATAATGCCACGGATAATCCCACGGTTAATGCCACGGTTTTACCGACCGGGAAGTTTTTCCTCCCGCTCAGCTGTCTCCCAGGAGACGAATTCTTTACTCACGGTCTTTTCTCCCAGTGCGACTTTTGTCTCCCAGTTTTCTCTGCCGTACCGACCAGTACGGCTCCGTCGGAACGTCACACAACCTAAAATGTAAACACTTATCTGCCCGCGAAATCGGCTTCCGTTCATGTGTGGAATAAAATATCGTGTGCATCACGGTCGCAAAACGTTTCCGCTCCCGAGCGTGGAGTTGCCACCCAAGCCGAAGGCGAGGGAGGGCATCGACGCTAGGGAGCGAAAACGTTCTTTGCTCCCTTGGTGCACAGTATACTATTGTACACTTCAAGCACCCTAATTCCAGTGCCGTATCAATGAAAAATTTGGCCTCGGTCGAAATTTCACGTTCTTCTGTCACAATTTGAGATGTCACGTTCTTCCATAGGCGACATGATAGTCACATGTTCGGAGACATTTCAATATGGCCGACAGATAGCGTCGACGAGCGTGTTGAAATGCCGACTGATAGTCGATCCCACGCAACTCTCGAAAAATCACTCTTAGTTTGGAGTCAAACTCAAGAGCCAAACTGAATTCACTCGAGGATTAAGAGTCAAACTGAGTACTGCACTACAGTGAAAGATGACACTCACAAAATCAGAGCGAAAATGTTCACTTTTTGAACTGGAGTGAATAATGTCACTCTGTACTCCCAAAAGAGTGCTCCGCTATTCACTCCACGTTAAGAGTGAAGATTCCACTCCAAGGAATTCAGAGAGTAGACTAATAGGAAGAATACTCGAAAAATCAACGTTAAAAGGCACTAACACAAACCTAAGGCTTCAAACAAAATTTTTAATTGAGACAAAATAAGATCAGAGACAGTAAGTTCCTATCGCACTCGATTGCAGCACACTCATTATAGTACCTGGGTACCTGTTCTGATCATGGGCTCACGTTCTTGACTGGTACCTACACTCATTTTCAACCGGAATCAGTGATATTTCACCACACGTAATTGTAATATTCCCCAGCCCACCGATAGCAACTTCAGTCTACGTACACCTAGACTTTTTTCCATGGTTACCTCATTACCCTCAATCAATTTTCTGTCAATGCCCCGCGCACCTACAGTCACGGTTACGTTATGTGGTGAATGTGGTCTAATATACAATTCTAAAACAACACATGTACAAAATGTCCACAATCCGTCAATCCGTCATTTATCGCTGCCTCCTATAGCAAGAAGATCCTTATTCAGAAAAGTTGGGAATTAGATCCTCCTCCAGAAAAGCTGGGAATTAGATCCTTATTCGCGACGAAAACCAATAAGATCCTTATTCAGATTGAATTTCAACAAGATCCTTATTCGAGCGCGGCTGAAAAAGTCAGGTTGGCACCACTGCTTCGAATTCGAAAAACGCGGGTTCCGAACCGCGATAAAGCCCTGCACCTTCTCTATTATCTAAAAACTAATCGTACTCAAGGTGAGTGAACCAGTTAGTGACACTGTCCCAGTTACTGACTTTTTTTGGTTGTACCTCTTGTAACATTATTTCGAATATCATACAAAAATCGTATCTTATTCTCTGAGCCTGTAGTAACTAGTTTGTGTCATAGAAAAAATTCAGAATTCTTATCATTGGCTGACAACTCTGCAACGCTGCATGTCCGATGCGCGCGAATATTAAAAATTATTTATTCTTATATTGATTACTTCGAATGAATTAATAATAAATATCCGTTAGAATTTATATGCTCTTCATACAGGGTCTAATTTTTCATTCCAATACACTCCTACGGCTGAAAAAAAAAACTGTTCAATTACTGACACTTATATTTTCTAGAGTTGTCAGCCAATGATAAGAATTCTGATTTTTTTCTATGACACAAACTAGTTACTACAGGCTCAGAGAATGAGGGCTTTATCCTGTTCGGAACCCGCGTTTTTCCAATTCGAAGCAGTGGTGCCAACCTGACTTTTTCAGCCGCGCTCGAATATAAGGATCTTGTTGAAATTTAATCTGAATAAGAATCATATTGGTTTTGGTCGCGAATGAGGATCTAATTCCCAGCTTTTTTGAATAAGGATCTAATTCCCAGCGTTTCTGAATAAGGATCTTCTTGCTAGGAGGCAGCGTTATGATGTCGCATGGACTTTTGATGAGAAAACTCTAGGCTTTATATTGTAGCTCCACATTCTCTTTCACGGTTGAACACAATCCATGTAACTGTTATGTCTTCAGGTAATTCAATAATTAAACGTTTCAATGTTTAAACAGTGTTTATTATAAATCAGTGAGGTCATGGAAACAAAGGTGTTTACAATACGAGCGTTACAATCAGACTGCCGTCTTACCGCTCAACGTCCGTCTCTGCGGATTATCTCATACCCGTCTGTTCACACACACACCCTTAATCTTCATACATTCCAATTCCCCCCTTTTCAGAATCAGGTGTATTATTTTATTTCTTTTTTTTTCAAACTTTTTCCCATTGTATTACAGTGTTTTACTTATAATTAACTTAAGCACTAATGTTTTTGTTGCTGCTCTTTTTGTTGAGCTTTTATTCTTTCTGATCGACGAATTACCATCTTGTTTTGATCTGTTGTTTTGTTACTTTCTGTAGCCGCATGTTTGCCTTTAATCCTTTGATTCACATGTCTTTTCCAGATCGTTCCGTCTTCTAACCTTACACTAAACGTAACAGGCGATATATATTTTTTTTTTTATTTTAGCTGGGCATCGACCTTTAGATTCACGTCTATAATCTTTTACAAAAACTTCATCTTCTTCCGAAAATTCACATTTTCTGGAGTTCGATTTTGCGTTTGTTTGTGCGAATTGCTGTTTTTCTACAGTTGTTTGTACGTTTGGTTTTAATATCTGAAATCTAGTTCTCAATTCTCGCTTGTACATCAGCCAAGCTGGTGTTCTTCCGGTTGCACAATGCTCAGTTGTGCGATAGTCGAAGAGAAACAAGTTTACCGCGTATTCCAATGTTTTCTTGTCTCTCATAATTTTGTCTACTTTATCCTTAAATGTTTTAACAAAATTTTCTTGACGAATCCCGTTTCTTTTCAGAAAATCCTTAAAATCTTCGCTTGTGTACTGAGGACCATTGTCACTGACTACATGCTCGGGTAGTCCGAATCGGCAGAACATTTTTTTCAACGCTGAGATGACCCTGTCTGTCTCTGTGTTACTTTTCATGTCTATGATTTCTGGCCATTTTGAGTGTGCATCAACCACCAACATGAACATGTGACCCTGCAATTTACAAAAATCTATGTGAATTCTCAGCCACGGTTTGCTGGGCCATGGCCACGGTGTTAACGCGACTTTTGGCGGTTCTTTGGGCGACTCTAAGCAGGTTTTGCAACTGCTTGTTATTTCCCCAATTTCTGAGTCTAGGTTAGGGCACCAAATATACGATCTAGCCAGTTTCTTCATTTTAACAATTCCAAAGTGTGTAGCATGTAATTCCGTAAGCAACCTTGCTTGTAAGGAGATCGGTATGACCACTCTGTGACCCCATAGTAAACATCCTTTTTCGACTGCGACAGTTCCAAGCGTCTTGAAAAAAAATTTCTCTCGAACTCAGTCATTAGTTTAGTACCGTGTGGCCACTAGTTTTGTACATACCATACTACTTTGTGGAGATCTTTGTCTTCAATGGTTTATCGGCAATACTGTCACATCGCTTTGATGACGGTAGCGAGCGACCAACGACCAACATTCCAGTAACTGTGAATCAGTGGGGTAGACGTACCGGTTGTGGCCACTTTAAGCATTTTCGGGTATTTGTTTACTGACAGTATTCAGGTTATAAGGAATATGAAACTGAACAAGTGATAATTATAACCTTGAAGGTACAGAGAATCGATTTATCGTCATTTGAAACCGTCTCTGATAGCAATTATTCGGAAAATAGGAAATTATCATAAATATACCATTTTCACCATTTGTGGCCACAAAATAATGTTCTATTTCTGGCCAGTCAAGACCCAGTTGTGGCCACAGCTCTCAGGCTTTATACATAGCCGTAGAATCGGAACTTGGCATGTCCACCTATCCTCAAACCTAACCTCAAAACGTCAATTACAGCACATCTAGAAATCAATACAAGTAGACTTGGTACCAATAGTTCTTTATTAGGGATACAAGTACCGAATTTGTTTGGTTCTTTTAGTCGGTTTATCTTTACGTATCATTGCACTGATTAAATTTTTATCTGTGACAGTCTGCGATCAAAATAGGTGGCCACAAGTGGTACACGGGCATTTTCACTGTATCACTTCTGGCCAACGCAAATAAGTTAGTATTTCTTAGATATTTCAGGTCGTATGTCAGATTGTAGATCTCTAACCTTGGAAATGATCTCTAAGTAATGAAATATGAATACCACGGAGAAAATGCAAAAAATTGATGTCCACTTATCTAGGAATCTCTGATACTCACGGAAAAGGCCTTAATAGTCACTTTGACGCCAGTTGAGTTCCGCACGAACTGCGTATAGGATCTGCTGTAACAGGTAGTAGAGAGGGGGTAACGTGCGATATAAGACTTTATTCCGCAACTTTGACATGCGCACTTCGAACTGCGCATCAAAGTTGCGGAATAAAGACTTTATACCACAACTTTGAATTTAGTGGTATAAAGTGCCACTTGCCGGAACGAAAACAGGCGGCAAAAAGTGACTTTTTAATGCCTGTACCGTAAAAAAAAATATTATGCAATAAATGATGTAATGAAATACCTGATAAAGGACACACCAAATTATACTACGTTATGAGCGATATCTGTGTATACTTGACCATGTAACTTGTTTTGTACTTCCTGGTGTGATTTGTGAGGTCATTTATCGTAAATATGTAGGTTTGTCATTCATTTCATTCGTCATCGCGTGGTTGTTAAACGTTTACCGGAAGAACCTGTCTATTTTTTGACAGACGAATAACAGATTTTCTTGGTAATGCAACAAAAAAAGAGTGTCATTGCGATAATTGTGGCAATTCAGGATTTAAAATTTGTGAAATGTTAACTTGACCTCTGACGATAATTTATTTTATTCTACTCTGAATACTTCTGGTTTACTATTAATTCAATTGAAAAATTTACAGGTTATAACTGCTGCACTTCATCACTTCATTCAATATTCATAATCAATTTTTATCACGCATGCATGAAAAAGTTTCTTGTTTCGCCGTGCGGAGCGTGTATATTCTGGCACTTTTCTGACGTTTACGTCGTCAATGGCAACGTAACACGCCGGACCTGCGCACTTCGTTTTGCGCAGATCCAGCGTACTCAACAAGATCAAGGTTAGGCCCGTGCGATGTATTCAGCACTTGGCCTAACAACGCCTCACATTTCGCCCTTGTATCGAAATGTACTATTGAATGTTAGTAGGCATTAATATTTATATTCAACATTTAGAAGCGTGGATATCATTGGAAACAAATTCATGTCGACTTTGTTCCCGGCCTTTGTTCGCTTGACGACATTGAAGTCAGAGCAATTCCGACTATCTTCTTCTTCGTTTTCCTTACTAGCTTCGTCCCCGTATAGCATTCCGACTATCTGATGATGCGTAAGTGTAGCCAACACAGTGCAAATTCACTCGGTAGAACGGAAAATACTTCCAACCATCTATCGGCGTGCTTAGGTACCACAATTCTCTTAACTTCAACAGTTCGAATATCAAACTGTGGTACCGTAACGCGCCGATAGATGGTCGGCAGGATTTTTTATTCTCACGAGTAAATTGGCAGCGTGTTGGCTACACTTACGCGTCACCACACAGTCGGAATTGTTCCCGACCGACTTCAATGCCGTATAGTGGATGGAGGCCACTGGGAACAAATTCGGTTACAATTACGGTACTTTTGAATAGAAAAAAATTAACGTCAAGTTATCAATTCACAAATTTTAAGTACCGCATTGCCACAATAATTGCACTAAGACTCTTTCTTTGTTGCATAACCAAGAAAATCTGCTATCTACCTGTCGAAAAATGCAATTCCACAATAATTGCACTAATACTCTTTCTTTGTTGCATAAACAGGAAAATCTGTTTTCTAGCTGTCGAAAAATGGACAAGTTCTTCAGGTAAACGTGCAACAACCACACTATAAAGAACAAAATAAATGTCAAACTTACATATTCACGACAAATTACCTCACAAATCACAAAAGGAAGTGCAGAACAAGTTACATGGTAAACCATACACAGAACTCGGTCATAACGTAGTATAATTCGGTGTGTCGTTTGAAAAGTACTTCATCACATCATTTATTACATAATAATTTTCAGTAGGGCAACACATTTCGTCCCATTGCTTTTCCCTGTAGTAAAAAGTTGGTGTCACACCCGAATGCGGCCGATGGTCGAATATTCGCGCGGGTTCGATATCACCGCTTTATTCGCGCTGCGATTGGCTGTGCGGGTCGGACGTGCGTCTGAAATGAGCTGAGAGCTGCCAACTGTCACTGTGACCCTACGGCTGAACTGTCAGATCACCGCTTTAAACCTAACCGATCAGAAAAATAAACTGCGATGTGATAAAGAAACTGCGAACCTTGAGTAACACGGATACGGGAAATCTGCGACGCTGACGATTAACCTCTCATACGAATTGAACAGGAATTGCTATGCAAAAAAGAAGCTGTGATTGTAAAATCTGTAACGTCTAATATGGATCAAACAGGACTGCGACGCTGACGATCAACCTCTCATCTGAATCTAACAGGAAATGCGAGCTAAAGAAGGAGCTGCGATGGTCAATTCTGTAACCTGTGATATGGATTGAACAGGAATTGCGATCGGAAAAGAATCCGTGCTTGTAAAATCTGTAACCTCGCATATGGATCGGAGAGAAATTGCAATACGAAAAAGAATCTGCGAAGGTAAAATCTGTAACCTGTAATGTAAATCGTACAAGAATGACGATGGGAATGGAATCAGTGATCTTAAAATCTGCGACGCTGACGAATAACCTCTTATATGAATCTAACAGAAAGTGCGATGCGAAGAAGAAGCTGGACGGTAAAATCTGCGACGCTGACGATCAACCTCTCATATGAATCTCACAGGAATATTGCGATAGAAAAAGGACCTGCGGCGATTGAATTTGCAACGCTGACGATCAACCTCGCATATGAATCTAACAGGAATTTCGATGCGAGAAAGAAGCTGCGATGGTAAAATCTGTAACCTCTTAGATGGATCGAACAGGAATTACGATGGGAAAAAGAACCTGCGATGTCGAAATATGTAACCTCTCATAAGAATCTAACAGAAATTGCGATGTGAAAAAGAACCTGTGATGGTGAAATCTGCGACGCTAAAAATTTACCTCTTATATGATCTAACAGGAATTGCGATGCGAAAAATTATCTGCTACGGTAAAATGTGTAACCTCTCATATGAATCTAACAGGAATCGCAATGCGAAAAAGAGTCCGCGATGGTAAAATCTGCGACGCTGAATACTAACTTCTCATATGGATCTAACAGGAATTGCGATGCGGAAAAAAAATCCGCGTTGGTGAAATCTGTAACCTCTGCTACGGTAAAATGTGTAACCTCTCATATGAATCTAACAGGAATCGCAATGCGAAAAAGAGTCCGCGATGGTAAAATCTGCGACGCTGAATATTAACTTCTCATATGGATCTAACAGGAATTGCGATGCGGAAAAAAATCCGCGTTGGTGAAATCTGTAACCTCTCATACGAATTGCACAGGAATTGCGATACAAAAAAGAATCTACGACGGTGAAATCTGTAACCTCTCATCAGAATCTAACAGAAAGTGCAACGAGAAAAAGTCTGCGATGTTAACTGCGATGGTAAAATCGGCGAAATCTGCCGTCGTGGAATCTGTGATGAATCGGACAGGAATTGCGAAGCGAATGAAAATCTGTGATCGTAAAATCTGCCACGCTGACCCCTTATATGAATCTAACAGGAATTGCGATGCGAGAAAGAATCTGCCATGGTAACTGCGATGGTTAAATCTGCGACACTGATGATTAACCTTTCATATGAATCTAACAGGAATTGCGATGTGAAAAAGAATCTGCCATGGTAACTGCGATGGTAAACTCTGCGACACTGATGATTAACCTTTCATATGAATCTAATAGGAATTGCGATGTGAAAAAGAATCTGCGATGGCAAAATCTGCGACGCTGACGGTCAACATAGGAAAAGAACCTACGACGGTAAAATCTGCAACGCTGACGATTAACCTCTCATATCAATCTAACAGGAATCGCGATATGAAACAGAACCTGCGATGGTGAAATCTGCGACGCTGACGATTAACCTCTCATATGAACCTAACAGGAATTGTAATAGGAAAAAGAATTTGCGATGGTAAAATCTGCAACGCTGACAATTGACCTTTCATATTGATCTAACATGAATAGCAATGGGTGAAAGAATCTGCGATAGTAAAATCTGCAACGTTGACGATGAACCTCTCATATGAATCTGAGAGGAATATTTCGATAGAAAAAAGAATCTGCAATAGTAAAATCTGCAACGCTGACGATAAACCTCTCATATGAATCTGAAAAGAATGTTTCGATAGAAAAAAGAATCTGCGATAGTAATATCTGCGACGCTGAAGATTAACCTCGCACATGAATCTCACAGGGATCGCGATAGAAACAAGAACCTGCGACGGTAAAATCTGCAACGCTGACGATGAACCTCTCACATGAATCGGACTGCAATAGGAAAAAGAATCTGCGATGGTGAAATCTGCGACGCTGACGGTTAACCTCTCGTATGAAACCAGCAGGAATCGCGATAGAAAATACAATCTGCGATGGTAAAATCTGCAACACTGACAATGAACCTCTCATATTTATCTAACAGGAATTGCAATAGGAAAAAGAATCTGCGATGGTAATATCTGCGACGCTGATGAGATGACATCTGCAACGCTGACGATGAACCTTTCATATGAATCTAAGAGGAATATTCCGATAGAAGAAAAAATCTGCGATGGTAATATCTGCGACGCTTGATATTAACCTCTCATATGAATCTAACAGGGATTGCAATAGGAAAAACCTGCGACGGTAAAATCTGCAACGCTGACGATGAACCTCTCACATGAATCGGACTGCAATAGGAAAAAGAATCTGCGATGGTGAAATCTGCGACGCTGACGGTTAACCTGTCGTATGAAACCAGCAGGAATCGCGATAGAAAATACAATCTGCGATGGTAAAATCTGCAACACTGACAATGAACCTCTCATATTGATCTAACAGGAATTGCAATAGGAAAAAGAATCTGCGATGGTAATATCTGCGACGCTGATGAGATGACATCTGCAACGCTGACGATGAACCTTTCATATGAATCTAAGAGGAATATTCCGATAGAAGAAAAAATCTGCGATGGTAATATCTGCGACGCTTGATATTAACCTCTCATATGAATCTAACAGGGATTGCAATAGGAAAAAGAAGCTGCGATTGCAAAATTTGCGACGCTGACGATCAATATCTCATATGAATCTGAAAGAAATCGCGATGCGAAATAGAATCTGCGATGGTAAAATCTGCGACGCTAGAGATTAACCTCTCATATGAATCTGACCTAACCTAACTGATGGCGTGAAATAATGCCAGCTGTCAGGACTAAGTCTGAAGTGGGATGATAGTGAGAACTGATACGGCTTTTGTCAGGATGGTATTATTCGTCAGAGTTAGAACCGTCAGGGAGAAATATTCGAAAATTTGAATAAAATTATGAAAAAAATTACCTTCTCAGAAATCTAAAATGACCTGACCCAACCTGAGCTGACCAATGGCGAAAATACTGCCAGCTGTCAGAACTGAGTCTGAAGTACAGTCTGAAGTCAATTGAGAACTGTCAGACTTTAAAGTTAGCTGAACACAGTAAATAACAAAATGTGTAAAATAGGGCAATGAAGGTGAAATGAGGACGCGCGCGCTTCTGCGACGCTGACCATTAACCTCTCATATTCATATTCATATTCATATTCATTCTGGAAGAAATTGCAATGCGGAAAAGAATCTGCGATGGTAAAATCTGCGACGCTGGCGATTAACCTCTCATATGAATCTGGAAGAAATTGGGATGCGAAAAAAAATCTGCGATAGTCAAATCTGCGACGCTGACGATTAACCTCTTATATGAATCTGGAAGATTGAAGAAATGAACAGAGAAGTAATCAAATTATTAGACGAATCGACTGAAAAATTCTATACAAGTGTAAACAGTATTGAAAACTGTGGTGATGACAACATTGGCGAGATCATTTTACCGGAATACTTGAACAGTTTGTCTCCGCCGTCGTTGCCTCCACATGAATTGCATTTACGGGTGAATAGTATAGTTATGCTCATCACGAACTTGAGCATGAATGAAGGTCTTTGCAACGGCACGAGGTTATTGGTATTGCAACTTGGAAATCACTTACTGCAATGCAAAATCTTAACAGGTGACCAAGCCGGCGATATAGTATTTTTAAATCGAATCACAATTATACTGCGAAGACACATATTCCTTTACTTTCAAACGAAGACAATTTCCAATAAAACTGGCATTCGCAATGACTATATCAACAAAGCTCAGGGACAAACTTTCGAAAAAATTGGAATTGATCTTCGAGGAGATGTTTTCAACCATGGGCAACTATACGTCGCATGTTCTAGAGTACGTTCGTGGGAATCGTTGAAAATTATCTTAAATAATGATCATCGAGGTGAGAATCAGAATAAAATAAACTAGCCGGTTTTAGCCAAAAAGCTCATCGCTTTTTTGCGTAAGGCACGATCGCACAGTGCTGGTTTGTTTTGAAATAGTGTTCAAATGACCCAAAAATTCCCAAAATTTTGATTCGTGATCAGAAAGCTGTATTCCAAAGCTCGTTGTTGTATCTTCAAAATTGACAAAGTTAGCAATCGCAATTTCTGAACCGGAAGTCGAATCAAGTACACAAACAAAATTGCACATCTGCAGGCTGAAAACAGTATCCAGTGCAAATTCCGTCAAAATCGGTTCAGCGGTTTGGCTACGCTCGTGTTTACAAGCAACTTCAACGATTTGACACCGAGACGCAGGTGCCGGAAAAATCCTCAAAAATTCCCAAAATTTTGATTCGTGATCAGAAAGCTGTATTCCAAAGCTCGTTGTTGTATCTTCAAAATTGACAAAGTTAGCAATCGCAATTTCTGAACCGGAAGTCGGATTAAGTACACAAACAAAATTGCACATCTGCAGGCTGAAAACAGTATCCAGTGCAAATTTCGTCAAAATCGGTTCAGCGGTTTGGCTGAAACCGTGTTTACAAGAAATGGGGGGGTCACATACACCACTCTTGAAAATGCTCGAAAACGACTACCGAGGTGCCAAAACGTGCTTCCTACATGATTTTAGAATTTTTACTCGATCCGACGTTTTTAGCGATGGCGAATGTATAAGGCACTCCGTTTTTAACGATCGTGCCTAAAAACCATATTTACAGGGAATTGTACATGAATTAGATGAGGCAACTCCTAATTCACAATGCCCTCAATTGTTAGTTCATTATTATTAGTAATTAGCAATTCATATTTAATGAAGTTATTAATTGAATTTCAAAAACAGGAATATATTTTCGTAACGGAATATATTTTATAGTGCAAAGTGATGCTTTATCACTGGTGCACTTTTGTAAAATTTGTCGCAATCGTAGCTACGCATAAAATCTAAAAGAAAACAGATGTCTAACAAGAATTTAGACCTTACATTAGATCAGTTTGAAACACTACGTAGATCTGCCGATCTACGTGGCGATCCGTATAAAACTGCGATTTACAAAAATTTAGATCTACGTAGATGTCAGAACTGATCGGGCGACTGAAGCTGTCAGCTGTCGGAAATAAGTCTGAAGTGAGCTGAGATTTACATGATCGATGTGAGATGAGCTGTGAGCTGCGAACCGTCGACTGCCAGAGTTGATCGTAAATGAACTGCGAACAATAATAATGTTAGAATGATAAAATAAACGTGTATATTAGGGCAATTAATGTGGAATGAGGCGCGCGCGAAGCGCGCGCGTGCGATGCTAGTCCTCTCTAAAAAAGTTCATGTTCGCGCCCGAAGTCGGCGCTCTCGCATTTCGATGTCGATTTTCGATTTTCGATGCCGCCGTTTTATTCGCCCTGCGATTGGCTGTGCGGGTCGGACGTGCGTCTGAAATGAGCTGAAAGCTGCCAACTGTCACTGTGACCCTACGGCTGAACTGTCAGAACTGTCACTGCGGACCTAACCGATCAGAAAAATAAACTGCGATGTGATAAAGAAACTGCGAACCTTGAGTAACACGGATACGGGAAATCTGCGACGCTGACGATTAACCTCTCATACGAATTGAACAGGAATTGCCATGCGAAAAAGAAGCTGTGATTGTAAAATCTGTAACCTCTCATATGGATGAAACAGGACTGCGACGCTGACGATCAACCTCTCATCTGAATCTAACAGGAAATGCGAGCTAAAGAAGGAGCTGCGTGATATGGATTGAACAGGAATTGCGATGGGAAAAGAATCCGTGCTTGTAAAATCTGTAACCTCGCATATGGATCGAAGAGAAATTGCAATACGAAATAGAATCTGCGAAGGTAAAATCTGTCACCTGTAATATAAATCGTACAGGAATGACGATGGGAATAGAATCAGTGATCTTAAAATCTGCGACGCTGACGATTAATCTCTCATATGAATCTAACAGGAATTACGATATAGGGGAAAATAATCTGCGATGGTCAAATCTGCGACGCTGACGATCAACCTCGCATATGAATCTAACAGGAATTTCGATGCGAGAAAGAAGCTGCGATGGTAAAATCTGTAACCTCTTATATGGATCGAACAGGAATTACGATGGGAAAAAGAACCTGCGATGTCGTAAAATCTGCCACGCTGACCCCTCATATGAATCTAACAGGAATTGCGATGCGAGAAAGAATCTGCCATGGTAACTGCGATGGTAAAATCTGCGACACTGATGATTAACCTCTGATATGAATCTAACAGCAATTGCGATGCGAGAAAGAATCTGCCATGGTAACTGCGATGGTAAAATCTGCGACACTGGTGATTAACCTTTCATATGAATCTAACAGGAATTGCGATGTGAAAAAAAATCTGCGATGGCAAAATCTGCGACGTTGACGATTAACCTCTCATATAAATCTAACAGAAATTTCAATAGGAAAAAGTACCTGTGATGGTCAAATCTACGACGCTGACGGTCAACATAGGAAAAGAACCTGCGACGGTAAAATCTGCAACGCTGACGATTAACCTCTCATATCAATCTAACAGGAATCGCGATGGAAGAAAGAACCTGCGACGGTAAAATCTGCAACGCTGACAACAAACCTCTCATATGAATCTGACAGGAATTGCGATACGAAATACAATCTGCGATGGTAAAATCTATCAACCTCTCATATGAATCTAACAGGATTATTGCGATAGGAAGACGAACCTGCGACGGTAAAATCTGCGACGCTGACGATTAACCTCTCAGATGAACCTAACAGGAATTGCAATAGGGAAAAGAATTTGCGATGGTAAAATCTGCAACGCTGACAATTGATCTTTCATATTGATCTAACATGAATAGCAATAGGTAAAAGAATCTGCGATGGTAAAATCTGTGACGCTGACGACTAACCTCTCATATGAATCTAACAGGAATAGCGATTAGAGAAAGAATCTGCGGGAATTGCAACAGGGAAAAGAATCTGCGACGGTAAAATCTGCAACGCTGACGATGGACCTCTCATACGAGTCTAACAGGATTATTGCGATAGGAAAAAGAATCTTCCATGGAAATACCTGTGGCTGACGCTGACGCTGAAGATTAACCTCTCATGTGAACCTGACAGGAATTGCAATAGGGAAAAGAATCTGCGATGGTGAAATCTGCAACGCTGACGATGAACCTTTCATATGCATCTAACAGGATAATTGCGATAGGGAAAAGAATCTTCAATGCTAATATCTGCGACGCTGACGAGATGAAATCTGCAACGCTGACGATGAACCTTTCATATGAATCTAAGAGGAATATTTCGATTCAAAGAAGAATCTGCGATAGTAATATCTGCGACGCTGAAGATTAACCTCTCATATGAATCTAACAGGGATTGCGATAGGAAAAAGAACCTGCGATTGCAAAATTTGCGACGCTAACGATCAATATCTCATATGAATCTGAAAGAAATCGCGATGCGAAATAGAATCTGCGATGGTAAAATCTGCGACGCTGGAGATTAACCTCTCATATGAATCTGACTTAACCTAACTGATGGCGTGAAATACTGCCAGCTGTCAGGACTAAGTCTGAAGTGGGATGATAGTGAGAACTGTTACGGCTTTTGTCAGGATGGTATTATTCGTCAGAGTTAGAACCGTCAGGGAGAAATATTTCAAAATTTGAATAAAATTATGAAAAAAATTACCTTCTCAGAAATCTAACATGACCTGACCCAACCTGAGCTGACCAATGGCGAAAATACTGCTAGCTGTCAGAACTGAGTCTGAAGTACAGTCTGAAGTCAATTGAGAACTGTCAGACTTCAAAGTTAGCTGAACACAGTAAATAAGAAAATGTGTAAAATAGGGCAATTAAGGTGAAATGAGGCGCGCGCGAAGCGCGCGCGTGCGATGCTAGTCCCTCTTATAAAAAGTTGATGACAATTTATCGTTTTGCGATAGTTGTTGCGGTTAATCTGCTGATTTCATGTAAGATAATTTATTCTGATTTTGATTGGCTGAGCCCGTTCTTCTTCGTGCGGTGTGAAGTCTGAATTTTTCCTGTGTCTTTTGTTCTGTCAGATGGAAAAGTGAAATGAAGTTTCCACACAAAATATTGGTGTCTTTTATGGTTAGGTGCAAGCAAAAATATTTTTGGGTAAGATCAGTCAATAATGAATATCATGTTGATGATGATGATTATGGTTAGGTGCAAGCAAAAATATTTTTGAGTAAGATCAGTCAATAATGAATATCATGTTCATGATGATGATTAGTATGACGACGATTTAGTGTCTTTTATGGTTGGATAACAAATTAATTGAACGCTGGACAGAGCAAAGAAGACGTCCTGGCATTACTAAAAGTTGAAAAACGTAAGGAATGTCAACAAAAATACAACCAGACATCAAAGGCACAGGCTGACACACGAAATAATGTTAGTATTGAGTGATATAAAAATCACCATCATAAGAGGGACGTATCATCAAACTAATTTACGATTTTCAAAACAAAGCAGAGGGAAACAGTATAAAAAAAACTGGTAAATTGGGACACTTATTACCAATTCCCATGTAAGAAAACAAAAATTTATTTGAATGTTCAACATTATGCATAGGTAATGAATGTTCTGTGTCTCAGAGGTGGTGCTGAACATTTTGAGAGAGAAAAAGTATGTAACAAACAATCGTTTGTAGACCGTTGTGCGTATTGAGCAGTCCGTCTCGAAAATCTACCAAGCTTGCACGAATTGCGAAAATTTGTCAAAGGTAATAATTCTAAATCCAATAATTTCTTCGAACGTATTCGATTCTACAATAACTAATTATCTTTTGCACCCCTAAGCGCTAATTTAGTGAACTTGTAGAGACAACGACCAGGCCCATATTATTTTTTAATTCAGGGGCTGATATATTTACAAATAAATACAGTGTAAAATCCTACTGTAGATTGAATTGCGAGTTATGGACAGCTTTTTATTACTTAACTGACTCACAGGGAGCTTTGAATTATCGCTTGATCAAGAGTCCACATCTTGGTGCAAAAATCATGTATCCATTTGACAAATTGATGCGAGACAACAATATTTTGCCTAATCATACCAAATGATGGGACAAGATATACAAAACGAACAGCAATTCAATTCAGATCATGAAACTGCACCCGAAGTACATTTATGTTACATCAAACTCACAGTGAAACCAGCGGCGTTTCAATCCTCAGATATGTGATGAAGTAGCGACTATTTTTTATGCTTCACATAACGGAGAAATACCTGAATCCTTTGTTGCCAACAGGAATAAGAATAGTAAAATGTTGAAAAAAATCAAACTCATTGGATCCAAACGTTGAACCTTGGATTCATCCATGATTTTATGCGTGTGGAACACAAAATTAGCACCCTAATTTGCTCCGTATGACTAGACTCGCGAATCAAAATAAGCGCGTGAGCAGAGATGCATATATGAAATGTAGATTAGGCTGATTAGCTATTCGTGAGAATGAAATAGATGTGTTTATATTAGGTCGACGATTATTTCAGCAGTGCACTGTAGACAACTATGTAAAATTTTGTGAAGATCATATAACAACATGACGTTCTGAATCATTCGTAGATTAATAGATTACTCAGGAAGCGTATCACGTGATTTACAATCCAAAGTGGGAGAAGTGACACTTTTTCCATCTACATTTGCAGGTTCACCACGGACAACAAATAATGCTATGAAAAAAAAAAAAAATTATATTCAATAATCTAAAGAGCGCGCGAAGCGCGCAAGTTCTCTAGTGAATTAAATAGCAGACAATAAAAAAAACAGTCGACAGTAGTGTCAAAGCATCTATGTTGTCGAAATATAACAATCGATGCAGCAAACTCAATCTTCAATCCTTGAAAAACTCGAAAGGAATACGAAGTGACCACAAACGGTACAGTGGCCACAACTGGTACGTCTATCCTAACTCGCAAAGGCAGCCATTTACTCCAATTGGGGTGAAAGCACCCTGATTTTGTCTCTAACGATACCGAATCAGTTGGACGGACTTAATCAACTTCACTTAATCAACAGTGATTTCGGTGAGCTATGTAACGTCGACTCCGATTGAGGATGGATTTCAAATTATCGGTACCATTTGTCGCAGGGTTCTTTGCGTAATTGATGGGAATGAATCACTTCTCGTGGACATAAAGCACTGTAATATGCTCTCAACGAGTTATGCAAAGTTCCGGACTTTTACTCAGTTAACATCAACTTTTAACAAACTTTCAGTGCCCTGATGAAATATCCAGTAGCTTCAGAGTTCTCTGTGACTTCATGTGATTTTTAGCTACGTCCCAGATTACTTCCGTCTACGACTGATTCAAACAGACGACACCATTTCAAAGCTTCTTAGATATCAAATAATTTCACACAATTGCTGATAATTGTTCATCATTATACTGAGGTACCCGAAACAAGACACTTCAGGAAAAAGATTGTAGGAGCTTTACCTACAGATTGCATAAGATTACTGCAGCTTTTACAAGATTGACACTGAAATGTCAACATGATATTACAAGTGACTAAGACTAACCCCTCGTTACAGCCTCAGACTTCCCGTAACCTCGAATAACACTCGTGTGTCCATAATCCATAATATCGACAAAAAAAAGCTGCACAAAGGTAGGTTAGGATAGAGTAGGGCAGAGTGGGGTGGGTAGGGTGGGGTAGCTCTTGTGCATACCACATATATTGGACGGTGAATAGGAGGAAGGACGGGGGGGAAAGAGAGAAAGTGACCGTATAGGCATAATAGATTACACTCTATCACGGCCAATATGTCAGTCTAGCTGCACGGCTACGACGGATACGTGGGGGCAGTGCCAGTGCCAAGGGGGAAAAATCGCGCATTGTATTGACCAATAAAATTCCGATATTTTATTAGTGATATACAGCCTGTTTTCGCTGAATACCTGCGCACCACTTTCGAAAAATTGTTTCCTACAATACTGGCTGCAATACTGGTACTATAACGGATTTTTGATGTTGTTCCGTTATTATTATTATTATTTTTTTTTACATATATTATATTTAATCTGATGAGCGGGATCAAGGGTATAAACTTTATGAATAAATAAAGGTCATCAATTTAATCTTGATAATGCTGGTAAGAAAGAAATGTGTTCTCCAGCGTTTATTGAATACTCAAGGTAAGATTATGCATAGAATTTGCCGTATTGTACAAACGAACAAATTTTTGATCAAAATTTAATACAATAAAAGAAACAAAAATCACATTTACACACCATTCATGCCTTAAAATACGCCGTTTAATAGATGATACCGAATAATAACGTTAATGGGTAATTTGTCTACCAAGATTCTAAATTTAACATGACTCGATGACATTAATGACTCTAAATTATACAAATTACGAATTTAGTTGTTACTTCCATTAATACTCTGTTGCTCATTGTTACGACTCAATTTCGAAGTTCTAAGTATTGTGACACAGTACAATACGAAGAATATTACTAATACTTAACTCGATTTTTATCCATCGGTGATATTTGGCCAGCGGCTCCGTAGATAGACCTTTTCTGATAATGTTCGTGTCCTCGAAAATCAATGTTGGTCGTCACCAATGATTTTTCGGTAGTCAATCGCTCTCAGGGTTCGTAGTTCAGGTAGATGTTGGTTTAACGAATTTATTGGATGTAATTCGAACGAGGCGTAATGAATTTACGTAAGTTATAGTAAAACGTTGGATATTTCGAGATTTCAATTCAATTTTATGAGTATTGTGCAACTTTGAGTTCAAACAGACGAAAATCATAGCAAAGGGGATTTTAGTCGACTGGTCGGCTCGGCGTCTTCCTAGCGAGAGAGCGAATCTCGTCCTCGCAGAAATGCTATTGCGAATTTTGACTTGTGCTGTTATGGTTTAGTTCGACCCTTGACTAGTTCGTCTATCGGTAACTTATTTTCAAATTTATGCTAATAGGTGTTGCTGACAGGTGTCGCTATCGATACCTGTCACAGTACCACGCTGTTGCATAGACGTCTGGGCAAGAATGTCCAATGAAATATCTTTCCTTTATTTCCTAATAACTATATTAATTTTCTTTCTTTCGACACTTACATTAGAACCAATATTTGATCAGACTATTGTTTAACAGTGTCGATTAATTTGTAACTCTGATTTTTCTTGATTTCAGGGAGTGCGTACATCGTGAGATGGAGTGCCCCGCAATTGATGATAGTCGCTGTCCAGTACATACTGACTGGACCATACATGCCACCGTATATACCTCAGAACGCGAATTAAAGATGAAGAAAAGTAGGAGAGAATATGCAAGAAGGAATTTCAACCGGTTTGTGATCACCCGGATAAAACCCCAAAGAAAATAAGCTCAAACTGTGAGAAACGCTAGGAATGTGGAAAACTGCTAGGAATCGAATCTGGAATCGTGTTATCAAGGATGTATAGGCTGTACATTAGGGTGTCTAATAAAATCCTCACTTTCGAAAATCACTGATGCATGCTAAAAAGGTGATGCCTATTCATGAAAAAAGTAGGTTCGTGAAACCCACAGTGTATGAGATGAGATTTAGTACTGCCTCAAGACATTAGAACAAAATTTCAAAAAAATCCAAAAAATACTGACGCATGTTAAAATTCTTTTAATTAACCACTAAAAATGAAGGTTCACGAAACCCAGACTCTTTGGGATAATATTTAGTACTGCCTCGAGGGAAAAGGAAGTAAAACCAGCGGGTTTGGGCTGACCATGAGCCAGCCTTCGAACTTCCCGTTATTTATTTTGCTCTCAGCTATTCTTAAATTTGTAAATCTGACCTCAGATTCTTGATCAGCGGTTCAAAAAACCTTCGAGTACAAATTTCCGTAAGATTTCGAATGTTTTTAGTATTTTTCCCAGCAAATCGGACTCGCCATTTTGAACTTCGCTAATCTGACTTCAGATTCGTGATCAGTGACCCAAAAAACCTACGAGTACCAAGTTTCATCCAAATCCAAATGTTTTTAGTTTTTTTGGAGTATATCGAATACGCCAAATTATATTAAAAATAAAATTATATTAAAAATATGAAAATTTTGCAAAACTGACTTCAGATTCGTGATCAGAGATCAAATTTCATTGAAATCCGTTGATTCGTTCTCAAGATATCGTCATTTTTGTTGCATTTTTTAGAATTTTGTTATTTGAATAGTTCAAAAAGTACTAATCCGATCGAAGCCAAAATCTAATCAGTTCTAAGTTAAGAAAAGCCCCGTCGATTGACCTCAAGTTGATCGGAATTCGACCACGCGTGCTCGAGATATCGCGCGGACAAAAATGTGGTCACGCACATACACAGGGGTGATTCTTTGGACCTCGAAATGTGAAGATTTTGTGAAAACTCAAATTTTCGTTTTCGGGGTGATCACAGTAACTTCCTTTTTTCTCTGAAAACAGAGAAACGGGAAGTTAAAAAAGACTGAAGATAGAAACATTCTTCTTCTTCTTCTTTCTCATTTATGGCTATCACCTGAATGAAATAAGTCTTAAGGTATGTGCCAATGTACTCTTTGCTTATTATCAGATTCTTGAGATGCTTTACATCTCGAGAAATTCAAGATAGAAACATTAACAAGCAGATTTCAAATTACAGTAGACCCACTGACCGTTAATGTGAATTTTTCTTTTTTCGTTTCTTGAATACGGTGATAGCCATCTTGGTAGTTCACAGATAAAAAAGAGACTTACAGTCACACGATTAAAAAAAGTTAGTTCATTCAATCTAAAGTGTCGTGTGAATTTTTTTTAAATTCATTTATTAATTCAACCTAAAGCCTACAAACAATATACAAAACACAGGTTTATTCCATAACAATGTGTTTGGTCTTCTTGTGTATTTACGAAAAAAAGGATGAAAAAAACAACATTTACGAAAAAGACCAAATACATTATTATGGACGAACCTGTGTTTTATATATTGTTCGTAGATTTTAGGTGAAATAATAAACGAATAAAAAAAGAAATTATTTATGATCATTGTTAAAAAAACATATTTTCATAATTTCTTACTTCACCCCTCTTGAGGCAGTGCTAAATATTATCTCAGAAGGTCCAGCTTGTCCGTGCCTCATTGGTTCGTGAAAAAGTCAAATTTTTTCAAGATGCATCAATTGTTACTCTAATTTTTTTTTACTCCCTTTTTCCTTGAGGCAGTACTAAATATTACCCCAAAGAGTCTGGATTTCGTGAACCTTCATTTTTAGTGTTAAATTAAAAGAGTTTTAACATGCGTCAGTATTTTTTGGATTTTTTTGAAATTTTGTTCTATTGCCTTGAGGCAGTACTAAATCTCATCTCATAGACTGTTGGTTTCACGAACCTACTTTTTTCATGAATAGACACCAACTTTTTAGCATGCATCAGTGATTTTCGAAGTTGAGGGTTTTTTTAGACACGTACATTCTCGACCAAAAGTGACTTTCGTCGACAATATTGAATACTTTGAGATAAGATAAAAATCGGATAAAAATCGGAAGAAAATCAACCATAATCAAGATGATAAGCGTATCAATTTATAATAATAATAATGCCTAAAAGATATCAAAAAAATGTTTAACAAATTTTCAGGGAACGTTCATTTTCTTCATGTGAAATGAATTCGTTTTTTTTTCTCTATACACATGCATTTTTTAAGAATTTTCCAATTTTTTTTAAATCCCGTTTTCGTCATTTTTGGTTGAGAATTTACAGCCTAAACATCCTTGATCAGATAATGGGGAACCGTCATTATAGATATACTACCACCAGAAGCTTAGGCAGTGTGTCAATTTACGGCAATTAAGGGCATTGAGTTTGGACCCCGTACTGATATAGGGTCCCTTGTCATATTTCGAATGAACATCACCGTGCATCTATAACTGCAATGCTTACTCAGCGGAGAATGTTCATGTTATGATCATTTGTGATCGTCCACGATTAGATATGCTCATACTACATCAGATACATATAATTCCGCCAATTTATATGAATGTATGAATCTAGAAAGGATCACATAGATAACTTATACGTCGATCATGTATGTACATACTACCATGCATGAGGCAGGTCGTGTAACAAGTGAGAATGATAGTATGTGCCTTCTCCATGCATCGTGGATCATATATCACCATTCTTACGCGCTGTTCACAAGAAACTGTTCTAAATACTTCAATAAAAATATTGCACTATTCTATGGGATACGGAGGCGAAATAGACCTTGGTGTGATTGACAATAGGTGAAAAGCACCTAATATATCTTATACCTCGAATAAAACACTTTCCTGATACTTTCGGTAAACTTAGTGGAAACATCTCAAGTATGTTATTACGGCTATTCACTGCCGATTGGTTCGTTGAGCAACGGGTGGAGCCAATAACGGGATGAAAAAGAGGGACGAAGTTCGCACTGCGAAACCGAGTTCATTGAAACTAGAGTCCCGGTTAATTTAGGAATCGAACCTGGGGTCGCTGCTGACTAAAGAAGAGGGATACACGGCAACTCAGATCTGTGGCAAGAAGTGCTGGGGCTGAGGCATGGGCTAAACCGACATAACTAATCGCTCGTCACTAATAGGTAATCGCTAATCGTTATTAGAACCTCACGACTCGCTATTTCCACCATACTGCAGAGTGCCGACGAAACCATCAACTCGAAACGATCAAAGTTTATTTGTTGCAAACGAACTCACTTGAAATAACTTGCGAGTATTACACCGGTTGAACATACGGATTGAGGGTTCCAGGCTCCTTTTTCATTGTGCCGAATACTAGTCAATTGTTTCTTTTATTGATTTCAATTTTAGATTTTTCATTTATTACCTTACTGTATAGTGCAGGCATGTCAAACACGCGGCCCGGCAAGAAAGACATTGCGGCTTACAAGCACCGGAAATTTATGCATGGACTTAGAGAAATATGGAATAAAAACTATTATCAATATAGGCCAAAAGATCAAAATCCGTTTATTCAGTATAAAAGCAATCAAATTCTCACTTTGCTATTATTGCTATATATTGCGTTACACCCTATGCCCGCTTTGAGTTATTGCGTATCTAGTATCTTCATAGTTTCATACAATGCAGCCGAAAACGAACCTGCCTATTTCGAAACGTGAATTAAATGTGAACTCGGAGATCGATTCTCAAAAGGTTCTGTTCACTGGAACACCAAACGATGACTTTAATGTCTTGGTTGTAAATATATATTTTTTAATTTGTCACGAAAATACGAGTGCTTCAAAAATGGGTTTGTGAAAAGTCGCTCGGTGAATAAAAAATCGTATAATGTCGATGAATGATGACCTCACTTTTTATGCGTACCTACTTGCAATTCCAGAGGCACTTTATTTGTCGTGGTAAAACCAAACCTCAGAAAATCTCGAATTTGATTTGGAAGCACCGTTTGTGTCCATCACTGCACTATTTCTGGCCAGTTCTTCAAAGTTGGTTACTGAATCCTGGTTCTGATTTTAGTAGTTCATGCGAAAGTTCGGTGTGACGTCAAAAAATAATTTTTTTTATCCAACAAACGACTTTTTGAAATAACCGAATTTTTAAGAGCGTGCATTTCAAGTATGATTATGGATTTTTCGGATTCTAGAACGTGCAATGAAAGGGTCATGGTTTCAGTTTTCAGAAAAAAAAGACAAAATATGTGTGATCAATCTACGCAATCAAATATTGAGCTCGTTTAAAAATTGCATATTCAAAAGACACTGCGAATAAAATACTTCAACCCGATTATTTTTGGGTTTGCGGCCCCCGACAAGGTTCGAAGTTACTCATTTGGCCCAGAGGCTACGATGAGTTTGACATGCCTGGTATAGTGTATACTGTGTACTATATTCACTGATGATGAATGCTTTGGTTCTATCACCGTTTATTTTGATTTTGATTATTATGTTATCAATGAGTCAGTCACTGTGAAGAATCTGATGCACTCCACTGGTCTGTGGAATCATACCAAAAATCGTGAAATTGTATGAAAACAATGTAGGGGTTGAATTAAAATTTTTATATAACGCAAACATGTTTTACGCGGCTTTTCAGCCTGTTTTCGGTACGTAAAGTCGTCATTTTAGCGATAGCGGCAGTGAGTCAATGGTGGGGGGGGGGGGACTGTACGTATTCGGGTACTTTTACAGCCTATGCTCCGCACTCAGCAGCAGTGGCACTAGCAGACGCGTCGTTGCTCGAACACGTACTCTACGCATGCGCATCAGCCTCCTACCCGAGCTCACTAGAGACACAGATACATTGTCGTCTACTCAACGCTTCAACCTAACCTCATTTGAAAAACCGCTAAACATACTCGTGTTGTATAAAGTATCGTGTGCAACAAGGAGGCAACTGGGAGGCAACTCGTCTACGACTCGTATTGCAAACTTACGCTCGGCATGAAAAGACCGAGTTGGCCTGCTAGTTACAGAATATAATATACTATTATGTTTCATTGTATGAAATCCTGTGGGGGTTTAATTAAAATTTGTCAAATTCAATCCAATCTCATAATATAATCTTGTGATAAATCTTATGTCTAATGAAATTCCAGCATATCTTCACGAAATCCTATGGAATGTATTAAAAAAAAACTGTAGGAAGATTTGATGAAGGATAAGACCCTGTGTAAAAACCATGTCGGTTTTGTAAAAACCTGCGGTATATATTTTGATGAAATTTTCTGAAAGCGCAGAAATTTTGACAAGTCCAGTGAATCGAGAAATTTAATTATACGCTCTGCTAAGATTTTATAAAACTAGAATAAATATTGTAAAACATTCGTGAAATATATGGAATCAGATAAAATCAATTGAATCTATAGTGTACGAATTTATTTTCAAGTGATCAACTGGAGACCCCTGATATAATTTCATCAATTTATCTGTTCGCTTAAAAAATTGGAAACAATAATGAATTCCTCAAATTCTACATCTTCCAAGATAATATGATTATCTTGATTCACTCGTACCCGGACTAAACTTCGCCAAAGTAAACCACGGAAACAGAATACCAAGAGAGGAGAGAATGGAAACATATACCGCAATATGCTGGTGCTCGATTTCGTCTGTTTTTATGTATTCGTTACAATTTCTTAGGAATCGAAATGGAAGTAAATTCATAGAATTGAAACCAAAATGGACGGAAATCGTTTTGTTTTTTCCTAAACCTGAAGTTTTGAGTGTCTGAATATAATAGACTGCATAAAAATCGCACCTCAAGGTATAAGCTTCGAATTTTTGTCTGAAGCCGTTGTGTAGTTGCATGGCTTCGAGGGTTGATGGAGGTTGAGAGAAAGCGTGAGGCATACAGGTATGTTAAGCGACGCGTGAGGAGGCCCACAGTCCGGGCCAATCGAACCGTGAGAGAGATACCGCCACGTGAGGTCATTAGATCATTTTACCGTCCCGTGACGTACACGTGTGTCATGTCTACAATATTTTAATAACTGGGTTCTATTCCTCGTGAAGAACCGCGACGATTTTTTGTTAGCCGAATTTTCGAGGGTCCAGTAGTTTTCAAACTAGTGACAGACAAAATTTGTAATTTCTCGAAACCGCTTGTGAAGTATGACGGTCATCCAGCCTCAGGACCCCATATTCTATAGTTGGCGCTACGGCATACAAACTTCAATTATCTAACTTCTGCCTAAAAATCGTTGGACCAACAGAATTTTTACTGATACAAAATCGTGATGGTTTTTCAAGTCAAATACGATCCCGCGATCTGAGTAAACTCCGTTATCGCTTTCGATGTGTGTGCCATGGTGTGTTACCTATTATATGACTACGTGCTAAGCTGTGGCGAACGTGATGCCTGTATTACCAACATTATACGTCATAGAGAGCGGTTGACATGGAATTATAGATAAATCAAGCAGGCTAATAATCGCGCCTGATCCTCATCTAAAGAAGCGGTAGGCGGGTGGTGAGGGATGAGTTAAAACGGGGAGAAACTACCTCCTCTCCATCTCTCTTCTCTCCCCCAGTTCTCTATCTCTCTTCTCATTTTATCTACTCGTCACACGTCCATGTGCCTCTGTAGAATCGCGCGAGTCAACCCTGCACACGAAGAGGCATTTCAAGCCACCGAAGCGACGTCAGCCTCCGGGGAATTAGCAGTCGCGAAAATTAGCTAATTATTTACACCAGTTCCAAGGCTAAGCACTAATTACTACGCGACTTGAATGTACACACCTATACCTATACAAGCAGTTATACATTTGAACATTTTGAGAGGCGCTTGGAGAGGAAAAGTTTCCCACAATTTTTAAAGACACCATATCGCGTTAATTTTTCTTTGTAAGTCCCTCAAATCATTTTCGTCGGGTTATTCAAAATCTTCACCAACATTTTGGGGAAAAAATGTCATTTTAGTGGAACTTGAAAGTTTGCAGATTATAATATTCTACGTGAGCTTACCTAATACCTACTCGACAGTCGACAGGATCTCCTCCCCCTTCTCTTTCTGATTGTAGAAGCATGCAGGACAGCGTGACAAAGTGAGGTATATGACAAACTGTCAGCAGGCAGTGTAGCCTGATAACAATGTATATAGATTTCGAGAGAATCGTTGACGGTGGGATTCAACTTGATCTTATGTAAACGCTAAGACGGCAGAAATCTTTGAAACAGAAGATAATTTACATTTATAGAAAAAATCATACCCACTTCGATTTTGATGTTTTTATTTAATTCTGAGATCTCAATATTTGAAATCTCGTTTTAAAGTTGACATGACGATGTTGAAATTGAATCGTACATTTCATCATGAGTTGAAATGATCCTACCTATACATAATGAAATACAGATGAAGATAAGTATGATTGGGAACGGAGCTGAGCTGGGGATAGACGTTTATTGATGAAGCACAAAAAAAAAACGCGAAACGAAAACAAGTTGAAAGTATTATGGCATATTTTATAACGTACACATTATTATACAATAATGATAATATTACCAATAGTGATAATGATAATAATAGATACGAAAGAGAGAATGTATTGCGTATATGTATATGTACATAAATATGTAATAAGAAGTGGCATGTTGATATAGGTACTATACGTAGTAAATTTTTTTTTTTTACGTCGGTTCTCAATACAAATATCCTGAAAATATTCGTATTACCAAGTAAACAAACTTAGATGACGGAATTTACCTAACATATGGAGTGGAAATAAACATTAATTAAATTAATTACTTACTTGACACGAGAAACGTTCACCTAACCTGGCTCCTCCATGAGCATTGCACCGAGAAACAGAACTTATTTGGTAATAGACAATATTTTTCCCGCGTAAAATCGCAGTTTCAACGTCTGATAGGGAAAGAACAATAGTCTTCTTTATGCCCGATATATATTCACTGGAGCTGTGCGCCACAACGTTAAAACGGGTAGAAGCAGAATGGACGTATTTCCTCAGGACCCCCCCGAAATATGATAATAATAATTTGATATCGAAGAATAAAAATCTACTAACAGTGAAAATGACCCGAGGGTATAAATGGTATATCATTTAACTTATTTACAATAGTTGAAAACTATATAAGAAAACAAAAAAAAAAAAAAAACGAAAAATAGAAAGGCGGTAAGAATAAGAAATTAGAAAAGAAACCGGAAACGGAAAACTGTAAATACTCGGATGTAAAAACTCATTTTGAATTCTAATGTATAACAATATATTTGACAAATAGTCAACACAAAAACCAAAAAAGACAAAAAAGGAACAGCGATTATCGATCAGAATGTGTTATTGAACGTCGCGTTAGAATAGAATGATGATTACTTTCATCTTGTTTTTTTTTTTTTTTTTTCATTGTCGATAGAAAATAATGTTTCACATTGATTGTAAATAACTTATTTGAATATAAACATATATTCAAAACGTGCCAAATGAAAAATTGCGCAATCATGTTCTATATTGGACTAAAAGTATTACAAATACGAAGTAAATTTGAAATAAGTAAGTGCGTCTATTCATGTCACTTTTGTTTTTCAATGCGCTGAATAACAATTACATTTCTGTAACACATGCACGATTTATGCGTTTTTTGACCTATTAAGCGGGCGTAAAGTGACTTTTTTTGACCGGCTTGAAACAGCGGGCGTGAAGTGAGCACTCTACGCCCGCTTTTGAAAAATCTTTTATTCGTATCATATTTACTATTTCCTGTTGAAAAATGCAATCTAATTGTATTTTTTTGTGTTGCCGTGTCAAAAAAGGTCACCTTAGGGCCGCTTGTAGGCACAAAAAACGCAGAAATCAATACACGCGTTACAAAAAATATGGTATGCACCAAGGGCTAAGTGGGCTTTGTGACCTCGTGTGGTTGCCCTACTCATCTTCGGCTCGCAGACGCACTTGTTATCGGCGCGCTGCTGCAAACTCCACACTCGGTCTAAAAAAGCCCACTTTACGCCCTAGGTGCACAATATACTATTTCAAACCGAAAATTCGTTTTGATAGTACTGTGGAATTTTTTTTCGCAAGATAAAATCATACTCAAAACGTCTTCAGAACGACAATTCTTTTTCAAGACAACCTGTCGACGATTTGATTGTATTATAATTTCCACCGTCTGTAAAATTATTGAACTTTTGAGAACACATGATCACATAATGATATGGCTTACTACACTATACAATACTCTTATACACATCTTAGATCGTATGATTCTTATGATGAAATCTTATGATTAGAAAAATTGTTTACTACATGTACTATCTGCGTAATGTAATATATAATCTCCTCATCAATATTTCGCAATATTGAATCGGCTACCGTTGCAACTGTGCAGGGCTATTATACGTACTTGAACAAAATTAGTGTTTATATGAACTGTATCTATGATAATAATACCCATTACAACTTACAACAATTTGAAATTTGAGAACTCTATCGGAATCGAATATCTATGTTAATTGTTTAACAGTAGAAGACGGAGGAGGAATCCAGAAGGTGTTGAAATAAAAGAGTTGTAATAATAAAAGGATTTTAAAATCTAGACAAATCCACGGTTTGCTTCGTTAAGTTTGTCGGAGAAATTGTAGTTGACAATTTGGAGGAGGCAGTAGCAGTTTTGCACAATGTAGTCAATATTAAGGTGGCTCAAGCACGAACACGTTCAGCAACAGAAAAAATTAATTTTTCAGTATATTGTACATAAAGTACTCATCTTCACGTACGCAAAATCTCAGACCAGGTCATTGACTAGATGAGAGAGCTAAATATTGTTGAAATTCGACTGGGCTTATGGGAGGATCGCGCCGAAAGACTTGGGCCGGGTAATATCTCGATATTTACGCTAGAGATGATGTCGAAAAACTAGATAAATGTCGAATAGATCACGAGGATTGCAAATACAACAATAGAATATGGGGTCATCAACTCCTGTTATGAGATATTCAATGTCAATGTTTCGAAAACTTGGAAATTCAGAGAGGTTATGGGACCGCGTAGAAATTCGGCAGCTGGATAGAATCATGATGGCTGAGCGCATGCGCGAGAATTGAAGCTCCGGCCGTCTGTCACAATATTGTCTTATGTGTTCGTTTCCATTTGGAAAAGACCTATCTGAAAATGGCTCGGGGTAAAAGACTTAAGTCCTGTGTATAAGCATAGAAGATAAGTCTTTTACCCCGAGCCATTTTCAGATAGGTCTTTTCCAAATGGCAACGAAAACATAAGACAATATTAATAGCGGCCGTCGTCATGCACGAAATTATCAATAATTTGATCGCGAGTACCTGTATTATGGCAATCTTGCGTTTTTGAGGAAAAATAGAGGGCCTTGCTTTAGCCCCCGCAAAACTCGGACCTTCGTGCTTAAGCCACCTTAAATCCTTTTGAAAAAAACTAGATAAATAAAGAATCTAACTTTTAGCTAAATAAATAAGTATCATCAAGAATGATGAAAATAAAAGTAATCGTAAGTTAGTCTATTATAATACATGTCTTGTAATTGTGAATATAACAATTTATGTTATAAATGATTTATGGGATTTGCAGTCGGCTTATCACACGGTTACAGTCCTACGAATTCTATAATCTTACTTGCTGACCATTAACTAACGATGAGGTGACGTGGGCTGGTAAAACGAACGAAAAAATGCATTGTACGTATGACAAATATTCACCAGGTAGATTATCCATGGTGACCATCCATGCTATCCATTCGAACGTCTATAACTTTGTGATAAAAAGTGTATATAATCGTGTTCCTGTGAGTATGTATACATATACCTATGTACACTTACAAGGAGTTTAACCCTTCACAGCCACACTGGATCAAAATGACCCCACGTTACAATGTATTTCTTATGGGACTGAAAATAAGTGTGACTAGGGAGGGTTGAAAATAGGTTGCATAAGTTATGGCTGAAGTTATCATTTGTTTGTACAGTAGGACCTGGCTTTATACATACTATGACCTTCCACTCCACTTTGCGGTGACATGCGTGAGCCCTCTGTACACTTGATTTAGTGATATTAGAGTGGAAGGGAAAACAGAAATGAGACAAATCTGAACATATATATCTGTGAAATTTATTTAAATTGAGTCCGACGGAGAACCGTCATCGGGATATCCGCGAACTATTCCTATAGGTCTTATAATTATCACGGATATTGGCAGATTAGGTAGAGAAAAAAAAAATAATTTGCGTTATATTGTATAGTTATAAGTATGTATATTATTATCATTAAATATAAATCATTACACCACGTTATATAAATGCTTTAGGTTTTCATGAACCACCCCGCGTATAATATACCTATATGATATGCAGAAATGTTTTACGTTTTTATAATAAATCTGTGAATTCATTGAATTTGGAAGAAAAAATTAATAACAAAAAACACCCGTATGGCGTATAAATATTATATATCTATAGACATTAAAGACTATCTATTCACTTTTGGTGTATGTGTACATAAGAAATCAATCCGTTATATACTATGTTCTTCAAAAAGTTAATTTCTATACAACTACATCGAATTCATCAATTACTTTGCTTTTATCCATCAACCATGTGTCTTTACAAATATGAAAAGGAATATATAATGTACAATAATGACCGTCAATTGAAACTTTGAAGAGTATATAATATACAAGAAGAATCATCGTAGAATAAAGTAATAAAATAAAAATTGTTGAACATCACGAAAATTATACTAACCGCAAGCTCTCATTGACGTAACTTCCCCGGCAAAAATAAAGTGTGCAAAGAAATATGTTCGAGAGGTGTTCGGGAAGTGTCCGCACGCTGCAGCAAATGTTCTATCACAGTTGCGAACAATTCGCGAACTCTCCGAGTCGTGACCACTTTTACACACTTGATGCACACTTTTGCTTCTCAGCTCGTACTCCTCCGGATCACATTTGGTGAAAGGGAACATCCCCGACACCGCACGCGCGGCGTTGCTTCTCGCAGCCAGGTAATCACAGTGGGGTGGGTATATTCGGGGGCGGCGCGGTGGTCATGTCACTCGACCCTGGAATACAATCGGACCAATACCTCCCAGAGACTCAGGTGTTAACCAATCTCTGAACGTGACAGGAAGTTGAAAACATAGTTGAAATAATTATAGCTTTTCCTATTCAACTTATACTTTGATTAATATTGGTGATCACCCACTTCTCTGAGTTGACGTTTGCAACTTTTCTACATAATTCTCTTCGATTCTGCTCATCGTCAAGTGCCAATCCGTCGGATTCATGAAATAATGATCTTAGTATTTTTCAGTGAATATATAATTTACCGAAATGTACTGTAGACGATGATGATGATTTGATATTATCACTACGAGGGTAAACTATCTAGAATCTGGATGTATGACCAATTCCTCGCAAAAGTCAGGCACACTTCATGCACATTTCATGCACACTTCATGCACATTTCACGAGGGGCTGTTCACTCTCGAGTTAGCCGAACGTTACCATACGGTTTGACGTAATTCATTACCTTAAATGCCGTAAACGCCAGACTTCGTACGTTAAGAAGGCTCCAGCACGAACGGGTCATGCACAGAAAAAAAAATAATTTTTCAGTATATTATAAATCAAGAACCCATTCTCACGTATGCGAAATTTCAGACCGGGTCACCGAATAAATAAGCAAGATAAAAATAGTTGAAATTGGAATTTTTAGCATGGGCCTTATGGCAGAATCCCTCTCGAAAAACATGGGCTAATTGATATCTCTACATTTACTACACATATGCTGACGAAAAACTAGAGTAATGTCGATTAGATCACGAGGATTGCAAATACAACAATACATTATGGGGTCACCGACTCATGTTATGAGATATTCGATGTCAAAGTCTCGAAAAATTTGCAATATAGAGAGGTTATGGAACCGCGTAGAAATTAGGCAGCGAGACAGAAATATTATGGCAGAGCGCATGCGCGAGAATTGAATCTCCGGCCGTCTAGCACTGGAAAAAGTGAGATAGAGCATCGCGGTGTTGCCATACTTATGTATGCAGTATCGTACCGTAAAATTATTCTTCTTTCACGGTTTTTATTCAGTGGAACGAAATTAATAATGTATTCATATAATTAACAATTATTTGATCCGAAGTAACTGTGTTATGACCGAGGGGTTAACCACTCTTGAAGTCAGGTGTACACCTTGCCGAAAAGTCAGTTGAAGTCAGTTGAAGTCAGCTGAAGTCAATTGAAGTCAGCTGAAGTCACTCGAAGTCAGTTGAAGTCAGCTGAAGTCATGAGTCAGTAAGCAGCAGAAGTCAGCTGAAAGTCAGTTGAAGTCAGCTGAAGTCACTTGAAGTCAGTTGAAGTTAGCTGAAGTCAATTGAAGTCAGTTGAAGTCAGTGAGTTAGTTGAAGATAGCTGAAGTCAGCTGAAGTCAGTTGAAGTCACTTGAAGTCAGCTGAAGTCACTCGAAGTCAGTTGAAGTCACTTAAAGTCACTTGAAGTCACTTGAAGTCACTTGAAGTCACTTGAAGTCAGCTGAAGTCAGTTGAAGTCAGCTGACTTCATGAAGTCTTGAAATCTTGAAGTCAGGTGTACGGTCGACGGACGAGTGGTTAACCCCTCGGTTATGATAAACTTGCGGTATTATGTAAAAATAGAGGCCCTCGCGTAAGCCCCCACACAAATCGCCCCTTTGTGCTAGAGCCTCCTTAAATACGTTAATGCTGCCGTCCCATGGCCCGGAATTTGTTCCGTCTCCACAAACCCGGAATCTAGTGACTTTTCAAGCCCTAATCAGAGGCGTTCGTCTGCGCTACCAGTCTTTGCGGACTGTCAAACAAATCTCTGTAACCTGTATCTGTGTGTGCGTAACAAAAGACAACAAGCGGGTTTGGGCTGACTATGAGCCAGCCTTCGAACTTCCCGTTATTTATTTTGTTCTCAGCTACAGTGAAACCTCTGAATAGGCTACCTCGAAGGCGGTTAGGGGAGTATAATTCTTGGAACTGACTTTCCCCCACCAACAGCTCGCTGGCACGCCTCGAGTCCGTCGCCGGCGTTACCTCTGAATAGAGACCCCGTGTCTGTGTTGTTTGTGACGTGATATACCCATGTAAATAAGTGACTCGAAGCGTTTCCCAATAGGTTCTCTATTGAGGATTTTCTCAAAGAACGATAGAGTGACCACTAGGTAAGCGCTAGTATCGAATCTAGGGAATATTTGAATTTCGAGTTTCAATAGCACAAAATCTAATGTATATCTGAGTTTTTAACGAGTACCATCGAAATAATTGCATCGAACTCTACGATTCCTCACAACATCAACAATAAACACGACAAAAAGTGTTTTGTTTGTCCCTACCGGCGACACTAGCGCTTACCTAGCGGCAAGCCTGGAACTGCGATTGAGAAAATGGTCAATTCAGAGGTAAGCTTCCGAACGCTCGTAAACAGAGTGAGTGGGGGAAGCGCTCGAGCGAGGATTAGGGGAAGGTAGCCTATTCAGAGGGCGCCTATTCGGAGGTTTCACTGTATTTTAAAATTTGTAAATCTGACCTCAGATTCTTGATCAGCGGTTCAAAAAACCTTCGAGTACAAATTTCCGTATGATTTCAAATGTTTTTAGTTTTTTGCAGCATATCGAATACGCCAAATGAAAATTTTGCAAAACTGACTTCAGATTCGTGATCAGCGATAAAAAAAACCATAGGTTACCAAATTTCATTGAAATCCGTTGATTCGTTCTCAAGATATCGTCATTTTTGTTGTGTTTTTTTAGAATTTTGTTATTTGAATAATTCAAAAAGTACTAATCCGATCGAAGCCAAAATCTAATCAGATCTAAGTTAAAAAAAGCCCCGTCGATTGAGCTCAAGTTGATCGAAATCCGACCACGCGTTCTCCAGATATCGCGCGGACAAAAATGTGGTCACCCAAATACACAGGGGTGATTCTTTGGACCTCGAAATGTGAAGATTTAGTCAAAACTCAACTTTTCATTTTCGGGGTGATCACAATAACTTCCTTTTTTCTCTGAAAACAGAGAAACGGGAAGTTAAAAATGAATTCGTCAAGCCCTGCAGTTAGTATAATACGAATTTCATTTATTTATTCGTTTGTTCTAGTTGTTGTCGAAGTTTAAATGAAGAAACCGTTCGTCACGTTTGACCTAATATCACCCACTTTTTAACCTATAATTCGAGAACATTCATATCATAACCTCTTATTTGCAGCCTGTGAAATGTGAATACTGTGGCTGCCTAATGCCAGGTTATCCAAATATCGTACAACACAAATGCTTAGAGCGCCATTTATTTATTACATCCATTTATTCTTAATAATATTACTAATCATTTACCAAAAAAGAGCGTTAAGCGCGAAACGTAAGCATGTAAACAATACATATGGGGCTGTCCACGTCAATTCACCTAGCCTCCAGACCACAACTTTTTTGATTGGCTTCGTAATGTTTTCTATTGTTGCCCTTGCTCTAAAACATTTTTCTGAATTTTTTCAGATTTTTTAAAAATACCCTTTGTGAGTTATGATTTTTTTTCGACCAAAAAGAAGGACCATTTTTAAAAATCTGAAAAAATTCACAAAAATCCTCTGACTGACGTAGAACAGTCTCCCATTTGCGAGAATGTGGAACGAATTTTTTATATATTTTTTAAATATTTTTTTACGAATTGATTGGTTTTTTTCTTTTTTTTTTTTTTAAGTAAACACTACACCCACGACTTTTATCCTTTCTAGATCTGCCAGCACTATTTTCGAATTATACGAATGGGAAGAAATTGGTATTTAACTGCTCAGTTACTAGAACAATTATTACGATCCAGTATTCATTTTGCTCCGAGGATAAAATGTGGAAAAAATTGGTCGTTTCAGCTCGTGTTCATCGTTTCTGTGATATACACTTTGAAACAAACAATTTTTTCCACATTTTATCCTTAGAGCAAAATGAATACTGGATCGAACTAATTGTTCTAGTAACTGACCAGTTGAATACCAATGTCTTCCCATTCGTATAGTTCGAAAATAGTGCTGGCAGATCCAGAAAGGATAAAAGTCGTGGGGGTAGCGTTTACTTAAAAAAAAAAATTCAAAAAAAAATCAATCAATTCGTAACAAAAAATATTTAAAAAATTCGTTCCACATTCTCGCAAATGGGAGACTGTTCTACGTCAGTCTGAGGATTTTTGTGAATTTTTTCAGATTTTTAAAAATGGTCCTTCTTTTTGGTCGTAAAAAAATCATAACTCACAAAGGGTATTTTTTAAAAATCTGAAAAAATTCAGAAAAATGTTTTAGAGCAAGGGCAACAATAGAAAAAATTACGAAGCAAATCAAAAAAGTTGTGGTCTGGAAGCTAGGTGAATTGACGTGGACAGCCCCATATGCTTGTGTGGGTGCCACGAATCCGCTTTGTCAGCATTGGGTGTCCCATGACACGGAATTCACAAGCCCGAAAGTGCCGACACCCAATCACAGTAGCGCATTTCGAATTCAGCGCTAAAAGGAACGATCGCAATTCGCCGGCGATCGTTCCGTGCGTGTCAATCCCGTACCATGGGACAGTAGGAAAAATGTATCCCGTAAATCAGTGGGGCCGGAACGCCTCTGATTGGCGCTTGAAAAGTCACTGAATTCCTAGTTCGTGGAGACGGAACAAATTCCGGATCATGAGACAGCAGCCTAACACTGCGATTCGATAAGGGGACGCACTATTGCGCGCTGAGACGACTAACGGCAACGCTATACCTAACGCTAGCACTAAACACGCTACGACCTGAACGTTATTTGCACTAATTGCCAGCGTTATTTTTGTTATTCAGTGTAAGTTGCAGATTCGTGCCTTCTTTTCGAGGGTGCCGGTCTAAATTCCGAACGACTAAAAAATATAACGGTCGACATGTCGTAAAGTGAAATTAACGACGGTTCAAAATGTACAACGGGGTCATAATAGGGATAGGCGAAAATATATGGGAAAAATCATGACGAAATTCAAAAGTTGAAAACCGATTTACAGCGAAAATAAATTCTCATATTGGGGCAAAACTTTAGTATTTTTAACATTTTTCAATTATTCCTCATATTTTTCAATATTTTCCAACTATTTCTAACATTCTCAACTGTCGTGTTTTTGGCGATCCTTCATCCAGACCGTTATTTGATCAAAGAGACGCGAATATATGCTTGATTTGTGAGGACAAGCTACAATTTCGCAAAGGATTACGATTTTCGTTATTTGAGCTTTCTATATTTTGTATTTCCAAGTATTGACTCTTCGAATATTTTAAATTCGTTATACTTCATGGTTTCTGACTGTTCGAAGTTCTGATACTTTCGCTATTCCGGGAAATCGAAACATTGATTATCTTATAATGAATTTTTCTAAGAAATGAGCGTTCGAATAAATAACCCTCTCGCTGAAATAGACGTTCGATTTTTTGGGCACTTGAATGAAAAAAATTGTTCTTCTAATGTTCCGTCATTTTGGAATTCCTGTATAAAAAAATCGAGATATCGGCCGTTCTATTTTTTGGTCGTTCGAAATTTTGACCGGCACCCCTGTGAATAATTTTACGTATACATTCAAAAAAGTAAATAATATGGATTCATTTTCACTTGAAAAGGTTATCCATAATGATCTGTAATAGAATATTATGTGGCATATTTTTTACGGCGAAGGCATTGAACGTCACTTTGACGCCAGTTGAAATCCGCAGGAACTGCGTGTAGGAACTGTGGTATGATGACTTGGAACTTAGCGGTATGAAATGCCATTTTACGGATCGAAAACAGGCGTCCAAAAGTGAGTCGTCAATGCCTGTGCCGTAAAAATAGTATATTGTGCAACGAGTGGGCAAAAATGACGATTCTGAGTGAGTGTGAATATAGCCACACGAGCCGAAGGCGAGTTCGGATATCACACGTACTCCGAATCGTCATTGCCCGCGAGATGCACATAATATTTTTCCCAATAAATATGTAAAATTAGGCGATTTTAGCCGTTTGCTGAAAATGAACCAAACTAGCAAACCATTTCTCCACTAGTGAAAAAATGAGACCATTTCTCAACTAGTGAAGAAATGGTTCGCGTGTGTTGTGTTCACCAGTGGGCAGGACTAGTTTTTGTTCGCTAGTGGAAAAATAATTCTCTATTTCCCAATTCATTGAGAAACAGCGTTTTTTGTTCATTTTCAGCAGACGGCCAAAACCGCCTATTTTTACATATGCGTTGGGAAAAGTATCTAAGAGTACTTTTTACCGATATAACATCAAATTAAGAAATCACAATTATCGCTTCGTTCTCCATCGTTATACCTTGCCAGTCCCGTGGTAAGTGAAATGATCCTTATGCTGTGGAGGTTTCAAAATATATGAGAAAAATTTACATTTCGGTACCTACTGCACCTATGCTCGTGGCTCATAAACAAAAAATTAGGGCCATTCATTTACCCCACAGATCATTTTGTAAGAAACTGGAGTTTTATTAAATATATTTGAAATAAAAATTCAAATTGAGTAAATCAAACAAGAAAACTGTTGTAAGGATGTACATACATGACTATGAGAAGATTATACAAAACTATCAGATAGGGGAGACCGGGGCTAGTTGTCACACGGGTTAGTTGTCACAGTGTCCATATCTCCACTGCTAGATAACAGATCGAACGGTGCTATAGATCAATGTTGTAGTTCGATGTATGAAACAAACTAATGTCGTCAAATTGAATATCGCATCATATTCGGCCTCGCAGTGATCGATAAACTGAAATCGGATCTGAAAAGTAATTATTTTCCATCTTCTAATATGTTTTTTTCTCATTTTCTAGACTGCCTTGAGAAATTTCGCTACACGATATTCGGAAAGGTTATTCTTAACGCTTTTATTTGATGTGCATATTGTTGATATTTGAATGGCGGGTCAGCGAGATGTGCAAATTTTTAAACAAAATAGCGGGTTGGGGCAGGTTGTCACAAAATTATTGGGGCAAGTTGTCACGTGTAAAAACTCACCCCATTTCGACTTGACCATGGTTTTTTGAGTTGAGGTCAACTTTCTCAAGATTCTCGGAGTCTGGGTGGGATTTCGCATGGTTTGTGGGGTGTTCGGAGTCTACGTTGACTGTTTCGTGGTTTCCAGGAGACAACACAATGAAACCCGTTTTCGCCATTCAAAATACTCGGGACAACTTACCCCGGGGTCTGTGACAACTTACCCCGCCTCGGGGCAAGTTGTCACACTCCGCGAATTTTTTTGAAAATTCGAAAAAACCTACTCAGACTTGCTTTAGAATAACCAAAAATTTTCTGTAGGTGCGCAAAGGTAGCATCTACAATACCCCATCTCAAGATTTGCGAAAAAAAAATTTGTAAAAATTCTAAAAATCAGAGAGTAAAAAGTGTGACAACTAGCCCCGGTCTCCCCTACTTTCATAAAAACATAGATATACTTTCAAAAACTCTTATTTGACTCTGAAGTCAAAAATAGTTGAAATAGTGGGCATCTCAGCCATACGTGGCGCCCTCACTACTTTTATTTCTTTATTCCCAACAAGCACGTTTAGAGGTCATGACGCCACTCGAAACAAATGCGTAACGTAGTCTTTTACTGGTCGGCGCAAGATGGCGGTGTGGTAATTGAACGCGTCCATTATAGAAAAGTTAGTGTCCTCTGACGTCAGTTATACGACGATTATACGGGTCAATTATAGGAATCGGGGAGAAAAACCGGCCGGTGCGATTGGCAGCTGTTCGAGCCAACCTTATTATGCAGATTCGTAGCGTAGGAACGCTGGAACGGGGAAAAAGCTTGAGGTTAAGATGTGGACACATTACGCTTTGTTCCAAGCGCCGTTAATCGCTCTAAACGTTGCTTGTTGGGAATAATAGTATATTATGCACCTAAGGGCGACAAGTTATTTTTGACGAGTGCGAGGTTGTATCACGAGGCGAAGCCGAGGGATACAATCGCACGAGTCTAAAACAACGTTTGTCCTGTGGTGCATACGATATTTTATACACCAAAGGGAAATAAAGTGGTTTTTCCGGCTGGAACAGGGCAATAAACCGCCGTTTATATCCCTGAGGTGTATAAAGTATCATATGCACCTCGGATCTTACCCTAACCTTCAATCCGAGTATGCTTTTTTACAAGACTCGGAAGTAAAGGTTCGGGCGAGGGGTTAACCACTCTTGAAGTCAGGTGTACACCTTGCCGAAAAGTCAGTTGAAGCCAGTTGAAGTCAGTTGAAGTCAGCTGAAGTCAGGGCCGGCGACTTGTAATTTGTAGGTTTGGAGTTAGCAGGGGCAAGGGGAAGGGGTCGCTTTGCCGTAGTTATTCGCGTAGTTATCCGATATTCTCGTGTATTTTATATATTTTTTTCTTTAGTGTGCAAACCTATCGTTGCCACAACTTCTGGGTTTGCAATGTCATCTTTACCCAGGAAAAAATCGAGTAGATCTATGTAGATCTAAATGCTTTAGATCTACGTAGATCTAAATTTTGGAATAGATCTAATGAGATCTACGTAGATCTTATGAGATCTCAAGAGATCTACGTAGATATAATTTTTACGTCATTGTCAATTCCGGAAATGAATTGAAAAAACATTGATTAATTGCATAACTATAATGAAAAAATACTCACTATCGTCATAAAATAAGAAACCGTGAATACGAGTAAGGAAAAAAAATTAAAAAAAAAAAAATTGTGAAAATCGAACAAATCGGAATCGAACCCTGGAACTTCGGATTACCAAACCTGTACCGTACTAGATGAGCTAAGGCGCCTTCTGAAAGTACGTGCGTTTCTGGCATACTTATGGTCCAATCAGTTCAGACAGACTTGAAATATTTCCAAATACGGTACCAGAACTACTCAGATCCGAGTAGATCTACTTGGCTTCAATGAGCAACAACGTTTTGCTGCAATTATTCCATCTACTCATCTCAGATCTACCTAGATCGAAAGTAGATCTACCTAGATCTAAGGTAGATCTAACGATATCTGGGTGGATATACATAGATCTAAGAAGCATAGGCATTCGAACATGACAGTAGATCAATTCGAAGCTACGTAGATCTACGAAAATCTTTGGAGATCTAGGTAGATCTACGATTTCCCAAAATTTAGATCTACGTAGATCTACTTAGATCTAAATTCGATCTCCGGAGATGTGAATTAGATCTAAACCATTTTTTCCCGGGTATACAAACGCGCGTATGGTTCACGCGTTTTTTCGATTGTAGTTTTGGGGACAGAAAGTAACCGTTTCTGTGAAGGTGGAAGTTAGCTTCGAAAACTAACACACGCAGTACAAAAATGTAATCATGTCCTAGGACTGGATATTGTATTCACTAAATTGAATTTGGTTGCGAATTATGCTACGCTTGGACTCCATAAAAAACATTTGTCACTTCTGGCTGTTTCAACTTCCCGTGTCTCTGTTTTCAGAGAGAAAAGGTAGTTATTGTAATCACCTCGAGAATCAAAGTTGAGTTTTCTCTGGATTTCCACGTTCTGAGGTCCAGAGAATCACCTTCAACTATCATGAGTTTGAATTTTTGTCCTGACTATATTTCGAGATCCAGTGCGCCGATTTTGGTCAAATTAGCCTCAACCGCGGTATTCCTAAATCTAAAACTGATTCGACTTTGGCTTTGATTGGTTCAGTACTTTCCGAAATATTTGAACATTAAAATTCAGAAAATAATATGAAAATAATGATATCTTGCGAATGGATTCACGGATTTGAATGAAATTTGATACCAAATGATTTTTTGGGTCGCTGATCATGGGTCTTGAGTCAGTTTTGCAAAATTTGAATTTGAGGTATTTCAATATGCTGCGAAAAACTAAAAATATTTGGATTCTGATGAAAATTGGTACTCGAAGGTTGTTTGGGTCACTTATCACGAATCTAAAGTCAGATTCGCGAAATTTGAAATGTTGAATCCAATTTGCTCGGGAAAAACCTAAAACATTCGAAATCTTATGAAATAATTGGCACTCGAAGGTTTGAGGAACCGCTGATCAAAAATGTGAGGTCGGATTTGTAAAATTCGAAACAGGTGGAAACAAAATAAATAATTGGATGTTCAAAGGCTGGGCCTTATTCTAGGAATCCTTTCACACCTATTTAATTTGTAGAATAAGGCGCCTGGCTCATAGTCAGCTTCAACTTGCTTTTTTTATGACGAATCTATCCATATTACTAATTGAGCCCTCACGTACAAACAGAAATGAGACGATCTCTAAGTAAGCTGCGTGTGTGAAAAGGACAGAACTATTTCCCTCCGAAGAGCACACGCAAATTAATAATCGGGCAGTGAAATTATCGACGAATTTGAGATAATGTTTTTTTTTTCGCTCTGTAACCTTTCCATATTAGTATAATAAATAGTAATAACGACCATGTTTATCAGGTATGGAAATTCCATACCAATTGCGATTCAGGTATGGATTACTCCATACCGACCATACCGAAGTCGCCGGCCCTGCTTGAAGTCAGTGAGTCAGTTGGAGTCAGTTGAAGTCAGCTGAAGTCGGGTGAAGTCACTTGAAGTCAGCTGAGTCAGCTGAAGTCAGCGGAAGTCAGTCGAAGTCAGCTGAAGTCACGAGTCAGTAAGCAGCAGAAGTCAGCTGAAAGTCAGTTGAAGTCAGTTGAAGTCAGTTGAAGTCACTTGAAGTCACTTGAATTCACTTGAAGTCAGTTGAAGTCACTTGAAGTCACTTGAATTCACTTGAAGTCAGTTGAAGTCAGTTGAAGTCAGTTGAAGTCAGTTGAAGTCAGCTGACTTCATGAAGTCTTGAAATGTTGAAGTCAGGTGTACAGTCGACGGACGAGTGGTTACCCCTCGGGTTCGGGTAAGATCCTCCGTGCATAATATACTAGTAATATACTATTACTAAGAGAGCGAGCGACCTTTCTCATTACCTTACCGCATTTTCACTACGCACGCTAACTGACGCCTTCGACGAACAAAGTCGCACCTTAGACGTAGTGACTCGCTCCTCAAGCGCACTATTCGCTCCTTACAGACACTATTCATACACTATTCGCTCCTAGACCGCGCTACTCGCTACTTAGACACACTCTCGCTCATTGCGTTAGTGATTCCAACGCAGTACACAAGACTCGGGCTGTTTTCACTAAATTCCTCCATTCTAAACGTTATTCATACGGTATTTTATGACTCAACGTTATTTGCAGTTGATTAAATACAGATTCGAGCACTAAGAACGTTAAATCCGAGAGTGAGCAGCCCCTCGACATTTCATGCACATTTCATGAACATTTGTGACTGCACGTGTTGTCACACTTTCCTTGTTTCAATTTACATTTCATCAGAGTTCACTTGAGACTTTGGTCACACTTTGGTCACATCACCAAAAGGTTTGAATTCAACTTTTGGTCACATTCGGTTCCACGATACATCCCACAAATGTTCTGAAAAAATGACATCCTTAAATGTAAGACATTAAACGCCAGAATTACTTCATATAATATTTCTTTGGGAGCATGAAAATAAAGTGTAAAAAGAAATAAGCTTAGAAAGGCGAGGGGGATTGATGTCATGGCGTAATGTGTATATGCGGGGGCTTGTGGGTGGGCGGGAAATGCTGGTAGTGGTCTGGGGCGATCGGCTGGCTGACTATACATAAGAACGTGGAAAGGAGTGAGGCTTTCATATAAATGATAATGTCGCAGTACCTACTATGATCCGTTTTTTATTCCTACATATATTCGCGTCGCACACTCAAAAGCGGGATCCGAGGTTCAAAGGAATTACAAATTTGACAGGCTGAAAATTGCTCCGCTGTTGCTGGTCGTACACTTCTCCTTTGCTGCACCCGAGGGGCTGTTCACTCTCGGATTTAACGTTTTTAGTGCTCGAATCTGTATTTAATCAACTGCAAATAACGTCGAGTTATAAAATACCGTATGAATAACGTTCGGAATTGAGGAATTTAGTGAAAACAGTACGAGCCTTGTGTACTGCGTTAGAATCACTAACACAATGAGCGAGTAGTGTGTCTAAGTAGCGAGTAGTGCGGTCTAAGGAGCGAATAGTGTAAGAATAGTGTATTTAAGGAGCGAATAGTGCGCTTAAGGAGCGAGTGACTACGTCTAAGGTGCGACGTTGTCCGTCGAAGGCGTCAGTTAGCGTGCGTAGTGAAAATGCGGTAAGGTAACAAGAAGGGTCGCTCGCTCTCTTAGTAAAGAAATAAAAATAGTGAGGGCGCCACGTGTGGCTGAGATGCCCACTGTTACAACAATTTTCGACTTTAGAGTCAAATAACAGTTTTTGACAGTATTTTTATGTTTTGATGAAAGTATCTCACAGTTTTGTATAATCTTCTCATAGTAATGTATACGTACATCCTTACAACAGTTTCCTTGTTTGATTTATTCATTTGAATTTTTCATCTCAAATATATTTCATAAAACTCCAGTTTGTTGCAAAATAATCTGTGGGGTAAATAGAAACCAAGGCGCCGATTCAGCCTTAATTTTTTGTATATGAGCCACGAGCATAGGTATACTGAAATGTACATTTTTCTTCTATATTTTAAAACCTCCACAGCATAAGGATCATTTCAGTTACCACGGGACTGGCAATGTATAACGAAAGAGAACGGAGCGATAGTTGTGATTTCTTATTTTGATGTTATATCGGGAAAAAGTACTTTTCCGCACGCCGTGCGTAAAGTTCGATTTTACGCACGCAAGCGTGCGTGTAATCGCACTTTACGTGCATTTGTGATGAAAAATCTTGTTCGATATATGTGCGAAAGTTGTTTTTCGACTCGTGAGATTGTTAACCTCGAAACCGAAACCTGCCTCCATCTCGTCTCAAAACAAACCTTTCGCACTTGTATCGAAATATAGTATTTCGTAACACCTGCATGGGAAGTTCGACTCGCACTGTGGAGTGTGCGGGAGATAGCTAATTCCCTTACAGGCCGAGAGCAGTGCGGGAATCTACATTCCAGCACTCCTAAAGTGCGGGAATTCATATTCTATGACAGACCATTATGGATAACCTTTTCAAGTGAAAATAAATTGATATTATTTACTTTTTTGAATGTATACGTAAAATTATTCACACGGGTGCCAGTCAAAATTTCGAACAACCAAAAAATAGAACGGCCGATATCTCAATTTTTTATATAGGAATTCAAAAATGACGGAACATTAGAAGAACGATTTTTTTTATTATTGAATACCCAAAAAATCAAACGTCTATTGCAGCGAGAGGGTTATTATTATTCGAACGCTAATTTCTTCGAAAAATTTATTATACGATAATCAATATTCCGGGAAACCGAGACATCGATTTTCAAAATAACGATCAGGTCAGGAAAGGTCAAAATAACGAAAACCGTAATCCTTTGCGAAATTGTAGCTTGTCTTCACAAATTAAGCATATTCGTGTCTCTCTGACCAAATAACGGACTGGATGAAGGATCGCCAAAACCAGAAATAGTTGGAAAATGTTGAAAAATATTAAGAATGATTGAAAAATGTTAAAAATACTAAAGTTTTGCCCCAATATGAGAATTTATTTTTGCTGTAAATCGGTTTCGAACTTTTGAATTTCGTAATTCTTGTTCCTATATATTTCGGCCTATCCCTATGATGACCCGTTGTACATTTTTAACCGTCGTTGATTTCACTTTTCGACATTTCGACAATTATATTTTTTGGTCGTTCGGAATTTAGACCGGCACCCTCGAAAAGAAGGCACGAATCTGCAACTTACACTAAATAACGAAAATAACGTTGGTGATTAGTGCAAATAACGTGCGAGTCGTAGCGCGTTTAGTGCTAGCGTTAGGTATAGCGTTGCCGTTAGTCGTCTTAGCGAACAATAGTGGGTCCCTTTGTCGAATCGCAGTGTTAACGTATTTAACGTACGGAGTCTAGCGTTTACGGTATTTAAGGTAATGAATTACGTCAAACCGTATGATAACGTTCGCCTAACTCGAGAGTGAACAGCTTCTCGGCTGCACCTTGGGCTCAGAAATGTATCAAGTGATTTCAACGTGCCTCTTGAGGTAGAGCCGATCAATTCATTACACGATATACCAATATGCCCTCTACTTCCAGTCCGAGTCAATAATAATATGAATAAAATAATTTTTTGCCCGGCCCCCATGAAATAGTATATTATGCTACAAGGGAGGAAAGAGCGCGATTTTCGCCGAGTGCGAGGTTTGCTGCCCGAGGCACGAGCGAAGCGAGTGCAGCGAGGGCAGCACGAACACGAGGTGAAAATTGCACTCCTCCCGTATGGCATATGCTATTTTGCACCCGACTTCGATAAAATAACCTTATTCCGTCGCTGTAACGCGAGTGGAAAGTAGGTAGTCAATTTCTGAGCAGAAGGAAGAGAAGTGATTAACCGGGGAGAAAAGTAAATTGCCGGGCAAAAAAGTCCACTTTTTTTTACCTGGCCATTTACTTTTTTGTCCGGAAATCTACTTTTTTGCCCAGCTATCGACTTTTCTTCCCTCTGTTCCAAAATTGATGAGTTTCGACCCGCGTTTCAGGGGCGAAATACGGTCATTTTATCGTAGTCGGGTGAAAACGCGTTTTTTCATGCATGCGAAACGGGCGAAATCTGACCCCTTCCGGTCCAGGGACGGTTGCGCATGCGCACTTCACGAGCGGGCGAAATGCATGGAACGGCGTGCTTTTAAGGTGAGGAATTGAAAGTGTCGTGTGGACCACGGACGGAAGGCGAGTTCAACTCGTGTGAAGGCTACCTCCACGCTCGTCAATATCACCGTCTTTCCCCCTTTGATGGAAAATTTACGATTTTGTCACGTAGCGTAATAAACTTGTACTCAGAGTTATAGCTAAGAGGGTTATCGTGACCTTGAAAGGCGTAGTGCATCTAGAACTTGGGAGAATATTAGCCGGAAGTGAGGTTGCATCCAACGGAAATGACGCCCCTGCGGCGTAATCGGTTTTATGAAATTTCAGAGGTCGTTAGACTGGCCATAAGCTGCCAGGACGCAATATCAACGATTTGGAGGAGCATGCAGAGGGAACTGGAACCTGGGGGATTAATATTGATTCAAAGAAGGACCCTCGCTGGACTGGATCAACGATACAGAGCTTAGAATGAGGAGCGTCACATACAGTAATTCCGTAGACTCAATCATTCGTTTTAAGGACGTTGCCTACCCCCGCGCATACAGGCTCTCACTATATTGAATTTATCTACAATGTCATTAAAGATATCGCAATTCTCTTCGAAGCATTTTAAAGACAAAAGAAGGATCTATGTCGTGACGTAGGCCGATTTTGGAATTTCGTTTCAAATTTTCCAAAAAACGTTGTCGAAAGTAGGCATATTTTGCGACCTGCTACAGCGAAGACTAGACATTTATTGGAAAATCGGGCTACGTCATGACATAGATGCATCCTTTACCTTCAATTTGAGCCCAAAATCAATACAATCGTACATAAGACTAGCGAGAAAACTTATATGAGCCGAGGCAGAAATCGCGATTTTTCCGCCCAGAGCAGCCAATCCCGAGCGCCTATCCCTACTCCGTCGTAGCCCCGGGAGTCGGTCCCAACCGTTATCCCCTCCATTTTCGCGCGGGAAGCCGAATTCTCCCGCGCTGGCTCACTAGGCAACGTCCTTAATTGTAATATAGCTTCGGTTCATACACAAGAAATGTACGTATACGTCTAGTATATCAGTTTCCAGTAAAGTCGGAACTAGCAAGTACCTCTCGCCGTTATAGGGAATACATGAAACACATATGTATACTACCCAGAGAGAGGGAGAGAGAGAGTAAAAGAAGAGTAAAGTAAGAGAGGCGAAAGGTAGGGAGGCTCTGGTTTCGATGAATATTCACTGAAACATATTTCAGAGGGTTCCGTGAATCGCCCAGATCTCCGTCAAAAGACGACTCAATAACATATTCATCAAGGCGCGAAGCTGAGGGTTTGTATGGACCGACCAAACTCGACGGTGCATCCACATACATGCTATGTATGCATACTCTTCACATTGAGAAGACCACTCCGAAGACGTTCGCACTTACCTTTTCCTGCATTCCTCCTCAAAGAATTCAACCGTACAGAAAAGTTTCTCGCTAACTCTAGTGGTTCAGAACCTTCTCCAACCTCAATTCTCAAATGATCCGTTATTAATTGTATTAGCATTGAAAATGCTTCTTATTTTGGGTATTTGGAAACTATAGGTGGTGAGTATGGGTGTACGATCGGTAGATATAACGTTTTTCGTAACATCTGCATGGGAAGTTCGACTCCGCGCACTGTGGGGAGTGCGGGAGATAGCTGATTCCCTTACAGGCCGAGAGCAGTGCGGGAATCTACATTCCAGCACTCCTAACAGTGCGGGAATCAACATTCCAGCACTCCTAACAGTGCCGGAATGTAGACATTCCCGCACTTGATGCACAATATACTATTGTGTTACAGGAAATCCTTACACGAGCAGATAAATAGAAGGCTGTAAGATTTTGAAGATTTTCGTTCCAATAAAGCGAGAGAACCGGATGAAGAGTATTGTTATGGTATCCCGCGAATGTTGACGCGACTAAACGTATGTGGCCGAGTAATTCAACCTAATTATGATTATCAAAAATCAAATAATCGTTACTCACCACAATTAACCGTAGCACGTCTTTCCTATTTTTTGTACCCTAGCCACACATAACATGGTCTGGGAGACCGACGAGTTTTTATTATAATTATAAAACTTCAATACAACTTCTGTAAGATTTCAATAAGTTTCCTGTAAGACGTCAATAGACTTGTATAAGACATCGATAAGACGTCTTCAAGACACCGATATCGCGGACATAAGACATCATATCGTGTAGTTTCAGCGGTCTTAAATACCATTTTGAGACAATTTCAAGATGTCTGACGAAAATGTCTGACGTCTTGAAGACATCCATAAGACGTCTTTGTGTTACCTGGGTACTCTCTATCCCTTCAATGAATGCGTATTTTGGGCTTTAATTGTAGTGAAATCGAAACGCCAGACTCTAATCTAACCGACTACGCTATATAGCCAAACCCTAAAAATGATTCGTTCAAATGCTTCACATTTGTTTTCAAAACCATGTAATAAAGAAAAGCTGAAAATTCAGTATCGCTGTCGGTCTCTGGGACCTAAGTATGACGTGTTAGGGTTAACAAAGCGTTCGCACAAAACGAATAAAATATGTTATTTCAAATTTATGTAAAAAAATCGGAATGAAAGAAAAATAATGAAAAAAAAAAACATATCCAATGCCTCAGATTCTTGCCCCACGGGTAAAACCTATCGATTTTATGTTCATGAGTTTTATATCGACCGAGTGCTAGACAGAAGTGGCGCCGCTTAGTGGCGAAATATGTACCTAGCCATATAATGCGGCCACTGGCAAAACAATTCACTGGGATTCGTTGGCGTATGGTTGGCCAATGCTCGGCCAACCATACGCTACCTAAAGCACAACATAAACGAATCCCATTGAATTGTTCGGCTGGTGGTAGCATTTCAGTGGCTTAAGAGCATGCTCCAGTCATTCTTTACTCTTCTTTACCGACCATACCCGGTTTTCACTTGTTTTCACTGATAGCAAAGCCTACGCGTCACGAACGCGGAAAAGGAACCAACAGCGCAATTCTAGATGGAATTCCGAAGATATATATCGGAAAACTTCTTTGTTTCATGCAACAATGAAGACGTATTCTTGAAAACTGCACAAAATGGTAATTGTCAAGCGGTGGTCGTGGCCATGATTGTGAGTTTCATCGACAATTACCATTTTGTGCAGTTTTCAAGAATACGTCTTCATTGTTGCATGAAACAAAGAAGTTTTCCGATATATATCTTCGGAATTCCATCTAGAATTGCGCTGTTGGTTCCTTTTCCGCGCTCGTGACGCGTAGGCTTCGCTATCAGTGAAAACAAGTGAAAACCGGGTACGGTCGGTAAAGAAGAGTGAAGAATGACTGGAGCATGCTCTTAAATGAGTCATTTCACGTCAAACCGTACGAAAATGGGTGATTTTTGACCTCGATGTTTCCGATTCAGGTCCTCAATTTTTTCACAGATTCTTTGGATCAAATGGATGCGTCAAACAATTTTTATTTTATTTTTATCGCCCCTAGTTTAGAAGTTACAGGGGATTGAAATTTCGCGAAAACTACCAAAAATTGAAAATACGCCCTCCTTCAACTGCTCATAACTTCGGTTCTATTTAACCTACAGACTTCCATAAAAACGCACTTTGTAGCTCTTGAATGACACTTTCACGACATATTTATTACATTCCACGATAGTTGACTATTTAATTTGTTATAAACAATTATATTATTCAAACGTGGTTTTCAAGAAAATAGTCACTTATTAAAATTCCCCCAAAAAATATCAACGTATTCCTTGATCGATTTTCTACTAAATCCAAAAATTATAGACTGGAGGATTGATAAGAACTGTGTCAAAACAGCGATTGATTTATAAGTAACGGCGCACGCCTGCGCTAATCGGTCGGCCTGTGACGCGGCGTAAGGGGCAAATAGAGAGTATGGGGCGCGTCATGTATCAAGAGACTCGGTAGAGTCTCGCGCCAAGTACATTGAAAAAAAAAATTTTTTTTAGGCGTGAGACTCAACGGCTCTATATACCCCAGCGACCACTGTTTCGGCCGAACGGCAATTTATAAGTCGTGTTTATTCCGTCTTCGTGCCGAATATCGCTTTCGGTATGCAAGATTTTGAATCTGGACTCGAAAATCTCTCATTTAAGCCCAATTTGAACGTAATCAATTAACTGAGAGCTTAGATATGATTAATTATAGATTTCAGATATCCCGTTTCATCGTCAATTCAGTTTCCTTCTCTGAACGTCGTTTATAAATTCTGAATACATAATACTATAGAAGATCGTTCGAGTAATAGGGAAGTTACATGGTGCTGAAATATCATAGAGTTTCCGAACTATTTGGTATAATACATGCAAGCAGACGAAACAACATTGTCTATGGCCGTCAAGTTACCGACCGTGCTGTCGTTCCATGTCGGCTGCTAGATTAAGTGAGGTCAGGTTCTGCTAGGTTGACGGAGCGGTCAACAAGACTTCTTATTACGAATTCGCGTATATTAATTCTTGTTACCGCTGGATACATCATAATGTGACGTTATTTACGACTTATTTATGATAGGATACGAAACAATGAAATTTATGATTCTCCACTGAAGTGGATATATGATTTCTAAGAGAATGAGATGAAGTCATTGAAATTTGGTAATACATAACCTATGGGAGCGATCGTACTATATTGTAATTGAAACTAAGTAATACTCTAAGATGTTGAACGTTCGTAATCATGCTCTGTCTTGTGTAAAATATTCATTCGGACGAGCGATTTATTGATATGCGACGAGTCCTAAGGAATAACAGACGTATATCTCGGCGGACAGTCTAGAGCAGACGTAACTCAGAATACGCTTTAAGGCGATTATAGTGTCTAAACTGTCCACCGAATACGTCTGTTGCCTGAGAACTTGTCGATATTAACAATTGTTCAATTGTTTTGGTTATATTTTTGGACGCCTACTTCTAGCTCCACAGAGAAAATGTGTACGCTGCAGTATGCTCCGGAGGTTTTCTTCGATGACTTAGCTTTCAATTTTCACGTTGCGGAACAACTCCTGGAGCACTCGAGTAACACGACGTCAAATCATCGGATTCTGACGATAGCCTTGGTGGACCGGATAGAACGGACGAATCTTGCCATGGTTTCAATAACAGAAGTACTATGGGGCTGTCCATAAATTACGTAACGCATTTTTTGGGCAATTTTGACCCCCCATGTAACGCTCCGTAACGCTAAGCCCCCCGCCCCGGTGGGTAACGTAACACCGGATTTTACTCTCATATGCGTTAAAATAATAACAAAACAGTTATTTCTATCAATTCAGTTTCAAGTAGAAGCGGGGTACAGGAAATCAATCTTTTCACGAGGAAAGCTGAAAAAAGCGATAAATTGCGTTACGTACCGGAGGCTCTGACCCCCCTCCCCCCTATCTCCCGTAACGCTGCGTAACGCTCGGCCAGACTCCCCCTAAAGTGCGTTACGTAATTTATGGGCGGCCCCTTACCGGAGCTCAAAAAACGTCAAGGGCCCGCCTCGCCAAGACCAGCACAGATCGGGTACCGGTGCGAAGGGAGGTAGGCAGAAACAGAACTAGGTAGAGACCGCAACCCCGGTATCGAAACCAGTACCAAAACCAATACCACAACACTCAGAAGCAGGACCAGTCGAAGGCGAAAAAGAACCAGCAGTAAGTAGTTTTGCAGGAAGGTTATCAATGTTTAAGAAAGAATGGAAAAAGATGACAACAGATAAAAGAATCTTAAGTTGGATTTCTGGTTACAAAATACCCTTCTCTTCTAAAGTAAAACAAATGGTACCACCCAAGGAACCAAACTGGTCGCTACAGGAGAAAGTTCTCATCCAGAAACAAATCTCACCCCTATTAGAAAAACGGGTCATTCGGTTTTGTATACCGGTAGTAGACCAATTTATTTCAAAGATCTTTCTGAGACCTAAGCCTAACGGTAGTCACCGACTAATTTTGAACCTTGAACAATTAAACGAATTCATTGTCCACGAACATTTTAAACTAGAGGATTATAAGACAGTGAAGAGACTGTTATGTCAAAGTTGCTTTATGTCATCCATTGACCTGAAAGATGCATATTATTTGACAAAGACTGCGGAGTCAGATAGAAAATATTTAAGGTTCATCTTTGACAATGTTTTGTATGAATTCACGTGCCTACCGTTTGGACTTAACACCGCTCCGTATACGTTCACGAAAATAATGAAACCTGTAGTGGGTTATTTACGTAACCGAAGGTATATGTCATTATTGTATTTGGACGATTTTTTAATATTGGGTGAATCATATGAACAGTGCCTAGAAAATCTTAGAGAACCAAGGCGTCTCCTAGAGTCCTTAGGGTTCGTTATAAACACGGTAAAGAGTCAACTAACTCCTTCAACTAGATGTAGATTTCTAGGATTCACTTACGATTCAGAAAGCATGAGTATCGAACTACCTTCAGATAAAAAATAAAGGACCTTAAAATTAATTGAAATATTCAGAGTTATGGATAAGTGTTCGATTCGAGAGTTCGCTGCTTTCGTGGGTACCCTGGGTTCATGTTGCGTAACTTTAAAATACGGCTGGGTCCATATGAAAAGATTCGAAAGAGCAAAGTTCCTCGCAGTCAGAGACAACAAAGAAAATTTTGACGCTTGTATGTGGACATCATCTCATCTGCAAGATGGTTTTGAATGGTGGAATATGAACAGTGGAATATGAACAGCACATATCATGCGAGCGAAACATTACATCAGAAATTTTCGACCTGTAAAAGAAATATTTTCAGACGCCTCCAACTCAGGTTGGAGTGTCTATTGTAAAGAAGGTAAGGCTCATGGGTTTTGGAGTAATAAGGAAAAAAGGTATCATATCAATCAGCTAGAACTTCTGGCAACTTTTTTTGGTCTGAAATGCTTTGCAAAACGACTGAGGGACTGTGATATATTGCTTGGGACTGTGATATAGACAATACCACGGTTATCACATATATAAACAAGATGGATGGAATCAAGTATGCAGACCTAAGTAATCTGGCCAAAGAGATCTGGAATTGGTGTGAAGAAAGGAACATTTGGATCTTCGCATCATACATATCCTCGAAGGCCAATGTTGAAGCCGATTTGGAGTCACGTCGTTTAGAGCCCAAAACGGAATACTCGTTGTCAAATGAAGCCTTTGATAGAATATTTGTCAAGTTTGGAAAGCCAGATATTGATTTATTTGCAACTAGAAACAATAACAAATGCGAGCTTCACGCCTCTTGGGTAAAAAACCCAGGTTCAGTACTGGTTGATGCCTTCACTACTGATTGGAGTAAATATTTCTTTTACGCTTTTCCTCCATTTTCCATTATAGGGGAGACTGGGGACGGTTGTAACAGGGGTACGGTTGTAACATTGTTAATATCTCTAAAACTAAGGGTAGGACATTTATATACCGCCGCCTGATAATCCGTGCAAGTAGTCCGAACTAGCACATTAGTAGGTGGCGGTCCTCCGTGCAAAGCGGAAGTGGGTAGCGGGGTCCATTTTTATTTTCGGGCCTAAAGTAAGTTCTTACAATCTTAGTTAAACATCGATAATTAGACTTCTATGATAAATCTTCAATTTTTCTTTTGTTCATATATTTCCTTGGCCAATTCTGTGTCAGTATTCACAGTATTTTGAGTTGATAGATTCGACAGAATAAATGAAATTTTGACTTGAAGTAAAAAAACCCGTCTGGGGTCAGTTGTAACAGTTGGTCCGGGGACATTGCAACCATTTGATGGCGGATGATTACAGCTAACAACATTCCTTCTCCTTCTTTTATTCAAGCATTATCGTAGTTTACGTTATGAAATAATAATAATAATATAAAAAAAACATTATATTTATAAGATTTTATCCAAACGAAAATATTCGGGCATCAAGAGGTGATGAAAAGTTATTTTTATATTTTATAGTTCCTGAAACACGTATTCCTTATGGGAATGTCTGATACTAATCATCAAAATCCTGACAAATAATCTAATTTTGTGAAAAAATCTTGTGTTACAACTGACCCTGGGGTTGGGGTCAGTTGTAACACTTTTCCGATTTTTTTTGACAGGCTCATACTTTTTTTTTATTTGTGCTAAAGAGTCCTACTTAGCGCCATTTTATCAGCAATTGAATGCTCTTTGCTATGGTATTTGGAACATTGATGTGTTCACTGTAGTTTGAGCTCAGTGAGGGCAAAACCGAAAAATGTTACAACCGTCCCCAGTCTACCCTACTCAGAGTCTCAAATAAGATCTGATGTGAACGTGCCAGGGGAATAGTAGTGGTACCACATTGGCCAGCGCAAGCTTGGTACCCTATTTTCTCTTCTATGCTAGTTGACGAAGCGGCATAATTCAAAACGCTCTTTGGACAGGCAACCACACCCTCTTTGGAAGAAGACTACCCTGGTTGCAGGAGTACTATCAGGGAAGCCCTTAAGTCAAGACACTTACTGGACGAGGCAACGCACATCATGATATCTTCACTAACAACATCGTCCCTAAAGCAGTACAATAGCAGTCTAAAAAAATGGTGGACATTTTACAAAATGAATAAGATCAATGCGCACTAAAACAATGTACCGCAAGTCATTAGATTTTTGTCACAGTAATTCAAAAATAACGCGCCACATGGTACACTAAACACACACAGGTCAGCTATTGCTCTCTTACATGGCCCAGAGCTGGCGGATGACCCACGAATCAGAAGATTGTTTAAAGGTATTGCTAACTTGCGTCCAGGAAATGCGAAGTACGATTCGACATGGGACCCCCAGTTGGTGCTAAATCACGTAAAACAATGGGGAAAAAACGCAGATATTACGCTGGAAAAGCTGTTCTACAAATTAGTCACATTCCTTGCGTTAATCACAGCTCAGCGTATGCAGTCTCTGGCCTTAATTGATATTAGGAATATCGAGGAAAACTCAGAAGGGTTAGAAATAAAAATTTCCGACAGAATTAAGACATCGCAAGTAAATAAAATTCAACCAACGCTTATAATCCCGTTCTATAAAGAAGATGAATCTTTATTCGTAGCGTCAATAGTGAAGGCATATCTTGAGAGAACAACAAAGATACGGGGGAATGAAACGAAATTATTTTTAGCAATAGAAAAACCCCATACAGCAGTCTCCAGCCAAACCCTCAGCCGGTGGATAAAAACCACAATAGACAGTAGTGGCACAGACACTAAGGTGTTTAATGCTTACAGTACGCGTCATGCGTCAACTTCGACCGCAGAAGGGAAGGGGGTTAACATTGATGCCATTAAAAAAGCTGCAGGTTGAACCGAGAAGTCACTCACATTTGCGAAATTCTACAAACGTGAAATTAGGAAAGATAAGAAAGCTTTTGCATTGTCTATTTTAGAGAATACACATTAATACCAAAGAGGCTAGTACAATAGGATGCCTTACTCTATTATTTCATCTGCAATTATTACATGTGTAGAAGAAATAAAAGATTTCTCAGTCAAATTTACGAGAATTGAGCTGCCTCAACGGCTTTAAACAACTACAATTTGATCTCGAGGAAGAGGCGCGAAATACAATTAAATGATTAAACGAACTTACCTGTAAATGAAGTTCATAATTGTATGAAACCTCTTCCGAAGAGATCAATCCCACACAACATCTCCCAGAGGTACGTTGCCGTAATCAGTCCCTACCCTGGCAAGTTACGGCAGCACTTTAAAATTATGAAGGAACCGGCGGAATGGGAACGGAACCGGACCGAGTTCAGTCCCAATTTTTTACTTTAAACATGTGGCGACATTGGTGCGTAGTAGAAGTACTACAATTTGATCTCTTCGGAAGAGGCGCTTCATACAATTATGATAGAACTTCACTTACAGGTAAGTTCGTTTAATCATTTAATTAAACTGCTGATTTAATCAATCACAAATGGACTGAAGAAAGGCCCATTAGATGAAATTAACAATAAGCATCAGGGGCCCCATGTTTTGGGCCGAAACCACCTGGCAAGTTTAGCCGGAATCCGTGACCCGGATGCGTGATGCCTGATACTCTCCTTGTAGGCCATATGGCGCCTAGTGCGATCTGTTTTTATGCCCCCTCCCGCCACCGCCACCACCAATCTAAGGGAGCCTTTAGCACGAACGGTTCACAAAAAAACATATTTTTTTAGTGTAGTAGAGATAAAGTACCTATTCTCACGATTGCGAAATTACAGATCGGGTCACCGACTGAATAAGCAAGATAAAAATAGTTGAAATTTCGAATTTTTAGCATTGATATCTCCACATTTACCGCACAGATGTTGATAAAAAAAAACTAGGGTAATTTTGATTGGGTCACGAGGAATGCAAATACAACATTACAGTATAGGGTCACCGACTTATGTTATGAAATATTTAATGACAAAGTCCCGAAAAATTTGCAATTCAGAGAGGTTATGGAACCGCGTAGAAATTTCACGGCAGAGCGCATCGGCGAGAATTGAGTCTCTGGTCGCCTATACAGGGCGAGTTATCTCCGGCTCCGAACGAGGGAGGAGCCTATTAGTATGGACGGCATATGCCGATATTGATAAGCCCCTCCCTCTTTCCTATGGCATTAGCAGTGATAAGCCCCTCCCTCATTCGTATAACACTAGAGAGAGTGATACAGAGAATCGCGATGTTGCCATACTTCTGTATGCAGTATTGCACCGTAAATTTATTTTTGTAATACGTGCATCAAATTTCTCCCATTTTGTGCCTCTGAAACGTGCTAGAAGTGGTCTTTTACAGCAGGGTTTGAGCAGCGCATGCGCAGATCTTTATTTTCTCGCTAGTTACCATTATACACGTATTTATAACACTCTAGTAACCTTCTGCCGCGCCTTCGACGCGCCGTCTGGCGGCAGAGAATCAAATCGAAGTCGAGACAGCTGTCATGTCGGGATTGCGGTTAGCACGTTTCAGAGCCACAAATGGGGGCTTTGATGCACTTTTTACAAAAAATAATATGTGACACACGTGCGAAGACAATAGCGGAAAGTTTTGACGGAGGTTATGAAGCTGACTGCGCACTCGCCTCCACCTCGTGCAGTCACCCTCATAACCTTCGTCAAATCTCCGCTTTCTCGCACTGTATCACAATATACTATTTTATTCTACGGTTTTTATTCAGCGGCACAAAATTAATCATGTAATCATAGACTTATCAATAATTTGATTGCAAGTAACTGTGTTATGACAAGCTTCTGGTTCTCGTAGAAATGGAGGCCCTGGCGTAAGTCACACGCAAATCGCCCCTTTGTGCTAGAGTCTCCTTAATTCTCGCAAATTCTTCGATGAGTTCGTCATAGTCTAACCACCCACATATGATGTAAGATTTTGTGGCAATCGGCGATAGACCGTACTCGAGAACGAAATGTCGCAGCTCTGTTCTGCAAAACGTATTTGAAAAGGAGGCTTTCAAATTCTTGCACGGCCCACACCAGTCGCATCATGATTGAAGAGCTTGTGCCCGAAGAACACCAGGCTGTCCGATGTGGGATTTGGCAAATGCGTTAAAAATCGGATGATTCCAGAACGGTTGTTCGAATTCCAGAAGTACAGTGAAACCTCTGAATAGGCTACCTCGGAGGCGGTTAGGGGAGTATACGCTACGTTCATAACTCCGACAGCGCCTCCGACAGCGGCTCCCTGGCGTTACCATATACATCGAATGCAGTTTATAAAATACCTTGCGGAGGGTGTGAGTCGTCTTATATCGGACAAACGGGCCGTTGGCTTAAGACAAGGATGTCTGAACACGATAAAAATGTCAACCGAAAAGAAAAAGAACACACGGCATTAACGAAACACAAGATCAATTTCGACCACCAGTTCAAATATGATGAAGTAAAGGTACTAACCAAAGTAAAGACAACACGGAAAAGGTTAATTCACGAAATGTGCCACATTGCTAGAGATAAAACGAGCTTTAATCTCAGGACAGACATCGACAATCTTTATTCATCCTACTTTGGCCTATTTCGATTTTGTGTTTCTATAAATTAAAATGAATATCTTAAGATTTAGTAATTACCATTTATTGGGTTTCGAAATTTGTTATAATTCGAATCCCAATCTAGATACCTTTGCCTAACATTCTCGGATCCTAACAGATTTGATTGACAATTTGAATATTGCCGCCATGAACTAACATCCTTATAAATTATGATTGGCTATCTTTTAAACACATCTTATTGGTCGCTGTCAAAAACATGGCCCTTTTCCGGTCAACATCGAATCTGTTCAGATCGCGATCCTGTTCCGTTGAGAATTAATCTGACTTCTAGTCAATTTTGATTATTCAATCAGCCATAAGAATGGCACCAGAAGAACCTGATAAATGCTAAAAGCATAACCAGTATCTCAAATGTGAGTTTCAGCCGTTTGACGGTTTTTTCCCTGTACAATGGGTTTCTAACCTATAAATGAGGTTATTGATTTCAGTTCTAGATGGCTAGCGTTTTGTTTTACCTTCAATTATTATTATTGATTATGAGGCTTGAAGATTAAAATTGTAAGTATAATTTATATGCTAAGTTGTTTTTGTATATAATTTTATAAGCTATTCAAAATTTAAAAAAATGGTTTATAGTTCTGAAGAGGGCCCTCTTCCCGGGCCGAAACGTAAAACGAGGTGTTTGTTTCTGACCTTCGAAACCCGAAAAAAGCTCCCAAATACATTACGGATGAGGTCAACAAAGAAGAATTATTTATTATAGATTTTCTCCCTACATCGGATACGTGACATGATTTTAATAATTTTTGGTCTTTCGATATACTTTTTTCAGGAAATATATCTGTGGCGGCTCGAGCACGTTCTCGAAAGTCCTAACCTATGTGCCGACAGCCAGCTGTTCCTCGACAGCGCTAGAGAGCGCTAGAATCGTCTGTTTCCCGAAATCGCCAGAATCGATTCTTCTACATTCGAGATCAAGTATAAACATCGACCGGCTCGCGCAGCCGGCAGTTCAGTTCTCAGTTCAGTTCAGTTCAGACTTTCCGTTGGAGCCGACGAAGCAACTTCGAGTGCAATATTCAAACAGTGCGATCAGTGATTTGTGATTCACCAATAGTAAATCGTACTATTCTCAGTAATTGATCGTTATTGTTTAATTGTTATTGGTGTTTAATAAATAGTTTATTAGATAGTCAATACGTAGGTGATATTCGGTAGTTCTTTCCCGCACAACCAACCTACCTATTACTACATATCTAATATAACCTCTTGGAACCCGCTTCTGACGATAAGAATCATTATTTTCGGATCGTATACTGGTATGAATGCAAAAAACGTTGTTTAGGAAGACGGGTAGTTCCGTATGAGTAGGGGAGACCGGGGCTAGTTGTCACACTTTTTACTCTCTGATTTTCATAATTTTTTAGATTTTTTTTTCCAAATCTTGAGATGAGGTATTGGAGATGCAGTCTTGGCGCACCTACAAAAAAATTTTGGTTATTCTAAAACAAGTCTGAGTAGGTTTCTTCGAATTTTAAAACAAATTCGCTGAGTGTGACAACTTACCCCGAGGCGGGGTACGTTGTCACAGACCCCGGGGTAAGTTGTCCCAAGTATTTTAAATGGCGAAAACGGGTTTTATTCTATTGTCTCCTGAAAACCACGGAACGGTCGACCTAGACTCCGAAAACCCCACAAACCATGCGAAATTCCACCCAGACTCCGAAAATCCTGAAAAAGTTGATCTCAACTCAAAAAACCATGGTGAAGTCAAAATGGGGTGAGTTTTTACACGTGACAACTTGCCCCAATAATTTCGTGACAACCTGCCTCAACTCGCTACTTTGTTCAAAAATGTGCATATCTTGCCGACCCGCCATTCAAATATCAACAATACGTAGTACATCAAATAACCTTTCCGAATATCGTACACTGAGAGAAAATTATGGGAAAAATTCATATACTTCGTATAGTAATCGTAGGACTTTGTCCCATTATGGCGATCTATCCTATATTTTTAGTTGGAAGTAATATACGGATAAAACCAACCAGTATACTGGCACTTGATAACTGCCACACGTATTGTAATATGCAATACAATTTTTTTTCCTATACAGTAGAATATTCTCTACGCATACTATAATGCAACATGTTCCAAACATTTTGACACAGTTATCTATACAGTATAGCAATATCTGCCATACAAGGGACGTCAATTTTTGACAAAGTAACGGCAAGTTGTGCGGTATTGCAAAACTTGCAATATATCTAGCACGTTGGTCCGAACGTATACATATTATCGACGGGTCCAAATGAAATAAGGGTATCTCGCCGGGCGGGATAGAACGAGTGTATCTCGCCGGGCGAGATAGAACAAGTGTATTTCGGTGGGCTGAATAGAACAAGTGTATCCTGCCGGGCGAGATAGAACAAGTATATCTCGCCAGGCGGGATAGAATGAGTGTATCTCGCCGAAAAGTCAGAATAAGGCTAACTCGCCGATCAGGTAAGAACAAGGGTAACTCGGCCGACCAGCTAGAACAAGGCTAACTCGCCGGTCAGGCTAGAACAAGGGTAACTCGGCCGACCGGCTAGAACAAGGCTTACTCGCCAGTCAGGCTAGAACAAGGGTAACTCGCCCGTCGGACTAGAACAAGGCTATACACGGGAAAAAAAAGATGTAATTTCTACATCTTCGGTAGGGTAGACCGGGGTCAGTTGTGACAGGGGTCAGTTGTTACATCGCAAATATCTCTCAAAGTAAAATAAGTATGCTTATGTCCTTACAGTATGTCTTGCATGTAGTCAGTCCGGAAATGCTTATCCACATGCCAGCTTCCACCGCGTGAAATAGACGAATTGCGAGGGGTGTATTGTTATTTTTGGGCCCAAAGTTAGTTTTTACGATTTCAGTCGAACAGTGATATCTAGATTCCTATGGTATATACATCGAATATTCTTTATCCATACGTTTCCTTGAACATTTCTCGATCAGCTCTGACGGTTTTCCGAGTCTTTGGATTGCGAATATGAACGAAATTTTTACACAGAAGTTAAGAAAGCCGTTTGGGGTCAGTTGTGACAGGAGCAGTTGTAACAACCCACACAGAACACTTACCAATTTTATACGTATATGGGACGTAATAATTTAGACGTTATATGTCTGATATACGTAAGTTGGAGGTTTACGTTTGGGATAGAAATAGGCTAAATGACCGGCTAAAATCCGTGTAAGGAACGAATACGAAACGTCCGCTAAGATGTATAGAATATGTATTTTAGAGGTACAAGGAACCACTGTAAGACGTATATCGAAACGTATATATTACGTAGTTTTCCCTGCGCTGTACGTCGATTTACGTCTAATATACTGATGCGATACGTATGTCTTTCGTACTCTTCATGATTTCCAATACGTGTACTATACGTAAATCAAACGTATATATATGCATAACATATTAAGCTTTTTTTGTATAGAGAACACATATGGGTAGAATATTTATACGTATAGAGAACGTGTGAGATACGTATCAGGAATTGAAAAAAAAAAATATTATGTAATAAGTTATATTTAACTTATTATTGGATATTTTTGATATTTTAGGTTATTTTTATTTATAGTTAAGCACACTTGTCAATTAAAACGCATTCTGCAATCGCTTGAATTTTTCGCTTTTCTAAGACCTAGCCGGGATTCGAACCGAGTACGCTCGCCACTCTTCGTATTACTGGTCGCACGCCCTAACCACTACGCTAAGCTGCCGCTTGTCCAACCATGCAGCGTTTCTATACATGATTTTATCAGGGACAATGATACATTCTTCAGTAATGTAAGTTCACTAATCTCTGTAAGAATCTATTTCTGACTACACTCGATCGCTCAATATTGAAAGAATATCGTTGAAGCTGTCAAATGTGCTGAGATCGTCTGGTGTACGTATATTGTACGTATACCGGAAGCCTGGCGAAAAAGTTCCTTTGGCCCACTAAACTAATAGGTCTGGTTTACGTATATGAAACGTCGAAATCAGGCGAGTCTGCAAACCCTGTCCTGTTGTATGCTGTGCGTATAACATACGTATGACGGAAAAGAGGTAGCTCGGTGCGTTCAGCCTAGTGGATTAATACGTCTGATTTACGTATACGAAACGTAGACATCAGGCGATTCTGCAAAACGTGTGCTGTACGTATGTCTATCGTATCACTTTGGTTGTGGCAAACGTCAAGATACACACGTCTGCCGTACGTATATCGTACGTAGAACGAAAACACGGTGAAAATTTGCATTCAGGCCTACTGAACTAATAGGTCTGGTATGCGTATACGAAACGTCGAAATCAGGCGAGTCTGCAAACCGTGTCCTGTTGTATGCTGTACGTATAACATACGTGTGACGGAAAAGAGGTAGCTTGGTGCGTTCAGCCTACTGATACGTCTGATTTACGTATACGAAACGTAGAAATCAGGCGATTCTGCAAAGCGTGTGCTGTACGTATGTCTATCGTATCACTTTGGTTGTGCCAAACGTCAAGATACACACATCTGCCGTACGTATATCGTACGTAGAACGAAAACACGGTGAAAATTTGCATTTGGCCCACTAAACTAATAGGTCTGGTTTACGTATACGAATCGTCGAAATCAGGCGAGTCTGCAAACTGTGTCCTGTTCTACGTATGGCTCACATATTCCTTCGGTTGTGCCCGACGCCAAGATAAACACATCTGCTGTACGTCTAATATACGTATGCCGGAAAGGAGTAGCTATAAGTGAGATTCAGCCTACTGACTTATTACGTCTGATTCACGTATACGAATCGTCGAAATCGGGTGGGTCTACAAACCGTGTGCTGTACGTAAGTCTTTCGTATTACTTCGGTTGTGCCCAACGCCGAGATACACACATCTGCTGTACGTATAGCGTACGTATGGCAGAAAAGCGGTAGCTAGGTGCATTTCGGCTAACTGTAAAAATATGTCGCATCCACGTATATTAAATGTTGGGATCAAGAAAATTTATACGTCGTTAATGTCACAATGCGATACGTATGCGAAACATACCTTTCGTGTCGCCTACGTTGTTATCAATACGAAGATCTCACTTTTACTCGACATATATCGTACGTAAATCGAAGGTGTCTTGAAGATCTTATTCGGCAACCTAAGTTATACATCTTCCGTATGTACAGTAAACATTTAAAAAGCGTTGTTTTGCGTGGCGTGAAAGATACGTACATAATGCGTATAGGCTGGGTTTTTCAAAACATCCAAATAATCACCAATTATATACGTTGATGGTACATATAATAAAAGTTTTATGATTGTCATAATACTGTACGCAATATGAATGTAATTTATACGTACATGCAGTACGTAAAAAACGGCTTCGGCATTGACGCGAATAATACAAGTGTTATACGTATATACTTCGTATAGAAAATACGTCTTGATTGTATACATCGCGTACACATATAGTATACGTATCATTTTAGCTGTATACGTAGACAGACGTTAAAACGTATTTTATACGTTAAATCAACTAAGTGTTCCGTGTGGGAAGTTGATCAAGCATAAATAAATACGAATCCCTTTGCCCAGGGTACCGTTATCCTGGACTAGCCAGCGCGGCTAGTCGCCTCACACACCCGTCTACCCAGGTATAGCCTACGCGCCACGTCAGCCAAGTCAGGGACAGCTGCAGGGTTTTTCCCAAAAACCACAAATCCTCCCTGACCTGTGCCCCTTCCACCGAGGTACGTAGGCATATTTCGGGTATATAAGGACCGGGTTGTGGGTTCAAAAATCAGTCGTTAACTGGGAGACGAGCCAGTGAGATAGCCGGGACTTTGTCGCGAGTCTCCTAGCCTATCTCTTTCTCTCCCGAACCTCTCAGGGGCTTCCTTGTCGCGGGGTGACCACCAACCTACTGTACACCGCCAAACCTACCGATTATTAAAATCAAACCTCTGTCTTCAAAACCAGTGTCTTGATCCCAACCCTCCTCCTTCAGAACCTTCTCCCTCGAAACCTCCCCTCGTGTCTTTTGCCCACCGAAATCGTCGAGAGCGTTAACTTGCTCAGAGTTCATCCCAGGATCACCGGGATCCATCGTGTCTCCTTCCGAACTCGTCGAGAGCGTTAACTTGCTCAGAGTTCACCCCAGGACCACCGGGATCCATCGCGTCTCCTTCCGAACTCGTCGAGAGCGTTAACTTGCTCAGGGTTCACTCCAGGATCACCGGGATCCATCGTGACTCCTTCCGAACTCATCGCGAGCGTTGACTTGCTCAGGGTTCTTTACTGGACAATCGGGATCCACGCGATTTGCCTCCCCTAGAACAAACCCGTCGCAAGCGCTGCCGCGTTTCGGGCACAAGAATCACGATCGCCGGGGGATCGACATTCCTCGTACCTGTGGCTGGGCCCCACAAGCCACCTCTAATTTGAACAGGAACCCGTTACTCCCCTGCCGTCTCCTCGTAGAGTTGCTCCAATCGTCATCCCCGTCGCAATACCACCATCATCGAAACCCGTGTACCGCGAGTCCCAACTCCTCCGCTATCGACCTCATCCCCTTCCCTCAACCCCTTCCCGTAATACTTCGGAACCCGCAAGAACCAAGGTATTATTGTTCTAGCCTGACCGGCGAGTTAGCCTTATTCTGACTTTTCAGCGAGATACACTTGTTCTATCCCGCCTGGCGAGATACACTTGTTCTATCTGGCCCGGCGAGATACACTTGTTCTATTCGGCCCACCGAAATACACTTGTTCTATCTCGCCCGGCGAGATACACTCGTTCTATCCCGCCCGGCGAGATACCCTTATTTCATTTGGACCCGTCGATATTTTCTGAAGATAATTATGGTATACTAGCTGTGTAAATCGTATTGTAGTTATTCCCATACACATACCTAATACGTTTTCTCAAAAACTCAGTAGGTGACTGGTGCCTTGACAACGTCGTATCCTTTCCTATACGCATAGCAATTTATCGCATTCGCAAGGCAAAGATTCCCATACCGCGTGGCAGTATTCAGAGCTAGGTGTTGGGCAACGTATCGAAAAATCCGAGGAAAAGTCATAAAGTTTTTCGGCGGGTACAAGGTTGCCGCGTCGTATTGTTCGGTCTGCAGTGTCATTCTGCACAGTGCTACGAACAAGTGCGGACGTGCGAGAGTCTTCTAAAGAAAAACTAAATAATTGCCCAGTTAGTATTGATTTATAATCATAATTATGCTGCAGTTTATTATTCTATTTCGTTTTATTCGATTCTATTCTAGTCTATTCTCTTATTTATCCTATCCCGTGCAGTTGTTCGATTCATCACGTCAATGTACACAAAGTTCCGACGCAGTTTTTTTCGAACTGTACAAATTATCTCCTTCATTTTGGATGCCGTTACTCATTCGAGATGTATTATGTAGAATCGTTGCGATTGATCGGTCAACTAGCACGGGATTAACAATGAGTGATTTTCAGTTGAGTATATCATACAGTATCACAGGTATTCGGCGAAGATGTGCACGATGTGCATATATGAGCACGGCGGACGAGTTCAGACTGTATCGGAGGTGAGGACTGAGGATATATTTTGTGGATATAGCTCGAAGGAAGTTTTGTACTTCCATGTTAAATAATGATACTCAATAAGTAAAAAAGTATTTCTTCGCCAAACTGTAATGTATTCATGATCTTGTGACAGTCCATCCTGCTCCATACATAGTAAAAAATCTTGTGTTCCAGAAAATTGACTTAAATTTCGTGTTCATTGCATACGTAATATTACTTGAATCTGGATACTGTATAGTGAATCTCACCGAAGTGGGGGAAAGGAAAGCCATACAGTACAATTGTTGCATTCCACATAATGCATCCGAATTTTGGTGTTGATATTGTGTTTATTCTACATTTATTTTATTCGGTACAACATGAACATTTGTTGTTCCAACTGAAAGAAATGTGAAAATTGACACAATGTGAAACAATTCATATTGTGTCAAATTTTACATTGCTTTCAGTTGGAACAACAAATGTTCATGTTGTACCGAATAAAGAAATGTAGAATAAACACAATATTAACACCCGAATTCGGGTGCATTATGTGGAATGCAACATTTGTACTGTATGGCTTTCCTTTCCCCGACTTCGGTGAGATTCACTATACAGTATCCAGATTCGAGTAATATTATGTATCAACATTTTCAATATAGTTGGGTATAAATTACCACCGAGTATTGAACTTTCAGGTATGCTGTATAGAGATATTTCCTATATACTATAATTCTTACTACTTTGCTAGTATGATGAATTTAGCTTTACGATAGTTAAGTCGAATCAAATATACTATATGACCTCTCGCTGTTATGCCTGTAAGACAATTTTTACCATACTGTGTACAGGAAGAATTGCTTCGCGATATTTCGCATACAGTATTGTAGAAACTATCATATTGCCACAATGTCCTACGATTACAATACTTTATGGCAATCTTTACTATATTTTTTCAGTAGCCGTTTCTATAAATTTCTCTCAGTGTATAGCGAAATTTTTCAAGGCGGCCTAGAAACTGAGAAAAAACATATTAGAAGATGGAAAATAATTACTTATCAGGTCCGATTTCAGTTTATCGATCAATGCAAGGCCGCATATGATGCGATATTCAATTTAACGACGTAAATTTGTTTCAAACATCGAACTACAACTTCAATCTATAGCGTGGTTCGATCTGTTATCTAGCGGTGGAGATATGGACACTGTGACAACTAACCCGTGTGACAACTAGCCCCGGTCTCCCCTACATGTATTTCTACATGGAATATTAGTTTCCGTAACCTCATCGTTTGACCGGAATTCCGAGAGATTGCGCTGCCGCTCCGCGCCAGAGTTATGTGCGTAACGTATAATTCTTGGAACTGACTTTCCTCCACCAACAGCTCGCTAGCCACTGATCTCTATATAAACTGGAGGCGAGGTCGACCTTTTTGAGCGATACCATTAGAAGCTTCCGAGGGGCTATTCACTCGAGGAATCACCAAGGAATTCCATCACAAAACGCAACTATATCAGCGAAAATCGACGCGAGATCGCGAGAAATCATCAGAAGTCAGTATATCTAAATACACCGAAAATTCGTAATTCAGAGCAGTTCACATTTGAGAATATCGAGTGATCCTCAGCGGTTCTCGGCGGATCGCGCGAGTCTGAGCGATCCCCGCCGGAACGCAGCGATTCCCAGCGATCGCCGACGAAACTCAGCGATTCCCAGGGATCGCCGACGAAACTCAGCGATCGATGACGGAACTCAGCGGTCCTCGCCGGATCACAGCGAATCTCGGCGATCTCGCTCGAATCTGAAAATTACAGCGATTCCGACAAACTCTATTGGAATCCGGCAAAAGTCGTCGGAGATCGTAATACAGATTTTCTTCAGATTTCGAGTGAATAGCCCCTCGGAAGCTTCAAAATCGCCGGTGGCACGGTCTGACGAGAGGACTTGGTACTAGGTTTCCTTGGTAACCGCGCTGCTTTCCTTGGTAACCGCGCTGCAAGCAGCGCATTGTTTTGAGTCGACAATGCTACACCATCGCCTTCTTGAAACAGCTTGCGCTTCAAATAGTATCGCAGACTCTCGTCATAACAGCGCTGATAGTACTTATAAAATGGCTTCTATGCATCACAGCCTACTGCCTATGCTGAGCCGCACAATCCCGCATCCAGTTTATATAGAGATCACTGTCACTAGCACGACTTGACTCAGTTGCCGGCGTTACCTCTGAATAGAGACCCCGTGTCTGTTTTGTTTCTGACGTGATATATATACCCATGTGAATAAGTGACTCGAAGCGTTTCCCAATAGGTTCTCTATTCAGAGGTAAGTGTCCAAACAATCCTAAACAGACTGAGTGGGGGAAGCACTCTAATTATTAAGTAAGCAAGATAGCTTATAGTAGAATTATCATAACTTATAAGAATTGGTTAGATGGTGAAAACCAGGGGCCAAAAAAAGAACGAAGAAGTATACTCAATGAATCGCGGCGTATATTCTGCGGTGTAAGTGCATCCGCGGAAATATCTGACGTTAGGTTCTGAGGATTCGTTAAATTGTTAAATTGTGAATGTTCCAATTGGTTGAAATTCTCATAGGAAGGGGTTGGACCCAGTCGTACAAGAAACAAGAGAAGATCGTCGCAGTAAACATAGTTAGATAATATTATTGTCACACCAACTATATCGGTATGGTTCTTGTAACCGCCATTGAATTTCACTCTAATTGTAGTATGGATGACTATATTTTCAGCAAACGAGTTGACTATACGTAGATTGTCACTATCACTATGTAATTCCTTGAATTGACTATAGGTCAGTGGTCCAGGACATCTTAGCTGCATATTAAACGCAATGAATCGACGGTCGAAACTATAAGTTATGGTTATCATAACCCTTGCTATAGTTTGGACTACGCGGTCAACTATAGCAGTATCGTCACAACAATGCGAATTTTAAAGTTTATATGACTACATAATACCATTCAACAGTGTACGGTTTACTATCCCGTACGGAAGTATATATATTTTGTGAAGTATATGAAAAATATATTTCAACCTAAATATATGTCCTTTATAAGTAATTTATAATATATTTACATTTTTCATATATGTAAAATATATTTGATATTTCTCACGATTCCGACACCAACTCTAATGCTTCGTATATATAATGATTATATTTTTAATATATTTATTATATATTCGCGTTTTATATGTGACACATATATGGTCGATATGCGTTGCGAAATGCATGCAAAATATAAATATTATATATTTCGATGCTCATATTTCCTGCTTATATTTTCGAAGCAATAGCACATGTATTTCATATATATTACACAAGGTATACCACAATATATGTCACTACATCATCATTGAATATAGGTGACAGATATATGCTACATATATGTTGAGTCTTATGTCTGACATATATATGGTCGATATGCGTTGGGAAATGCATGCAAAATATATACATTATATATTTGAATGCTTATATCTCCTGCTTATATTTTTGCAGCATATAGCACATATATTTCATATATATAATACGAGGTACATCACAATATATGTATGTTACTATCATACGGAAGTATATATATTTTGTGAAATATATAAAACATATATTTGAACCTAATTAAATGTCGTTTAAAAGTCATGTATAATTTTTACTCGAAGAATTAAAAAAAATAAAAATTTGATTTTTCTATAGGTTTTTTTTGGTCCCACCAAGGTTTGCACGCTCGAATAGAGGAAGAATCTCTCCTTGGTGGGTACCAATAATTAATTAATTTTGGTTCGTCTCGTCCGATAAATTCAAATATGTGAATGTATAAGATAGCGAACGATAGAGTCACCAAAACAAATCATGTATAATTTATTTACACTTTGCATATATGTATGTAAAATATATTCGAAATTTCTTGCGATTCCGACACCAACTCTAATGCTTCGTAGATATGATAATTATATTTTTAATATATTTATTATTTATTCGACTTTTTTATGTGACACATATATGGTCGATAAGATCCTCACTTTGCATTTCTACAACCAAACAGATTATCACTATTTATCCATCAAAAAATATGAAGCTCTAACTATAAATCACTAAAAGATGGACCAACATTCAATAGCTGGTTTGGTGCAGTGGGTAGATCGGGCGATTCGTAAGACAAAGTGACTGGGAAGATCGTGGTTCGAATCCCGGTCCAGCCTCGCGTTTTTTTTTTTTTTCACCAAAAATACGTGACAGCGGCGGTGTACAATCAATTATGAGTACTCCGTCTCTGTCGAACCACGTAAATTTGCTTTTTATTATTAATATTTAATTTCCGTACGGGCATACCTCTTCCATATATTTGTCGCATGTATTTCGATTATAAAAAAAATATATCGAATATATATATCAAATATAAAAAAAGCGGCAAAAAGTTGTCTATTTATTATATATTTGAAAATGTTGAGAATATATATGTCTCATTTGTAAATTATTTATATTCTTGGAGATATATATATTTCCGTACGGGATATTCACTATGATTGAGTAAATAACATTGGTACTGTCATGCCGATTAACTATATTGTTTCGATTGACTATTATCTATAGTTCATGGAATCTGAATATAGTCAATCTGAATTTAGAAAATAGTCTTCTGATTTTGTGTAGTAATTGAATGCATCTGCGGTGAAACTAGAAATCGATAAGAAACTGTATTACATAAATAATGTTTCATTAACTGAATTGTAATATACTCAGGGATTTATGAGTATCAAGAAAGCTTTATTATAATCAGGAGAGGCGATACAGTGCGGTATTACAAATGTAAACATTAAGAATACGGAGCCGGGACCGCATACGTGCGGCCAGGTCAGGGTTCACCACAAGACTGATCACATCCGATCAGTCTGCTAATCCGGTCATTCTATCCGTCTTATAATACAGTATACTACAATTCCTCCCCGCAAAAAAAGAAAAGAACAAATTTATACATACATGTACAATCAACTTAATTTTACCTTAAATCTACTCTCGATTGGCCATCGCTTGTAGTCGAGCGGATCGGCGTGGTTCATTAGGAACTTGGAGGACTTGGTCTATATGCCGTTTCCAGGATAAGGATGGGTTTACTTGGACTTCCACGTTAACTGGGGATATTTTTCTTGTGACCACGGCTTCCACGCGCTTATTATTATCCACGCGGTGATCGTCAACCATAACTGAATCACCTACGTTAACGGAAACTTGTCTTCTCCCATTAACGGCCTTGATTTGCGCTTGTTGTTTTTTTTCTACCGTCTCAACGACATGGTTACTGGGTTTCAATAAATCAAAACGGGTGCGAAGATCACGCTTATACATCAAATAAGCAGGACTTCTACCTGTAGTGCAATGCTCTGTGCACCTATAGTCAAACAGGAACATACTAACAGCATGCTCTAGCGATTTTCCGTCTTTCATAATTTTGTTGACTTTATCTTTAAAAGTACCTACAAAATTTTCAGCTGCGCCATTAGTGGCAGGATGATAAGGTGCGGAAAAGGACTGTTTCACACCCAGCCGAGCTAGAAATGTTTTAAATTCGTCGCTGGTATATTGCCTACCGCAATCCGACACCACGTGTCTTGGTAATCCGAATCTCGCAAAGAGTTTTCGAAATTCAACAATTACTTTGTCCGTTTGTGTATTAGTACCCATATCTATGGCTTCCGGCCACTTTGAATGAGCATCCACTACCACCATGAACATGTGTCCATGAAAACGACCCAGGAAATCGGTGTGAATTCGAGACCATGCTCGATCTGGCCAAGGCCACGGGTTGAGCGGAGCTTTCGCTGGTCGCTTTCTTTCTTCCAGACAAATCTTACAAACATTCGCGAGGTTCTCGATTTCCTGGTCTAGTCCTGGCCACCAGAAGTAAGAGCGCGCAAGCATCTTCATCTTTACTATACCCAAGTGTGACGCGTGTAAGTCTCTCAGTACTTGGGGTCGCATGGATTCTGGAATTATTACTCGAATACCCCACAGTAAACAATTCTGTTCCACAACCAATTCCAAATCCTTCGACTTATATTTTTTCTCAACGTCAGTCAATCCAGTTGGATTAGGCCAACCCTCTTTGACGTATCTGATAACTCTTTTCAGCGTTACGTCTTTTTGTGATTCGGTGGCTAACGTTTCGAAATTCAGCAGTTCGTAATTGGTTTCTTCGATATAGTGAATCAGCGAGTATTCTTTATCGAATACCGGCGTCTTGTCATCAATCGGTAGCCGCGACAGTGCGTCGCAGTTACTGTTCTCAGAGGACCTTGTGTATTGAATATCGTAAGTGAAACCCGACAGAAACCATGCCCAACGCTGCAAACGGCCTGCTGCTATCGCAGGAATCTCTGTTTTCGGTCCAAAGATATAAGTCAACGGCTTATGGTCGGTTCTTAACGTAATTTGCCTACCGTACACAAAGTTATAGAATTTCTTAAATCCAAACACGATAGCACTGGCTTCCTTGTCTATCGTGGCTCTATTCCTCTCGGACAACGGTATGACTTTTGACGCAAACGCTATCGGTCGCTCGGTACCATCCGCATATATGTGGGATAATACAGCACCTAATCCGTACGCCGACGCGTCGCAAGCTAACAATAGTTTTTGTTTGGGGTCATAGTGTGCTAGCACACGTGGAGACGTGAGCTCCGTTTTGACCCACTGATAAGCGCTTTCACACTGTTCATTCCATTCAAACGGACCTTCGGAAGTGGATGCGGTGTACAGCGATTGCAACTTGTCTGCCCTGTTCGGCAAAAAACGACCGTAATACGTCACCATACCCAAAAACGACAACAATTGCTTTACATCTTCCGGGCGCGGTGCCGCGAGAATTGCTGCAACTTTAGCCGGATCTTTATGCAAACCCGACTTGTCAATCAAAAAACCGAGGATTTCTATGCGCGGTTTGAAAAACTCGCATTTCTTTTTGTTCACCCGTAGTCCACATTCTTCCAGTCGCTTACACACCTGGTGAAGCGTATCCGAGTGTTCCTTCTCGGTTTTGCCCGTACAATAAATATTGTCTAAGTAAATTGCTGTGTTTGGTATTCCTGCCAAACATGATTCCATTATTCTCTGGAAGCACCCCGGCCCTGACGCTACGCCTTCCGGCATTTTTTTGTATCGAAAAAGCCCTTTATGAGTGACGATAGTCAAGCAATCTCTTGACTCTTCGTCTACCAGAATTTGCATATACGAGTGAGTCAAATCTATTTGCGAGAATAATTCTCCGCCTTGTAGCTTTGCAAATATCTCATCAATCAAGGGCAGGGGGTGTTTGTCTATTATTATATTTGGATTCACCGTGAGTTTAAAATTGCCGCAAAGACGAACTTTACCAGTGGATTTCACTATCGGTACAATCGGAGTCAACCATTCGCTGACGTCTACTTTCTCAATATGTCCCGCTTCTAACAGACGATTCAACTCTTCTTCTATTTTATCTTGTAACGCGAATGGTACATGTCGCGCTTTGAATGCCACTGGTTTAGCTCCGTCTTTTAACGTCAACTTGATCGAACCTTTATTATACAATCCTGGCCCTGGGCCAAACAGCGTTTTATATTCCGCCGCGAATTGTTCTAATGCCACTTCGGGCACAAGTTTGTGTATTTCATGTATATTATTATTCTGCCTCACTTCAATCTTAACCGGCCACGCTTGGAAAGCCTCTAACCATTCCCTTCCTATCAGAGATGGTCCTTCTCCCGGCATCACGTAGCAATTTAATACCCTTTGTTTACCTAGAAATTCAATTCTTAATCCTTTCAGCTGCCCCAACGGTGCTAGCTTAACTGAGCCGTAACTCTTCAGAACAATATCATGAGGAGACAGATTCAAATCAGAAAAACAAGCATTTTTTGTGACTTCTGATATAACAGAGACGTACGTGCCTGTATCAACTTCCATGCTCAAGTTAACTTTCTTGTCTACCAAAACGTTTACAAATAGGGGTGCTGCTTTTAGACCATTACCTGCTACGTAATTTAGGGGTGTAGGCTCACCTCGCGTATTTCTACTTATCACATCTAGCATCAAACAATCTTCGCCGTCACTCGGCGCGATGTCATCTTCTTCTCCAGGAGCGTAACAGGAAGACTCCTCCGTGGGTTCCGTACTCAGGAACTGTAGCTGCTGCTTCTTTCTGCATGCCGCTTCAACGTGTCCTCGTCGATGGCAAAACTCACACGTCTTGAACCTCAGGGAACAGTTTCTCGCCAAATGATTGGATTGATTGCAGCAGTAGCAGCGTACGCCGGGTGCTTTTTGTTTGTGCGCCGCCGGGTGCCATGGTTTTTTCGCGTTGCTTCCGGCTGCTGATCCCCCTCTGCCTGAGGGTTTACTACCCTGTGGTTTGCCTCGCGGTCCTGAGTGAGGAGACCTTGCGAATAAAGCGTGTACATTCTCTTGACCACTCGTGCCTACTGCCATTCTGCTCGTTCTCGATGCGTTTTTTTCCGCTTCTTCTTGTGACGTCGCCATTTTATACGCTTTTTCGAATGTCAGGTTCTCTTCCTTGAACAACGCTGTTTTAATTGCCTGGTGGTAAAGACCACACACCAACTGATCTCTGAGCGCCACGTCAAGATCCGGAAAACTGCAATTGAGCGCCAGTTTTTTTAGCCTAGCACTAAACTCTGCTATCGTCTCTGTTGCACTTTGGTTCGCTTGATGAAACCTGCATCGCTCCATGGTAATCGAAGGTTTCGGGCACAAATGGTTTTTCACAATCGTCACTAAATCCACAAACGTTTTGTGTATTGGTTTCACCGGTGAGCACAGATCTCTGATCAACGCGTACGTATCCGCACTCACTTTTGTTAATAGCACTGCTGTCTTTTTTTCATCCGGTACGTCACTCGCTACGAAATACAATTCCATGCGTTCTACATAAGTATCCCAGTCGTCTTCTCCGAGCTGGAATTCTAACTTCGATGCACTCATGGTTATGTCGTCTTCTCTGCTCTTGACGGTGACTGTACCTTCGATATTTCGAATACTTTCTTGTGTTGATGTTTCGGTTACTTCGCTTGCTCCTGGATCTACTTCGTGTTGTGTACGTTTCGCACTTACGTTATCTTCGGTTAATCCGCTGTCGCTCGATGCCTGATTCGAAATCTGTTTCCAGATTGTTGCTAGCTGCTTCCTTAACGTATCGATCGGTAGGTCTGTGTCTACCGATTTATGATACTTCCGCAATACTTTGATTAACTCTCGTTTCGATAGCTTGTAGATCCACGAAGTTTGCGGTCTCGCTTGCACTTCCACATTGTCCCGGTCCGACATTCACTGATTTCTTTCACGTTTACTAACTCCACGCTTGCAAATTACTTGGGTACCTCGTCGCCAGTTGTAATATACTCAGGTATTTATGAGTATCAAGAAAGCTTTATTATAATCAGGAGAGGCGATACAGTGCGGTATTACAAATGTAAACATTAAGAATACGGAGCCGGGACCGCATACGTGCGGCCAGGTCAGGGTTCACCACAAGACTGATCACATCCGATCAGTCTGCTAATCCGGTCATTCTATCCGTCTTATAATACAGTATACTACATGAATCCTCTGTCTTGATCGTATTGACCGTCAGGACAACAGGTAACTTCCTTAAACATGTGAAGTTTTCACTCATAGTTATTTGCTTCTACTGAAAAATGCTAATTTTTGAGTTGTGACGTTATTGAATCCGACGTGCGATGTGTCCGGGGCCTTTTTCCACTCAATAATACTATTATAGCCATACATTCATTTTTTTAGCCTAAGGCCGAAATCAATTATAACGTGGGCTCGAAATCGAGCGATTTTTCTAAATTAAATAATTACCGAAGGGGCAGAGGCAAATGGATTCCATCCGTCTTCCTCGGGCTCGGGAAAATGAAGAGAATTAAAAGTAGTTGAGAAGGAACGGTCTCGTATTCGCAGAATGAGAAAACTTGTACGTGTATGTGGTGCCACAAACACGAGGAAAAACTATCTATTTTAGTTTGTCCAAAGTGTGCTTTGTTTGGAAAGGCGTAATTTCACCTCCAATCATAACCAAACCCTAATAGTTACAGAAGGAATCGGTTCTCCAAAACCTGTTCATTCTGTGGAAAGAAAGGTAATGGGACCAAACACTCTTTCTCTCTCAAAACGGAATTGGACGCTTCGAAAGCCCATCAACAAGGAAGTGAAACTTCCTGGTATCGTAGATCGAGAAATATCCCGAATAAGAAATAAATCGACATTCTTCACGACAGTTAATCACCCACAACATTGAGTTTCTGATCTGTTCGTTTTGTTCGATGTTTCTGGTGAAATCTGGATGCTACTTAATGTCTTTATCTACATATGTTTTTGGTTTCATTTTGGAATTGAGAAAGCTGTATAATGTGTGGAGATTGAAAATAACGAGTTCAGTTTTAGCCACCCTTGGAAGTCAGCATTTCAGGATTGCCCAACCGTCGCCTTTTGAAGATTGCTTGGTCCCTACGAGACTACAACGATTTGGATGGAGACCCCCCCGTCAGCGGATTTGCCCTGCATTTGCCCTGTTAAATCAGATAAGAGCTTTCCATTTTCCTACGTATCCGCCTAACTCACTCCTCTTCTACTGTTCTTGCTCTTACGAACTACCTCCAGCGTTCTGCCATGGGCCGTGCGGAACCTGTCTCACGTTTGTCCTCCCCGAATTTTAGATTTGCGATGATCTTCGTTGTTCAGGACACCTTGGAAGTGGCCTCGCTTCGACCCACGACCTTGCCTTGTTGCTGTTCATGACGATCCACCTTGATGCGGACTTTTGCAATTACAACCCCTTACTCCCGAGGACCCATTCGCTGTTAGACTCTTCCTCACGGTTGAATCCTCGGATTACCCCAGCACCTTGGTGACCACAAGCGTCAAAGATACGCACGTGTCATTGTATTTATGAAATGCCTTACTTACGATCCCTGTAAACACGTAGAGTCACCTCAGGGTGCTCGGCCGCTTTCTCGAGTCTTTCTATGGTTTTCCTCGAGAGCGAAGGCAAATGCCGAGTGGAGTTGGCGAGAGTCTTTGAACGTACGGCCATAGTCGCGACTCTCTCCGTAGAGCACCCTACACGTCTTGGGAGCATTCCTCCCAATTCAACACTTACATATTTCGAGTCTCTACACGTCGTTCAAGCAGTTTGTCGATTAATCCGAGTCGGGACGACTCTTGTCACAGGGGGGGATAGTGTTACGAAGGCTGCTGCAGCCTTACACCCTTTCCATAACACGAAAGAGGTGCAGGCTGGTTGCTACGACAACCAGCCTCTACTTTTTAACTAACAGTCTCTTAGGAGATCTGATGCTGTAAACACGTGTCTCAATAAACCGCATTTCTCCATATTTTCCCTTGTCCCCTCTCATTTCGTACCGACGAACCCTGGTGGTAACGGCCAAACGTTACAATAAATTAATGATTGGACTCAGCAGATTACACTAAAAACACGAATTTTTTGAACTTGTCAAGGTTTTTTACAAAAAAATAAATTCGACTTGAAAGTTCTTCGGGTTTATTGAATGAGCTAGAAATGACACGGTATCGCTTTTCCAAATATTCTTCAGACGACGAACACTCTGCCAACTTAACATTCATTCAGGTAAATAAAAGTTCCTATAGAATTGTTTCCCACGTTTCCAGTAGGTATTTCCTTCCTCGCGACTTTTCCCTGTATCAGAATTTTTCTCGATTCTCCTGTTTTCAGGGACAGCCAGTACCTGGAACCTATGTAGGATCCTCGATTTCTTCATAGCTGCCTCAGAAATAGCTTCTCATCGCATAACCCTGGGTCACCATAAACTCTCTTATACTTTCCATCTATCTCTACAGTGCAGCATCGCCCAGGCTGCAGGATTCCATAAGCGATTGTAGCAGCAGTGCCAGTAGCACCAGGTTCCTATTGTGCAGAGCTAATGACTTCAGGGACTGCGGGTTCGCGTGGACTGCACCAAAATTAACTGATCCTTGTTATGTAATATATGTAATATACGCTAGCACGGATATAGCCGCGCTGTAATATGTGCAGGGATTTATCTATGCCTATTATTATATGAAAGTGGACGAAGCCAGACTGTGAACCAAACTAAATCTGCATTGTTTCACAGGCTGCCCGATTATCAATACACATCACCAGAATTATAATTTTTTTCCCATCCAATCGGTAAAGGTTAGTCGACGTCCCTCGACCCTTTATACTCAGCCCCGTCCGCTCGTAGCAGAGCGCCGATTTACCCTCGGGTGAAATATATAGTAGGATTTAGTATAATTTCGCTATAAACTAGGCAGCCCAAGACTAGGACGGGGCCCTCTCTCGCCCACCGCTTCGATCCACTTGCCCCCTTTCATGCTGCATGAACGTTGCTGCCGTGAAATTATCGTTTGTCTGTACTCTTACCCCCTTGCATCCGTTATGCAATGCTGCTACTGCAGCAGAGCAAAAATGTCCTGAACGATCCTAAATGATTTATGTGGAAGGTGTTGGTCAACATTCCGAACGACGAAAAAACAGAACGGTCGAAATTTCGAAAAGTAAAATTAACAACAGTTTAAAATGTAGAATGGATCATAACAAGGATAGGCCAAAATAGATAAAAATAAAAATCACCAAGTCAAAAAGTTCGGAACTGATGTATCACGAAAATAAATTCTCATATTGGGGCAAAACTGCGAACCTGCAAAATATCAAATGTGTCAGAATATCGACGGTTCAAAAGCCACAAGAAGTCAAATCTACGAAAAATCAATGTAACGAAAGTTCAGAAGCCCGATTTTTTTTCAAGCGAAGCACCCAAAAAGTAGAAAGGCCAAAATTTACAATGGATCCTGACACCGGATGGTGAAAAACAGCGAAAGTTGGGCAAATGCTTGAAACGTCCATCGTGTTTTCGGCGATCCTATTTGTCATTTTCTATCGGAATTTCCAACATCGGCTACTTTCCTGATTACCCAAACCGTTATTCGATCGGAGAGACGCGAATTTGCTTGATTTGCGAAGATAAGTCCAGCTTCGTAGAGGATTACGATTTTAGCTATTTTAACGTTTCTACACTTTGTATTTTCAAGTTTTTACTCTTCGAATATTCTAAATTCGTTGCACTTTTTTTTAGAGTTTCTGACTTTTCGGAGTTCTAATCCTGATTATTATTGGAAATCGATGTTTCGAATTCGCGGAATATTAATTATCACATGATAAATTTTTCGAAGGAATGAGCGTTTAATTAAATAAGCAACCCTTTCGCTGCAATAGACGGTCGTTTTCTTTGGCACGTCTATACGAAAAAAATCGTTTTTCGAGGGTTTCGTGATTTTTAAATCCGTGTACTGAAACTTCGAGATATCGGGCGTTCTGTTTTTTTTTTTTTTTTTGGGGCGTTCGGAATTTTGACCCGCACCCAAAATTATAAAATTTCGAAGATTGTCGATGAATTCTCAGGTATGCTGGGTGTTCGCATTATACTGGATCACAAATATGTGAATGAATAGGATATACCGAGACAATCTCTTGAAACTCAGTCGCCGATCGCGCATGCACCAGATGATTCAATCTTATCAGTCGATGAAATGATCATTTTTATCTGGAAAATGGATAGAAAAAATGCAATCTATTTCAATGACATCAAGTGTATGAGTGACAACAAATGTTTCAAGAGACACTTTTTTGTATATCGACATTTTTTTAATCCACAAAATAGTGTATTACCGAGGGTCGGCAAATTTGACGCCCGTCCAGAATCTCGTTCCTTATGCTACCTTACAACGAGTTTTCCGGAGTTTTAGACCCTGGTCGGTTTTTGATTTTCCGTGAGGCGCGATTAAAGGAATCGTCTTAGGGTCTACTCGATTCGCTTGAACATTTTACTGAACATAGTCAAAGGTATCACAGAAGTATGGTAAAATTTTCAGCCACCCCTTTTTTTTCGGTCGCTGGCAATAAATTATTGACAATTTTTTTTTTTGGAAACACTAAAATTATTCCATGTCATAATGGCCCTTTTTAAACGGTCTTCTATTAGTATTTGGCGTAATACTTTATTTCAATAAAGTCCCGGTAGCAAAAAATTTCATTGTTCCTAGAATTTTTTTTTCAATAATTTAGTGCCGACGATCAAACAAAAAGGGGTGGCTGAAAATTTTACCATACTTTTGTGACATCTTTAACTATGTTCAGTAAAATTTTCAAGTGAATCGAGTAGACCCTAAGACAATTCCTTTAATCGCGCCTCACGGAAAATCAAAAACCAATCAGGGTCTAAAACTCCGGAAAACTTGCAGAGATTCTGGACGGGCGTCAAATTTGCCGACGGTCGGCCGAAACCTGTCCCGCTTCGCATGGAATGTGAATGTGTGGTATACACGAAAAGTAACTGTTTTGACGGAAACTTGCCTTCGGCACCTACGTTAGGCAAAGCCTGCGGCTCGTACGAAAAACATAACCCTTGCTAAACAGTTACTTTCTGCGTACGCCCCAGACCATATTTTTACGGTAAAGCCATTGGACGTCACTATGACGCCAGTTGGGATCCTGCGTATAGGAACTGCGGCTTAATTACTTTATCCCGCTACTTTGATGCGCACTTCTAAGTGCGCTGTACAAAGTTGCGGTTTAAATACTTTATACGAGTCAAGTGTGGCTCATAAGTAATAACACGAGAACGGTTGTGAATGCAGTGTGAGCCGAGGCAAACTTCACATGAGGCAGATATTCGTTACTCCTGCTGGGAAGTTCCATTTAAGGGGGTGCTGTACTCGATTTTTACCACGAAAATTATTTTCTCGAATATCTTCTAAACGGAGCTTCCAAACGGACTGTCCTTTGGGAATCCAATGATTCACGAGGGCCAGATTCGATTAAACTGACGAGTGTCATCGAAATTGAAAGAAAAAATGATTTGTTATACGTCGTAAGAGGTGGGGGCGTCACCTATTTCCATTGATAGCTAAGTCTACACGCCTCAATCGCAAAAAACAGCTTCTTGGCGGCTTGTCACGTGCAATGCCGAACACAAATATACCAAAACATCGTGGTTTTGTGCAAAAACAAAGACGTGGTTTGTGTCCTACGAAAATGTGTCAATTTGGCGATAGTCAAACAGCTGGGATCATGGTGGGTCATGGTGAATCATGGACGGCAAAAAGTTGTGGGCGGCGGCCGAAAGATGGCGTCCTCCGCGTATCGGTAGGACCGCGTCGGTCAGTACGCTATCCGCCTAGTGTCGGACTGATCTCACCGATCCAGCGATCGAAGCACGTGGGATGTGCCTTATTGTTTCGGAATTTCCAAAGAATGTTGTTATGATTGTGAAAAGGCACAGAACTCGAACGGGCAAGATCAACAGTTCATCGGTAAGTGCTATAATAATAATAATAATAATAATAATAATAATAATAATAATAATAATAATAATAATAAGGATTACAATAATAACGATAATAACGATAATATTGATAATGATAATGACAATGACAATGACAATGACAATGACAATGACAATAATAATAATAATGACGATAATAATAATAATAACGATAATAATAACAATAATAATAATTACCTTGGACCTTGACCTTGACCTTGACCTTGACGTAATCCTAATTGCAGAAACCCACTTCACCAAAAAAAGCTACCTCAAAATCCCGAAGTACACGATCTACGACACGCCGCACCCAAATGGCACTGCCAGAGGAGGAACAGCGGCAATTATCAAAAACTCAATAACGTACCTCGAACATGACAAATACTCTACCGGGCACGTGCAGGCTACAAGCGTAGCGATAGAAGACTGGCATGGCTCACTAACAGTAGGAGCCATATACTGTCCACCAAATCATACGACTAAGAAAGACAAATTCGACGACTTTCTTCAACACACTTGGGCCTCGCTTCATAGCAGGTGGCGACTATAACGCCAAACACCCTCAATGGGGCTCACGTCTGACAACACCAAGAGGTAGAGAGCTCCTGAAAACAATTCAGGAAAAGAAGCTACAGACAATATCAACAGGTCAACCAACCCACTGGCCAACCGACAGACGTAAAATTCCGGACCTCATTGACTTCTGCATCACACGTGGTATACCCCGGAACTACCTTGACATGAAATCCAACCTTGACCTCTCCTCAGACCACTCACCACTCATCGTTACGCTCAGTACGAGAGTCTTCGATAGGCAAATACCGGCCTCACTAACCAACAAGAAAACTGATTGGAACCACTTCCGGCAGTTACTCGATGCTAAAATTGACTTAAACATTCCACTAAAATCACGCGAGGACATTGAAGGGGCAGTCGAAATGCTGAACCGAGCCATCCAAGAAGCCGCCTGGGAGTCCATACCCACGTCTTTCCCAAGCACGAAACCTAATCCTTGCCCCCCGTCAGTCAAGAAAGCAATCGAAGCCAAACGCAAAATCAGGTAACGATGGCAAACCACCCGCTCTCCCAGCGACAATAATAAGCTAAATAGAGCAACGAGAGACCTGAAAATCCTCCTGAAAAACCTGAGAAACCAAGGTATCCAGGACTACCTCCAAAACCTAACTCCTACATCAGCCATAGACTACTCCCTCTGGAAAGCTACGAAGCGGATCAAGCGACCAACCCAAGTAATCCCACCGCTACGCAAAAGTGACGGTAGCTGGGCCAAAAATGACCGCGAGAAGCGTCACTTCAGGCCAGCGTCTTCCAGCCGTTCCCAGCGGACCCGGACCCAGACCTGCACCAACATGACTCACAGGTCTTCCAATTTCTCGAGTCACCCTACCAGATGGCCCTACCAATTAAGCCCGTCAATACCAACGAAGTGCGACTTCTGATCCGGAACAAAATCCAATCAAAGAAAACTCCAGGCTACGAACTCATTACTGGAGCTATACTCAAGGAGCTAACTGAAAAGGGCCTCAAGACTCGCACCTTCATCATAAACGCCATCTTCAGAACAGGTCTAGTCTCCTCGCAATGGAAGGTGTCTCAGATAATCCTAATACCGAAGCCAGGGAAACCCTCTGAGGAAGTAGCCTCATACAGGCCCATCAGCCTGCTACCGGCAATGTCAAAGGTCTTCGAAAAACTTTTCCTGCAAAGACTGCAGCCCACAATAGAGGAAAGCAACCTTATTCCAGACCACCAATTCGGCTTTAGAGGTAAACACGGCACAGTCGAACAAGTGCATAGGGTTGTAGAAGTTATAAATCGTAGTTCGCAGGGCAAAAAGTACTGCTCTGCTGCCTTCCTGGACGTCACACAGGCGTTTGACAAAGTATGGCACCCTGGCCTACTGTACAAAGTCAAATTAGCACTACCGTGTACCCTTTACCAAGTCCTGAAGTCGTACATGGATGACAGGAACTTTCAAGTGAAGTTTGGCGAAGAACTCACGTCCCTACACCCGATCAAATCAGGGGTTCCCCAAGGAAGTGTACTTGGACCCACCCTGTACCGGTCTCGAGGCATACAACCGTAGCAACCTTCGCAGACGACACGGCGATACCGGCCAACCACCCCAACCCGGATGCAGCCTCCCTTATTCTCCACGAAAACCTCGACCTCATACAACGATGGCTAAAAAAATGGCGAATCAGAGTGAATGAACTCAAGTCCGTCCATGTCACCTTCACAACAAAAAGAGGAACGTGCCAACATGTCTCTCTCAACAACAGGGAACTGCCGCAAGCGGAAGATGTCAAATACCTCGGTATACATCTAGACAGACGTCTCACCTGGCAAAAACACATTTGGACCAAGAGAAAACAGCTAGGGCTCAAACTGAGGCAGCTGTACTGGCTCCTGGGGAAAAACTCGCAGCTACCGCTAGGTAATAAATTATTAATCTACAAGTCGATAATCAAGCCCGTATGGACCTACGGAGCCCAACTATGGGGAACAGCGTGTAACTCAAACGTTGAAACCCTTGAAAGATTTCAATCGAAGACTCTGAGAACCATCGCTGACGCAGCCTGGTTTGTGTCGAACGAAATCATCCGACGCGACCTGAAAATCAACCCTGTAAAAACGGAATTATCAAGGATGAGTTCAGCCTATCTACATAGGCTGTACATGCACCCAAACGTTCTCGCCATCAATCTACTCGACAACAGTACTTCAACCGTCAGGCTAAGAAGAAACAACCCCTTAGACCTACCAGATCGCTACCAGGAACCGTAATAAGAACAAACATGTCCAATCGAAACAAGCTGTAAAATTTATTAGGGTACTGTCGCTGGACAGCATCCCCTTCATGTCAAACAACTTTTGTAAAGCCAAACAATTTACTGAATGTTCTGCTGAACAGATTGTAAATAATCATAGATGCTAAAAAAAAATAAAATAATAATAACAATAATAATAATAATAAGAACAACAACAACAATAAGAACAACAACAACAACAACAACAACAACAACAACAACAACAACAACAATAATGAAAACAATAACAATAACAACAACAACAATAATAATAATAATAATGATAATAATAATAATAATAATAATAATAATAATAACGATAATAATAATGACGATAATAATAATTACAATAATACTAGTGATAATAATGATAATAATGGTAATAATGATAATAGTAATAATAATAATAATAATTTATTGATTATTTCCAATACAGAGGGAAAGAAAGATATAGCGAGCTGGGCATAGACAATAGTAATCAAAAAACAAAAAACAAGATAACATAGTAGAGCAACAATAAGGAGAAGACCAGACCCAGATCAGAGATAAGATGAAATTATTCACATATTTGAATTTATCGGACGAGGCGAACCAAATTAATTAATTATTGGTACCCACTGTTCACGCTCGTGATTAATATTTGAATTATACACGAATACGAAATCTTCTCTATTGTACTAGCTCGTAGGATTTCGGGTCAACTCGGTACGCTAACATCTTCTACTAAGCAGTTAGAGTCAAGCACTCAATGTAAACACGTCGCACCTATTGAATAAAAGAATCCTTTACATTGTTCCGTTTTAATTCCTGGCTCTTTACTTTATCACCAGACCGATTCCTCCTCACCGGCAACAAAATTAAGTCTTTGCCCACACACCCACCAAGGAAAGATTCTTCCTCTATTCGAGCGTGCAAACCTTGTTGGGACCGGAAAAAAAAAAAAAAAAAACCTATAAACCTAGGTTTTTTTCAGTTCACCCTGGTTAGTCGGTGGCTATAAAGGACCCGGCCAGCGTAAAAACTGGCCCAGGGGACTGAAGGCCCTGGCCGAGGACCAGCTCCCCATATGCCTCGGTGGGAGCTATCGTGCCTAGGCTGTAAGGTACCGGGTTACAGTACCGTAACGATGCCCTTGGGGCACCAGGCGACACCCGATTGTATGCAGCCTTACCCGGCCATGCGGGGATCTGGCCGGGTGGACCGTTTATTTCCCTAGCTACTCGTGTTGTCTCCAAAACAAGACCTAGCGTGGATATACGACTGGCCCGGCGCAAGCTGGGACTATTGCCCACGCGACGGCAACTGAGAGGAAGGCTCACCGCTGCGGTGCGTCTAGGAGAAGGGCTCAGAAGGCCAGACTGGCCGCTGGGACCTCTTCTGAAACGGGCCAGGCAGCGATACTTCCCCTCATACCTACGCACTCAGAGAAGGGGGGCTCAGTAATTGGGCAACCCGGCCCCGGAGTGCAGCACAGGGCCACGCCGATGCCGGCTGAGAGAACGGGCCTGAAAAGGCCCAGGCCCTCAGACAGCACGCCCCCAGAAGTCTACTCGGCCCCCAAAAGGGGAAGAGAGCTACTAAAACCCAGGAGTTATAGAGAAGGCGGACAAGGGCGGCAGGAAGGTGGTCATCACGCCGGCCGGCTACCCCGAGGTCACTCTTAACTCCGAGCAGGGTGAACTGGCAGTGCAGGCGCTGTGCGGGGCGATGGACCAGATCCCGGAAGGGGAGGAGGTCCCTCGCTTCGACCATTGAGCCTTGGGCGGGAGCTTCACTCCAACTGTTGGACAGGGAGCAACTGCCCAGGCTCACGAGGAGGACGATGACCTTTGTGCCCGGCATACCGCCGGATACGGAGGCCATTATGAAGAGGCTGACGCGGCAAAACCCAGGACTTCAGACCCACCTTTGGAGGGTCTGGGACAGGAAGGAGACATCTTCTTCCGTCCATCTAGTCCTGGGAGTAGACACAAAGTCCAGAGATGCTCTCAGGAGCCAGGGACTCCAGGCCCACTTCGGCTTGGGTCGCATCCTCTTCAGGGAGGGGCACTCAACGCCGGTGAAGGGACAGGAGTCGACCGCCAAGGGCCCTTGAGACGAGCAGGAGTGGACAGGAGAGCGTGCGGGCGGGCCAGCAGAGGACACTGCACGGCTCCCTGACCACCACGCAGGCAACGCCACAGGGGCACCGACCAGTCGGGACCTCTGAGGACAAGGGTGAGAAGGTGTCACGGTAACGTATCACTGGTATCACGTTTATTAGCGATCCTGACGAGCCACGGCACAATGACCGCGCGCAGAATCAGATTTTCGCAGATAAACTTGCAACACTGCAAAATGGCATCGGCTATTCATATCCGCAGCCTGGCAGTGGAGCAAACAGACATATCACTGTTACAAGAACCTTGGACTTACAAGGGTTTTGTTCTAGGTCTCGACAGGAGGAACGGCGTGCTGGTGTGCGAAGAAGAAGCCCAAGGCCCCGGCCCCAGGGCAGCTGTTTTCGTCAACAACGAGCTCTGCGCGCTGAAGCTGAATCAGTTCTGCAGCAGAGACCTAGCAGCAGCCAGGATCAGGGTGGGGAGGGCGAGTGGCGACACCATCGAAATGGTTGTTTGCTCAGCCTATCTCCCCTACGACTCTGAGGTACCACCGCCCACGGAGGAACTCAGGGCACTGGTCACGTATTGCGCCGACAAGAAGCTGCACCTGGTGGTGGGTTGCGACGCAAATTCGCACCACATCGCCCGAGTCGAAATTTTAGACCTCATTTAAGCCTCAGGATTCTCTGTTCTTTTGTAGTTCAGATTTGCCGACACGAATTGAGGCTTCATTTACGTCGTCTAGATCCTCATCAACCAGTTCTACTCAATAGAGCCTCCAAGTTCTCCAATTTTTTCGATTGAAATTGAACCTCGAAAGTCTCCAAACGGTATATACCGAGCCTTTCTGAGGAAGCGAAACAGACCCTCTCTCTCCCTCGCCCAGATATGCCCAACGCAGGCCTGTGGAGGGGGAAGGGTTTGTTTCGCTTCCTCAGAAAGGCTCAGTATATACTCGAATTTGGTACTCCTTTACACCTCCAGATCCTCATCATTTTAAGTCGAATTCAGTAGAGTCTCGAAGTTCTCCACATTTCGAGATCGAAATTGAACCTCGAGATACTCGCAGCCAAGTCAGACTCAGTAGAGCCTCGAAGTTCTCCACATTTTGAGATCGAAATTGAACCTCGAGATACTCGCAGCCAAGTCAGACTCAGTAGAGCCTCGAAGTTCTCCACATTTCGAGATCGAAATTGAACCTCGAGATACTCGCAGCCAAGTCAGACTCAGTAGAGCCTCGAAGTTCTCCACATTCCGAGATCGAAATTGAACCTCGAGATACTCGCAGCCAAGTCAGACTCAGTAGAGCCTCGAAGTTCTCCACATTTCGAGATCGAAATTGAACCTCGAGATACTCACAGCCGACTCGGATTCGGTAGCGCCTCAAACGTCTCCAAATTTTTAGATCTGATTGTCGACTGAGTGCCGACTGTTGGGAATATGCGTCAGTGATTGTTTGTGTATCCACTTTTTCAAATGATTTGAGCTCGAATACCAGGCAAGTAATAGTTTATCATCTACATACTGTATCCAGAAGATATCTGAATGTTGTTCAACGAGAGATACGCCTATGTCCGAGCATCCTGCTACGCACTACCGAAGTTAACCTCAAATTATCGCAATTTTTTTCAAGTGTCTTCGAGCGTATCGGACGAGCGAGTTACAAAACTGTCCATTCGACTTGAGGCACTACCTATCTGACATTTTTTCATAATTTACATTGATTCTCCAAGTATCAAACAACCAGTTGAAAATAACAGTAGAAGCAGCTTCACCGCAGGTCCACTTTGAAACAGGAGTGGAATTGTTTGTAGAATCTGATCTGATCTTTCATAGTAAAATGCACACCCAGGTACAACATCATATAGGTATAGTCAAGTATATTCCGATACAACTGTGTGATGGTGGCAATGCTCGTACGTCGAGTGTAAGGGCGCAGCAGGAGCCCGAAGGAGCAAGCCGTAGACGAGACAAAGGGCAAATCTTGTGCCTCCACAAAGTAAGGCATTGCCGCTGCTGGTACGTTTATCGAACACTTTTCATTGCCACGCCTGTATGGAAGTCCTTTTGGTTCATGAAGGATTACTTTGCGCACCGTTGGCCAAAGTCTCTTTTGGGTGCCCATAGACGCTATGCAGAAGAGGACTTGCCATACAGGTATGGGAAAAATATGTTGCTAACAGAATGCAATATAATTATTTCAGCCATCATACAACTCTACAACATGAATGTTCTGCGGACGAAACGATTTCTAGGTCCGTCAATGACTAGCTGGCTCACACAAGGACACGAAGAATTCGGTTAAAGTACCTATTTACTTGATATTCAAGTTTTTTGTACGTGTATGAACATATTTTCATAGATGTTTACTTTCATGTCAGTGCAAGACAACGGCAGGGGAAGGCACCTAACTAGCAGACCTACCCGACGAGGAGTATATTCTTGATACTGCTGAGGCGACGTCGGGTGACGATTCAGAGTCTACGGACTCTACTTATGTTATGATATGACTTCGTTTCACGTCAGATAGTGATAGGTTCTCTATAGCTGGCAACGTAGCTATGTTCTCGAAAAACTATCTTTAGTTCTACTATCAAGGTGGACCCTACAAAAATATGGGCAAAATCTTATTCTTTGTGGTACTCAGTTAAATTCTGAGAGGTCGGATCTTCAAAAGCATGCATCCATTTGTCAGGTTATAGTAGTATGAGGCAAAATCTGAATTTCCAACCCCCTGCGATGAATTTGAGACACGAAGAACTTTACACAAGCCCCGTCAAAGTGCTCTGAAGAGGTTCGGTGCAAGGTTTTGGCGTCTCAACACCTAACGCAGGAGGCTCAAAACCTTTACATAGCCTCATATTATCATGATCTGAGAAAATTAATCATCCTCTTACGGATCTGACCTTTGACAGACTAACTTTACTGTACAATAATCGACTTGTTGACTAGGACCACAGAGTTTTATTTTACATTTGATTCTAAGAAATTGTAAATTATTATAAGTATGAAAATACAATATAATTCTTTGTTTTCAAGACCTGATGAAGGTTTGTCAAACTAATTTTCATACAATTCTGTCATACAAATTCTCAAGCTTATTATGAATTGAAATTCTGAAAAATTGTCTGATTCATTAGATGAGGTTTGGATGACTTTGTTAATACTACAAAACTTAGTAATTCATCAATTTAACAATAAGTTAATAATTTTATATCTGTACGTCTGATGGGAAAAAATGTATGCAAAGAGTGATTGCAATATAAATAGGTATCTGCTATGTTATACATTATTTTTGGTATATTCTCTGAAGCTATACATATTATACTCTTCGCTCTTATGAGTATGACTCACTTCAATTGGTCATCATACACTCTGTTATACACCTATAGTACTATAATAATACTATTCTAAAATATCACTAACTTATGGACCAGATAAATATCCAATCAGTTGCCCAAATTCTGACTACATGATACAATATTTTTCGATGATAATTTGAAGAGCTACAGATCTGATCAAATGTGATCAATTTTAGCCCGGGTCACCAACAATTATGAGATATTTTATGGAAAATTATTGATACTGCAAAAAGATACCAAGAAATCTTATAAGAATTTGTCGATATTTGAGAGTGTTTCACGGGGTTATCATTGGTGTGGAAACCGAATGTTGCTAATGTCGTATATTTGAAAACACGAATCTTCTATTTTTTTAATTTACCATTCTTGTTATTTTCATTTATTTTTACTTATTTTTATTTTCATTCATTTTTATTCTTTTCTATTTCGTTATATTTCTTTATTTTGATTCAACTAGGAATGGAAAATGAGGTTCTTTAGGGTCTTATGAGTACTGACCTTTCATCTCATTAGAACCTCGAATCTGCACAATGAGAACCTCGAGGACCAATTGAGGTCCAAGCTAGGAATTGAAACCGAGGTTGAGGAGGTTCTAATGAGTCCTAATTTCAGTTCTCATTAAGACCTCGAAGCTGCACATAGAGAACCTAGAGGACTAATTGAGGTCCAAGCTAGGAACTGAAAACGAGGTTCTCGAGGACCAAATGAGACCCAATTGGAACTCATTAAGACCTCGAAGCTGCACATAGAGAACCTAGAGGACTAAGTGAGGTCCAAGCTAGGAACTGAAAACGAGGTTCTAGAGGACCAAATGCGACCCGATTGGAAATCATTAAGACCTCGACCCTAGGAATCGGCCCGTAAGCGCACTATTGAGGTTCAAATGAGTCCTAATTTACTCAGGATTTCTATATATGGGGTAGTCCAAATGAAAGTGAACAGAGTTTGACCCCGACCCTCACCGAATTGGTCGCCGATTTTTTTCCGTATTCTACTCCATAAAAGGTACGCTTTCCGATTTTTCTTAGAATTTTTAGACCCATGGCTCAGTCGCGGCGATTTTTTCAAGTTTTTCCATCAATCTAACGCAACTCTGAAGTCTTACATTTTATCGCAAAGTCACAGAGGAAAAAAAGTTTAGTTTTCTTTTGATCTTCACAAAAATATTTTTTCACGAATTTTCAGTGCATGTTATTTTTTGTCGTCGTCTAAATCGTCGATTTCGACGAAAAATGCACAAAAATTGAGTTATCTCGGAAAACCCGTTTTAAAATTTTTTTTAATTTTTTGTCAATTTTCTTTGGTCAAAAACACACAACTTTTGTATGAAACATATTTTGGGCACGGCCTTCATTCGGGAGCTACGCTTTGTTTTATGTGATAATATCAGTAAAGTACGTAAATCAATTTTTGTTCAATATTTCGTATAAATCACTCGAGGTCAAACCGTGAGTTTTGAATGTGGTCAAAAATTTTCTTGAACATAAAATAGAACATTGAAAATCATAATTGAAATAGTACATTGTGTATCAAGGGTACAAAGTACTATTT